>CM038794.1:60655430-60734468 GCA_021764765.1 Vicia sativa
GAAGTTAGGTTTCCTTTTTCCCTTTCGATTTAGAGTCTGTAGGGATCAAACAAACAAATTTGAAATCGGATAACAAAATAGCGATAGCAGTGAGAGAGACTCGATTTACGAGCGAAATTGTTGTGGTCGCGAACAAGAAGTGACAGGATCGAGAGACAGATTTTGTATTAAATCGCGGTCTCGGTCGAGAGAGAGCAGACGTTCGTAGTGAGGAATCGGGCGGCGATGAGAGAGATCGCGAAAGGACAGTCGAGGACGATGAGATGAAAGCGGCGTTAGGATTCATGGGGTTCGTGGGGAAAGGTGAAACAGTAAGAGATTGTGAGTATAAAGCTCTGTTTGTGTTTTGTGTTCTATTATGTTAATTTAGTTTTATAAAATAACTTAAGTTAGTATTAGTAGGTATGATTAGGATTAACCCTTTTTTTGTGTGTTGTTTTGTTTATTTAATTTATAACAAAATAAGTTTAACTAAGATTAAGATTACATTTATTTAATTTATGATAAGAATGAATTAGATTAGTATTTTAAATTAAGGCGTGTTGTCTAGTCCAGTGGTGACTTGTCACCGTCTGTGTAATCTGTTGGGATTCGATGCGGTGTATACATGATAAGCTATCTTGCACTTCTGCCATAAGCCATCGGATCTGTTGAGTCCGATCAACGATCCGAATGGTGGACCAAATATGATCCATGGAAGCACTCATACAAGATCCGTGACATTGTTTTTGGGCTTGGGCTGGTTGTTGTTCACACCCCAATTAAAGCTCCAATAAGGCCCATTTTAACTCTCTTTAAATTTATTATTATGCAAGTTTTTTTTATTGATGTATTAAATAATAATTAGTATAAGATAGTTTTATTTGCTAAATTAACAATTAAATTATTAGTTGATTTTTTATCAAGTAGAAAAAATCTATACTAATAATTATTTAAATTCCGGTTTGTATTGTGTGTTAATTTATTTTCTTTTACTATCCGCTTTATTATATTATCCGCTTGTATGTTTATTACGCGATTGTACACTCCACTCACAAATTAACATAAAACAACAACAACGATCTCTCATTTTGGTTACCCACACAAATTCTCTAAGGGTCTCATGGTTGGGGATGGGCATGGCCATCCTCACGAGGTTAATTAAGGCCCTCGTTGCCTTGATTAATCATAACCCGAAAAAACAATTGGTCCACATACCAATCACCATGCACCAGGGTCTCATGGTTGGGGATAGGAGCACCTATCCTCACGAGGTTAATCAAGTCCATATACTTGGTTAATCATAACGAAATATCATTTCTCTCGTCCAACGCCAATTTTCAAAACACTTTCAAGTCAAAATAATTAATTGGACTTGTTCTTTCAAAAATCAATTTTCTACAAAACAAAAAAACATAGTGCTATGGTATTTAATTAAATTGTTAGAGGATAGCCAGTTTAGTTAAAATGTAAAGTATTTGGGCCATTAGAGGTAACCCAATGACTTAAATACTTTATTCCATACATAATAAAAGTGAACTTTGTTTCACCTCACTCTTTTCATAATAAAGATTTTGGATGAGAGATGATCGGTTGACCTCAATCACCAATCTCGAGTATTGAATCGTTAGAGGATAGCCCACCGTTTTGGTACTTGTCATACAATTAAAATCAATTCAACCCATTCAAATTCCTTTTCGCTCATACGCGGTCATCAAAACATTTTCTTCTAAAATCAACACAACCAATCCAAGACATTTTCATCAAGAACTACGTTTTGACTTTCCCATTGCGAGGGAATACGAGCCGCGCGGTTTTGAAATCGTGTCAAACTCAAAAATAATAATAAACAAACCCTTTTCTTATTTCTTATTTATGACTTAGGAATTAGCGATTACACACACCAAACACGTTTCGAACTAAGCGGGTCCCATCGAGTCGATGGACGAAAGTGCTAATACCTTCCCTTGCGTAACACTTAATTCATATCTTTTGGTCTTGTAGACCGCTTATCCGATTTTGTGGGTTTTATCTATATTTCCCCGTTCTTTTAGAACAAGTAAAATTAGGTGGCGATTTCATTGTTTTGAAAATTCATTTAAACGATTTTCGAAAATCGAGTTCTTCACCGATGATGTGGATTTAAAGAGAATGATCTTGGAGAAAGTCATAGAAGCAATTTGAGTATTCATCCGAGCGACCAAAATGTATCAAGATTTAAGGAAACTATTTTGATGGTCGGGTATGAAAAAGAGGTGGCCGGTTTGTTTATGCTTGTTTGACTTGTCGAAGTCTAAAGTGGAGCATCGAAACCTGGAGTTGATGCAACCGTTAGAGATCCGGAATGGAAATGGGATAGAATTTCTATGGATTTAAATAGCAGGGTTACGAATACGAAGGACACGATGCGATTTGGGTGATTGTTGATAGGCTTACAAAGTCGACTCACTTTATTCCTATTAACATCACTTATCTCGTATCGAAGTTGGCGGAGATTTATCGCATGTGATTGTAAGATTACATGGTATTCCTTTGTGTATTGTTTAGGATAGAGATCGAGGTTCACTTCTAAATTGGAAAAGCTTGCAAGAGGCTTTGGGTTCTAAGTTGAGGTTGAGTTAGGCTTATCATCCTCAATGATGGTCAGACGGAAAGGACGATTCAATCGTTGGAACACTTATTCGGCATGTATTCTTGAACATGGTGGTTCATGGGATACATATCTTCCTTTGATTGAGTTTACTTATAACACAGTTTTCATGCTAGTATTGGAATGGCACCGTTTGAGGCGTTGTATGGTGGTGTAGAACTCCTTTGTGTTGGCGAGTCGGGTGAAAGTGTGGTGCTTGGACCCGAATTGGTTAGGGAGACTCGAGGCGGTGAAGATGATTAGAGAAAAGATGATAATTTCTCAAAGTCGACAAAGAGTTATCATGATAAAAGGAGAAAAGACTTGGAATTTCAAGATGGTGATCATGTATTTTTTAGAGTTACTCCTACAACTGGCGTTGGGCGAGCATTGACGTCGAAGAAGCTAACTCCTCGCTTTATTGGTCCTTACCAAATTACTAGTAAAGTGGAAAAAGTGGTTTATAGAGTGGCGTTACAAAATCTTTCAATTTGCGATGTATTCCATGTGTCATAACCAGTATGTTCCATTCTTCGCATGTGAAATGGATGATATTCAAGTTCGAGAAAATCTTACGGTGGAAACGATGCCTTAAAGATTGAGGATCGTGAGATAAAGTCTCTTCGTGGCAAAGAGATTTCTTTGGTCAAAGTTGTTTGGATAGGAGCAGCTGGTGAAAGCGCGACGTGGGAGTTAGAAAGTGAATCTGGGATTCTATCCCGAGCTTTTCAGTCGGGTAATTTCGAGACGAAACTTTTAAGTGGGGAGAGTTATAGCCCGTTTTATTTAATATTATATTATATTATTTTTGAGTTACCGTTTGATGATTGTTTTGGCGACGAGAATATTTATATTAATCGATATATCTATTAATATATTCGATGCGTTCGTTCGATCCGGTTTTTCCGTTCGGTTCGGTAAAATATTATTCGGACCGATATTTAATCCGAATTATTTAATTAATTGAGTTAATAATATTATTAGATATTATTAACGTGTTAATTAATAAATTAAGTTAGGGTGTGAAGAAAATGGCTTAGGATTGGGTTTACACCCTTAGTTTACTAAAGAAAATAACATAAAACACTTTTCATTATTTTTCTTTCCATTTCAAACACAAAGCCAAACATAGTAACCTAGAGAGAAAGAGGGTTTTAGAAGAAGAAGAAGAAGAAGAAGAAGAAGAAGAAGAAGAAGAGAAGAGCTTGAGGATTGGGTTTGTTGAATCATCAAGGATCATCCAATCACTTGAGGTAAGGGTTTGATTCTCCATCTCATATAGTTAGGGTTTGATAGTTATATTTTGGATTTGGGAAAAATTAATAGGTTGATTCATGAGTTTTGGTTGGTTGATTGTTGAAATAACTTAGAAAGGTTGGATTAGGAGTATGGATTATTGGTGTGTTATTGCTAGCATTGTAGGAAATGGAAGTTATAAATGGAAATAAGCAAAGTTAAAATAAAAACCGGAAAATACAAGTGCCATGGAAGAAGAACGATTGGAGGGTGAAGCCATGGGGAGGCGCCACCTCACCATGAGGCGGCCATCCCCTAGGAGCACGCCTCCTTACACAAGCAAGGGCGTTCGTCCACATTGGTGGGGAATGAAGCGAAATGTGTTTCATTTTACGTATCTGCGTTTTCATTTTCTCAAATTTATTTTACATAATTTGCTTGTTTCTCTTCAATTCTCCAATTCCATACACTACTAGTTAGTATTAATAAAATATAATTAGGACATAAGTTAGCCGATTAAATTTGGAACCCGATTATGTTCCGATTTTACGATTTATGGAATTCGGCGAGACAAGTTGCTCGAATTCAACAAAATTGACGTGCTAGCTAAGTTCGACGTGTAGAACGTAGTGGTGAGGTTAGTTTTCGAAATTATGAGTTTTACGGCGACCGAAATAGGCCAAATTACGGTTAAATTGAATCGGATTGTGTTTTAGTCGATTTAAGACACGTATGGACAATCCGATTTTGATGTTGACGATTATGATTAATGCCGGTTATTAAGAATGGATTTCTCGACGATTATTGGTAATTTGATTATTTTCCGTATTTGGAATTTGGTGAATTAATTGATAATGATGTGGTGTGATTAAACATGATGTTTGTGTGGTGTATTTATTAATGAATACTTGATGATATGCGATGCGATGATATGTTTATCTTGATGTGGATAAATATGGCGCGTGGACTTTATGTCAATTTTATGAGCAATGATGATGTGTTGTTGTATTGTCTTTAGTCACATATATTGCATTGGCGACGAGGGCTTTTATGCCAAGCGACGATGGGCTTTATGCCAAGTGTTCCTAATTATGGACAAAGCGACGGGTACCACATGCATAACATAGTCGTGTCTCATGGAGTTGGTTATGTTTATGTTTGAGTTGTTTGGCGTTTGGTTTTAATTGATGGGTGATGTTGAATGCGATGATATATGATACTTTGTGTTGATGCGAGTATAATGATTATGTGACGAAGTTAAAGTGTTAATGTATTACACTAAATGCTAATTTAAAGTATGTAAGCTTTTATTGCATGTTGACATACTCTTATTAACTTATATCAATTATAATTCCAAAACTCTATATATCTTATCATGCCTTTAATTATATGTTTTGGAGTATCTCACCCTTTACTTGTTTCTCTGTTGCCTTTATATTGGTAGCGTCGGGTGATCCACGAGGATGATGAGGATTAGCTCGAGTCTCTTTATTTTGAGTCGCTCTGCTCGATCGTAGTAACACTCGGGATTTGGGCGACGTTATTATTTTGATAGGATAGTTTACGTATACTATCTTATGATGTTATAACTTTATGTATTGATGATAACATGATGTTATGTATATTTTGTGAACACATCCATTTGTCTTGTGAATAGTCATATGTATATGATGAATTATGATATGAATCGGTATATCCGACTTTTGATTTTTGTGACGTGAATTATAATGCTAAGTGATGAAAATGCGAATATGTGATGCCTCAATTTTGTTGGATGAAATTTTGAAACTCTGATTTTATTATTAATTACGAGGGGTGGAATTGGGGTGTTACAATATGTGCATCAACCCCCTGGTTTTGAAAACTCAAAACATCCTGATTTTATTTATAAGCTTAAAAAATATTTATACGGTCTAAAACACGCTCCCAGAGCTTGGTATGAAAGACTAAGTAATTTTCTATTAGAAAAATATTTTACCAGAGGGAAAGTGGACAAAGCTTTATTTTTAAGACATTTAAAAAGGAGATTCTGGTATGTCAAGTTTATGTTGATGACATAATTTTTGGTTCTACCAAAGCCTCCCTTTGGAGAGAATTTGCTAAGTCTATACAGGTGGAGTTTGAAATGAGTCTCATTGGCAAACTCAAATTCTTTCTGGGAATTCAAATAAATCAGACCTCATAAGCAACTTACATACATCGGAGTAAGTGTGTTAAAGAACTTTTGAAGAAATTTGACATGTCAGATAGCAAACCTACTAAAACTCCTATGCATCCTACATGTATCTTGGAAAAGGAAGAGGTAAGTAAGAAAGTAGATCAGAATATCTACAGAGGTATTGTTGGATATTTCCTATATTTAACTGCGTCAAGACCTGATATTTTATACAGTGTTTGTCTCTGGGCTAGATTCCAATCAGATCCTAGAGAAACTCACTTAACTGTTGTTAAGCGAATTCTCAAGTATCTGAAAGGTACTACTAATCTTGGATTGTGTTACTGAAAATCCAGAGAATACACACTTGTAGGATACTATGATGTTGACTTTGCTAGAGACAGAATAGAAAGAAAAAGCACTTCTGGAAGCTGCCAGTTTCTGGGAGAAAATATGATATCTTTGTCCAGCAAAAGACAAGCCACTATTGCACTATCAACTGCAGAAGCAGAATATATAGCTGCAGCTGGATGCAGCACTCAGATACTCTGGATGAAAAGTCAGCTTGAGGACTTTCAGATATTCGTGAGTAACATTCCTATCCTTTGTGATAACACTTCTGCCATTTGCTTATCTAAAACTCCTATTTTACACTCTAGAGATAAACATATAGAAATTAAACATCACTTCATTAAGGACTATATTCAGAAGGGAATTAATTCTTTTATTAAAATTTATCGACACAGACCATCAATGGGATGATGTTTTCACAAAACCCCTTTCTGAAGATAGGTTTAATTTCATTCTGAGATTTCTCAGCATGGAATTATGCCCAGAATGAACAGTTTAATTTTATGCGTTTATCCTCGAGTATTATTTCTTTTCGAACATCTAATCAATTTTCCTTCATAAGTGAGAAGGTAAATGAATCGAATTTATCAAGAAGATTTGAAAGATGAGTCAGCTCGAGATAGATGTATACAGTTCACCAAATCAACATTTTTCAAACTTAATCACTAAGTCACTCTCAGAAAATGAACACATGTTCAAATTCTGATAGAAGTGAAACGGTTGAGTTGATGCATTGAGGTGCTAGTCACATCGGTAACTGTTCTCAAAATCTTCACGCTATCTCCCGTGTCAGTAATCGTTATGGTTCTTAATCATTATTTTCTTTTTTCATTAAATTTAATTAATTGCATGTTTTCAAAAAAAAAATCTATATATACTCAACCTTTAACCCTTTTTGAAACCATTGTTTCAAAAACCCTTATTTGGCATTCTTCTCTCTTTTGAAAACCCTTATTTTCAAAGTCACTTCTTTCTTCTCTCAAAACCTACTTCTTGAGAACAATGGCTTCATCATCATCCCAACTGCAATAGCAGACAACAATGACCTCAACCTATCTCCAATGAGGAATTTTTCTCCAATTGTCCTCACAGACTCTCCATCACCTCAAAAATCACCAGATAATTCCCGCAAAGCCATCATTGATCTTGATACATGGAACTACCTTCTGACTGCTCCAAACAAAATAGCAGTTCCCAAACCAAAACCCCAACCCTCCCAAGAAGATGTTGGTGATTCTTTATTGGTCTTTAGAACATAAATCCAAGCACAGGTTGACTCTCTAAAAGCAGGCTACTTTGGATAATCTGAATCAAGATCGACTACCTCTGGAATCGACTAAGAAAATGGTTTATGTACGAGTCTAAGAGCGGAAGGAGCTTTGATATGGCACTGGCTCGTGAAGTTTGGTGAATTGATGAAGATGTTTGAAGACCATGTTGCTCGGTTTAAGGGCGACATAATCAGTCCTAACAAATGCTCTATGGGAATGCATAGCGATGAAGCATCTCTCGAGCGGAGTCTCAACCTCGGTAATTTTTCAAGACAAAGGAAAATCATTGTTGAACCCTCTGAAGCTCACTCTTGAGTCTCTTGAAGCTGAAAGGATGCTTCTCCACCTTCTTTGTTATTTAAACTCGGAAGCTTTAAAGAAGGAAAATGAGGAGGTCCGAAAAGGCTGGACAAGTAAGATGAAACAAACCAAGAGCTCAAGAAGATGATGGGAAAACAAGAAGCAACATCCGAGATCAAAGGGATCTTGGGCCTTGCTCTCAAATTGCTCCGCCTTCTTAAAATTTAGTTTTCTCAACGTGTTTTTCTGCAATGTTTTTATTTTATTTCCGTTTTCTCTATATGCATCCTTGCTTCTAAACTTTATTTTATTCCATTAGTGCAATTAGCTTCTGTTATGCTCTTTCCAACTGCTCTTTCTTTTTTATTCATGACAAAAAGGGGGAGAACGTAATATATTTTGAACATCATAGTTGTCGTTAGACTAAGTCTCAAACATTACGATATCACCCTTGATTCTATTTTGTATAAGTTTAAAGCAGGGAACATCTATCTTTGGGAAGCAACTTATTCCACGTGGATCTATCGAATCTTCATCATATTCTAAATGAATATTCTCAGTGAAGTATACTATCACTATATTTATATGAATATTAAACTCAAGGGGAGATCTCTATTTACAAAATATTTATGTTTTGTCATCATCAAAAGGGAGATTGTTAGAACATAGTTTGGTTCTACATCTTCTAAAGTTTTGATGATAACAAATTCTATTGATGACAATTATGTTACGACTATGATAGATAAATATTTTATATTGTTATCTTCTAGTGTTAATGTGCACAAATAAAGTTACGGTTCTAAGGAACAAGAAGAATAAGTTGTGCCTCTATTAGTAAGAAGAAGTTATGATTGATAAGAAAGATACGCTAAAAGCAGCCTTCAAATTCTCACGCTCATTAGAAGAAGTTCTGCTTAGTTCAAGTCAAACTTTTGAAAGCACCAAGCTGCATCTTAAACTCTGATATCTATCATTCTGGCTTCATTTCATACTTAGTTCTGATGCATTACAAAATTCACAAATGGAAATATTAAAAGTAACGTTCAGCTGCAGACAAGATCTGTATTTATGGAAAGAAGCACTTAATGCAAATCATCAACATTCCTTTTGTAAACTCTGGTGACTCCCAACGGATCAAATCAATTGCCTATATAAAGGAACATTACCTTCAAGCTTCATGCGAAGAATCTCACTCTCTGAAAAAAAACTCAAAAGCTCACTTTGTATTTTCCTCAAAGTTGTTTTATTATTTTTGTATCTAAATAGTGTATACATCACGTTGTGATATAGCTTGTAAACATTGTTAACACATATTTTTGTTGTAAATTGTTTGTACCTTAAGTAACCAACTTATGGTTAGATCTCAAGAAGGCGTTGGGAGTTGTCATCGTGGTTGTAATCAAAGATTTGATTATTGGATTAAGACCTTGTCGAGAGAGGCAAATCACCTTGACGGGTGGACTGGAGTAGTTTGAGTTCAAACGAACCAGGATAAAAATAACTTTGTCAAATTGTTTTAATTTAAAAACCCCAACTCATTCCCCCCTTTCTTGTGTTTTTCAACCTTCACACTCCCTCATTGGTCGCCATGCAAGTTGTGCCCGGGACAACGTGTTTTCACGCCAAAAATTCTCAATTACGCACCGAACTTCTTTTTGTTTCCATCGACGACTCAGGCCTTCTATCAGCCACTAATTTCTAATCAACGATATAGATTTTCACAGCCACTCAACATCCATACTATTTTCAACAGAAAATTGGTATCAATTCATACAAGAAATTATGCAGATAAGTTCATATAACCTCAATATTAACATACATCAATTCAACAGACCGCACACACATCAATTTCACCTACCCAATTCCTACATAAAATTTACCATACAATCCATTAGAGAGTTAGAAACCCACCCTTACCTTAGATTAGAGACCGCTCTAACTTTCCGATCGAAACCTTGTCGTAGTGCCTCTTCTCCTAATTCCTTTTTCTCAACAACTTTCCTCCGTGCAGGACACCATCACTCTTCTTTTTCCTTACTCAAACCTAATTCTTTTCTTTTATTTTAAATCCAAATTAATAATATTATTTCTTCCATTTGGCCCAACATCTTAACACCCCACCTTTACTACCTCTAGCCAATAAAATAGGCCCAACATAATAATATTATTATTCTACTAATATTATTAATACTAATATTAAATCAACTCATATTTATATTATCAATCAACTAATCAACTAATCAACTAAAATCAACATAGCAACTTATCACAACATATCACCCACAACACAACTCCAACAAATAATTGAAATTAATTGAAAATATTTTATTAAATAATTAATTAGATAATCGGGTGTTACAACTCTCCTCCACTTAGAATATTTTAGTCCTCGTATATCTACTAGCTACTACCACTATGTAGCAATTTGCATCTAACTCATTGATTTCCAAGATCGTTTGGCAACACCGACCACTACTTTCCCAACATAACAAAACTCAACACGATTCAACTCAAATACACCCATGCTAATCATTCAACACCTTGTAACATAATCTCCAATAACTTATCAACCACTTCAACAACTATAGACACACTTCACCATCAACCAACAACCACAATAATATCCTTATGAGATCATCAAACATCTCGAAATCACAACACCTTGGCACATTATCCCTACATCAATGATCCACCAAATCAAGCATGTAGAGTTGTATACTCATAGAATTTGCGCCACATGTCACGGTTCACTGCACAACTCGATAATCCATCTTAAGTCACCGTCCTCGATGCGTTTTGTCAACTATATGTTTTACAAGTCCTATTCTAGTCTCGGATTTCTTCAACATCCACCATAAAATCATTGTTCACTTGATACTCTCAATCTTTCTCTTTGCGCTGTTAGTTCGCATATAAACACTTACTCTGAATTATTTAACACGTCTCAACTCCTTCTTAGCCACTCTTCTATTAAATCACACAAATTGGTGAGTGACTACCTCACGATATAAAATCAACTACTTTCGCACCATTAAGATAATCGACATGTTTATACCATCCAACACAATCCGTCTACTATCAACAAAGATTAAGGGTGATCGGTTCCTCAATTTGTCAATAGATGGACAACCATTATGGAGCACAAACCATCCTTACTAAAATATAATAGTTTTCTTTAAAACTTGCACCCAAGTCACCTAAAGCACCATAATCACTAATTTCCACAATTTTCCTCTCATACGATCTTGTCGTCGAGACACCAACATTCAACATGTTACACAATCCACATTACAATCACTTAGCCTCACACGAAGGTCAAGTATTCTCCAACTCAAGGATTACTTTCTTCATTTCGTATCATTATGAATACAAATTTGATTACGGAATCTCAACATTCTCTGCGTCTAACTTGAATCATCATTCCCAGTGGTTGATCCCAACCAAGAATCTACCAATTTCACAACTAACTCTTCAACTTCTTTGATATTGTCCGGAAAATCATTGTTGATCTTCAACATTCAAAAACTTCAACAACTTTTTCAATCCCATAAGGATCCCGACAAGGTCTACAACAATTTGTCACCTATCACCTTTCAAACATCGACATCTTATGCAAGACTACTCAAACCGACAACCGCGGTCCACGGTGTTGAAACACCAAAACTTTCTAAATTCCATCTTAACAATTATCCTTGTTGTTTAACAATCACCTTCATAAACATCGGGGACTTACACTCTACTCATATAACAACCAGCTACATTGCTTCTCATCCTTGAAGTAAACATCAACAATGTAATATCGTTCTCTCTCAGGCGCTCCAACTTGATTAACAAGCGAAATCTTAAAGTCATGCCACCTTCGGCAATAACCAAACTTGAATCGTTCACTGCCTCCATCAACAACATATTTAACCAACATCTTACAACCCAAATACATCCGAAAAGCAAAGCCTCCCCACTTATCTTTAACTCAATTCCTACATACAATCGAGTTGGAAAGCAAGCAAGCACCGACAGTGTTTCACACACTTGTCGTGTCTTGAGGAACAAACAACATTAGACAACTTGGTCGGACCGACCGCACCTCGATACCAACTTGTAAACCCCAATTCTACGACAATTATTATAAAAATCAAAGTAATAAAATTTCAACCAACAGATCAGGATGCTACAATTTCAACTAAAACAACCTCATATTATTACAGATACATAACATTTTAAATTCGGATGAACCGAACAACATTATTTAATCTTTAAAAACAAAACAACTTTATTACCTAAGCAGCCGAATCGCAATATTCAACTTGATGACATAACATCTTTTCCAACTTGGGACAACTTAAGGCAACAAGCATTTTACTATAGTCAACATAAAATTCAGCAACATAATCAAAACAACAATAAATCAACAAAACGTTCATCCCCCAAGTGTTATGTATCAGAGCAACGACACCGACTCGAACTAATGAAGGTAGACAACCTTCACTCTGGATTACATGCACGCTACCCACGTAGAGGCAACATAACAACAGAAGGGGTGAGATATCGAACAATATAATTGGATGTATTACAAATACTATATTAGAATCAGATTATACAAAATCACAGCTTCACAACTTTAAACAACATCAACATACTCATCAACTATTAAAACAACAACAACATATTCATCAACACAACAATTTGAATAATACAACGTGAAATGCGACTCGTTATAATGCACATGCATGTGGTACCAATGGATCAGAACTCGACTTAGAAGCAGAGCAAAACTCCCAACATAAAAATGGAGCAAAACTCCCAACTTAAAAATCCTCCAATTAATAGAGGCATCAACAAGGCATAAGCATTCAACTTAGTGTTTTCCCAGTCCAGGCCAACTTACAGAGCATAAGCCCCCAACATATCATGTTATGTATGCAACAACAGAGTACAACGCAACAACAACAACGCAACATCAAATCGACAACAACTTAATCATAATTCAACACTGGCTATAAACCTACAACTTAACAACAATTATAAAACATTGGCATAAGCCTACAACTCATCAAAAATTTAAGAACAACATTATACAACGTTGGCATAAGCCTTCGAATTAATAATCACAATTCAACAGAGACGATACAACGTAAATTCATCAATTGCAACATCACATCCTGATAACAATTCAACGGCACAGCAACCTACATAATCTAAGACTATTATCAATGAAGTCCTACTAAATCACTTTTACTAAATTCTTCTTCAGCAACTTTAGCAATAACTCAACACTGACCATAGGCCTACAACTTAGTTTAGCCAACACAGTGAAATACAACTAATATTCATCACAGCCTGCAACTTCAGAATTAACAACAACATCATCACGACAACTTGACTACCACAATTCCACCTACTTCACTTGCTTTATATTTCTAACATCAAAACCTCTCAGCTAAATAATTTATACAGACACTTTTTGTTTTCTGTTATTAACTCTACTTAAATCCGCTTTTGCTAAATTGGATTCTACTATTGATTTTCAACAAGTTACTTCCACAAACCTTCTACTAAACATCCATTAAACCTCTAATGTTATTAACATTTTACGCTATAACATCTAACTACATGACTTTACATTAATTCATTTAAACTATTTAATTAAATATTGTTATACACACCCTTACATTACACCGCATTTATCTCTAATATAACTATTCTCATTAATAATATATTATGATACTTATAATTCCTTAACCATGTAATTACAATTATTAACCAACTAGTAAATTAATGAAGTAACAAACATAAGCAGACAAAAATTTAAAGAAAATCGGAGATTTGGGGTGTGCCCTCACAAAAGGTGTGTCGTTCGACACTTTCCTCTCTCACATAGTTACGGTGGCACACTCCTCTGTCGATCTCCACGCAAGTTGTGCCCTCGGCACAACGTGTTTTCACGCCAAAAATTCCCAATTTCGCACCAAACTTCTTTATTTTACCATCGACGACTCGGGCCTTACATCGACCACTAATTTTAATCAACGGTATAGATTTTCACGACCACTCGTGACCATACAATTTTCAACAAAAATTGGTATCAATTCATACAAGCAATTATGCGGATAAGTTCGAGAAAACCTCAACATTATTAACAAACATCAATTCAATAGGCGCACACAACAATTTCACCTACCCAATTCCTACATAAAATTTATCATACAACCCAATAGAGTTATAACCCCACCCTTACCTTGGATTGAGGCTCTAACTTTTCGATCGAAACCTTGTTTTGGTGTCTTCTCCTAATTCCTTTTCTCGAACATTCCTCTCGTACGCACACCATCATCTTCTCTTTCCTTCTACTAAAACCTAATTCTTTCCTTTTATTTTAAATCCAACTTAATAATATTATTTCTTCCATTGGGCTCAACTTCTTAACACCTCACATTTACTACCTCTAGCCAATAAAATAGGCCCAACACAATAATATTATTATTCTACTAATATTATTAATACTACTATTAAATCAACTCATATTTATATTATCAATCAACTTAATTTAATCAACTAAAATCAACATAGCAACTTATCACAACATATCGCCACACAACACAACTCCAACAAATAATTCGAAATTAATCAAAAATAATTAATTAAATAATCGAGTGTTACGAGAGGTATGAAACTAATAACTCTTGATTGTATTAAAATTGGTATGCTAAATAAATTCTTTTAAATGTTTCTTGAGGGCAAGAAAAAAGCTAAATTTGAGGTTGTGATTAGTCGCAATTATACCATGTATTATCCTTACTTTTACAATGAATTTGTTAGCCTTTTAGTGTTTTTGAATAATAAACTTTGTTGGTTTTGCAACTTTATCAACAAACGAGGTTTACAAAAATTCAAGTATATTTTCTGTGTAATATGATGTTTTGGAAATGGCTTAACATGTTTTGTAGGTCGCATGAAGTCAAAGAAAAGGTCAAAAAAGGAATGTGACGAGGTTTTAAAAAGATTCATATATAATCAGCATATTTTACATCAAAGGTTGAATCGTCTTTTTTTCTCCTCAGTCCAAACGTGTTTCCAAACGAGTATACTAGAGTCCAAACTCCCTTAGACGCATTCAGGTGCTTACCGAGACAATCCTCCTATATCCAAATGTATTTGGTTGTATCCACACGCTCAGATCTAGTCTAGATGTCCATATTCATATTTAAATGAAAGAAACCTAATTTTTATTGGTCAATCTTGAATATTGGCAATGGAAGTTCATATGGGAGCAATGCAAACAAGATTGAAAGCAATAAGAAGCACCTTTGAACGGGATTCTCCATTAAAGTTTCCTTTATTTTGACTTCATTACTTTTAGAATGTATTTTGTTCAATCCATGAGTAGCTAAACTCCATAATGCTAAGATGACTAATTGTATCCGATGATTTTTATATTCCCGAATTAATATTTGTAATGATTAAGTGCTTATTTTTCAATATGATTTATTTTTATTTGGATCACCAGACTAATTTGACGATCTTATGAGATTATTCTTGATATACATATCTGAATTGTGATTCAAGAGTCTTGAATCCACAAAATAGTTAGACTGAAACAAGTCAATCACCCAAAAATCGTGTGATCAAATAAATAATGAAATTCGGTTACGTCAACTCCAATAAAAAAAGAATACTACCTCCATCAAAAAATAAAAGTCGTTTAAGATTGTTACACACAGATTAAAAAAAATAGTGGTTGAATTAACAAAAGTAATATTTTTACTGAGTTACCCTTAATTACTATTGGAGGAATTAACATGTCACCCCCGCGGATTATGCATGTCACCTCCAAGAGTATGCTTTTACCATTATACCCTTGTGAATAATCACTAAATTTCAAAAACTTAAGTTTTACCGAAAATTTGGGAGGTGTATCGGAAATTTCAAGAAAATTCCGATTTTTTTGAAATTTCCGAAAAAAAATTTCGAAATTTTTAATCCAATGCCGGGAATTTCGAGTACCATATCAGAAATTTCAGAGAAAAATACTGAAATTTTTTAAAAAATTCGGTTTTTTTTCATAAAAAAATTTGGTACCAGAATTTTCAGTATATTTGAAATTTTCGGTATCATACTGGAAAGTTTAAATACACTGAAATTTTCGATATTGAAAAAAATTCGAAAAACTATTTTGTAAAACTATCGGAAATTTCATTCTTTGTCACCCCTTAATTTATTCATGGCCATTTTTGACATTTAAAAAAATGAGGGTGACATGTTAATTTCTCTTACTACTGGTTGTTATACATTGTCATAACTTGAATAGAGTATAGACAAAAGATAAAGTTGGTAAAAATTAATTAATGTTGTATTAAAAAATTAAAAAGACTATTATTGATACAATTTTTTATAAATAGAAAGACACATATTTTGAGATAGATGGAATAATACTTTAAAATACTGAGATCGATCAGATTTGACAGAACATGAAAGATCATCATATCATATACTCGTCTATAGAGCTGGACAACGGTCGGTTTGGATTGGGTTCGAGCCTAATATACTAAACAATTTGAAATCATGGATGCAATTGCTAGACCCATTTTCGACTGAATTTTTTATCAGGTTTGGATTAATCAATTTATCGATTTAATTGGATCGACTGAATTCTGACTGAAATTTGTATCAAATAGATAACATTTTTCTTCAACAATATAGCACGTGGCGGAGCTCCAAACCTCCATGATAATCATCGAAAAAGCTCCATGAACGAGGTTCGTAGTCCGTGTTGAATGGTATGATCCACGAGAGATCCATAACTCAGCTAAAGTAAAAGTAGTTGAGGATTTTAGGGGATCCAAGATAAATGATATGTGGCGGCGCCTCTCATTCTACATATGTTGAAATAAAAATAAAAGGTTTGAAGAAGAAGAGGATGAAGAGATGACGAACAAGGATGAAGAGAGATGATGAACTTACCTGATTGGTGAGGTAAATAAAGTAACGATGAAGAGAGGATGGCAGCGGCGGTGTTTGTGTCTGAAGTGTGAATGAAAGGAATGAAGAAATCCTAGAGAAGTAGAGAGAGTGTTTGATAGGTTTTCAAATCCATTACTACAATTGCGTCGATCAGATTTAGATTTCAATGGGCTTAAACCACTCATCTAAAACCGGAAAATTTTACCTATACCCTGATTATCTCTCCACCCCTACATTTTTTTAAGTATTCCAATTCTACCCATTTTACTTATTAAATAATTTTTTAGTTAGTAAAGTTTCTTCACCAAATAACTTGCACTCAAGTTATCCGATGTGTAATTTTTCTTCACCAAATAACTTATAAGCAAGTTATCCGGTATGTAATTTTTCTACACCAAATAACTTGCACTCAAGTTATCCGGTGTGTAATTTTTCTTCACCAAATAACTTGCACTCAAGTTATCTGGTGTGTAATTTTTCTACACCAAATAACTTGTACTCAAGTTATCCGGTGTGTAATTTTTCTACACCAAATAACTTGTACTCAAGTTATCCAGTGTGTAATTTTTCTTCACCAAATAACTTACACTCAAGTTTTTCGGTATGTAATTTTTTCATCAAACAATTTGCAATCAAGTTTTCCTGAATGTAATTTTTATTCATTGGATAACTTGCAACATATGAAAATTTGTATATACCATGCATAGTACATTAGAAACAATTTTATTTAGTTTAGGCCACATTTTTCCTTGTTGCTTAAACTAATTTTTTTTGGATAACTTGCTTATTAGTTATCTGCTATGAAACAACTTTCTTAATTTTAAGCCACAATTATTTATGTAAGAACAAGATTTAGTTATGCATTTGAGCTTTAATTTAATAATAACAATATAGTGTTTTTTAGGGAACAAATTTGTACCTTAATGATTTTATCTAGTGTGTAGTTTTGCTAACAAGTTGCCTCGATAGAATGGTGTGTGATATCATCGGTTCTTGAATCCACACGTTATGACTCTAGAGAGATACCGGCATGAATTACAAAGATCAAGTCAAGTTCAAGAATGCTTCTAAATAACGGTTCTCAAGAAATTTAGTATGATTGTAACCTTTATGTGAAGAGTTTCGAAGACTTTAAGCTCGATGTTTACGCTTCCAGTTCAAATGTTTCAACTACTCGATTTTGTGGCACAAAGACATTCTTGGAACCGTTGTTTAAAAGAATTATGAAGAACATTCCTTGCGCCACAAACTCGAGTAATTGAAACATTTGATCTTGAAGTAAACATCAAAGCTTGACAAGTATTTAAGCTCTTCACATCAATCACAATCAGAAGCTTTAGACAAACGTTCTTGAGAACCGTTGTTTAGAAGCATTCTAGAATTTAACTTGATCTCTGTAACACTTACTTGTACCCCTCTAGAGTCAAAGTGTGTTGATTCCAGAAACCGATGATGTTACACGCCATTCTATCAGAGTCAGACTTATTAGCAAAACTACACACTAGACAAAACTATTAGGGTACAAATTTGTTCTCTTAGGAACACTATATTGTTATCATTAAAACTAAATGTCAAATGCATAACTAAATCTTGTTCTTACATAAATAATCGTGGCCTAAAATAAAGGAAGTCGTTTCCTAGCAGATAACTAATAAGCAAGTTATCCACAAAGAAATTAGTTTAGGCAACAAGGAAAAAATGTGGCCTAAATTAAATAAAATTGTTTCCTAAAGTACTAGGCAACGGTTTTTCATGCGCGGTATATACAAATTTTCATACGTTGCAAGTTATACGGTGAATAAAAATTACATTCAAGAAAACTTGATTGCAAATTATTTGGTGAAAAAAATTACATACCGGAAAACTTGAGTGTAAGATATTTTGTGAAGAAAAATTACACACCGAATAACTTGCTTGCAAGTTATTTGGTGAAGAAAAATTACACACCGGATAACTTGAATGCAAGTTATTCGGTGTAGAAAAATTACACACCGGATAACTTGAGTGCAAGTTATTCGGTGTGAAAAAGTACACACCGGATAACTGACAAGTTATTTGGTGAAGAAAAATTACACACCGGATAACTTGAGTACAAGTTATTTGGTGTAGAAAAATTACACACCGGATAACTTGAGTGCAAGTTATTTAGTGTAGAAAAATTACATACTGGATAACTTGCTTGCAAGTTATTTGGTAAAGAAAAATTACTCACTAGATAACTTGAATGCAAGTTATTTGGTGTAGAAAAATTGTTTACCAAAACATTATTTAATAAGTGAAAAGGGTAGAATTAGAATATCTTAAAAAATGTAGGAGTGGAGGGATAACTGTAGGGGTATACGATACAATTTTCCTAAAACCGACGACCAAAATCCATGTTAAACCATTAACATCAAACCGGTTAACCTAAAAACCCAGACAACCAAAATCGTATCTTAACAGGCCATTTGAATAGGACGGATTGAATCTATTTTTAAAATTTTGTCCAGCCCTACTCATCTAATATTTTTCTCTGTAAAAAAATTGTGAGTAAAAGATTCTAGGACCTCAATATCCTAAAACCTCGTGATAAAGGACATACTACTACATTGCATAAGTACACATAATATATTCTATTACCTAATAAGAATAGTGTAATATTTTTCATTTATTAATGAAAAAAATGAAAAATATATTCATCTAAAAGAATAGTCTAATACTTTATTTATTGAATTTATATGCGTACTTTAAAAGTACTTTTCTATACTCCATTTATAATATTAAATCGTATTCCATATAATTTTTTATTTAATAGTAATTTGTTTTAACATAATTTATAAACAATCCTATATTTCATTTTGTTGTATAAAGTTCTTTTGATTCAACTTATTCATATTTATCATGTTTTTTTATTCAATTCCTTCTTTTTTTATACTACGGTTGACCTGAACTTATCTGAACTAAGTAAACTCCTTTAAAATATTAAATTTATTTTGTTTAATTACATATTAATTATATTTTGAACTCTTGAAATACAAAACATTTCTACAATATTTAGAACTTTGAAATTCTAAGCATTTCTACATAACAATGGTGTCATTATAGTATCACTCAGATATTTCATTTCTACAAAAAAAATGACTCAAACTCAGTTTCAAACAAAAGTTTTGCTTCGTATATTTCCCGCATATAATTTTGCAAATGTTAATGCAATGCGTTAAAGTTAATATTGTTTGATATCGGAAAGTAATGTTAAAATAGTTTTAAGAATTTTATGGGTTTCTAGCAAAATCTCATTACTACATATTTAAAAGTGCTTTTGTTTGTAATTTGAGAATTTCAATTCTGTTGGGTTGAGAAACTATATTAATCTAGATAATATGTGACCAAAAAATACCCCCGATCAAATATTAAAAAAATGCAAATGCCACAACTGCATGGAGTTCATTCTCTTTGAAGTATGTACAATTGAATAAGGCTCAGAGCATCAAAATGAAATGTAATAACACCTATTTCACCTAAACCTGTTACTAAAAACCCTAATGACAAAAAGGGGGGGAGAAAAAACAAACAGAACTGTGCAGTTAGTGGTTTTGCTGCCAAAATTGATGTAATTGTCTGGGCAACAAATCTTGAACACTACCTGACTGCTTCTGTTCTTCCGGAATTTTTGGCTCCACGAAGGATAGAAATCAGAATATTCATGACTTGCATACTGTGATAGGGAAGCCTGACTCGGTTGGGCCGGGAAGGTATATTGGGTTTTCTCTGGTACATATGAAGATCTTAACCTCGCCTCGTAATCCCGTTGAGAAAAGCTATCATGCTGGCAAAAAGATCAACAATTAAGTCAATTAAACAATTGATAAAATTATAGTAGACTTGACAATGTAGAGCATTAAAATGATACTGGTCAAACTTTGAGATAATGCACCCATCATACAATTGAGTTCTGTTATTTGAGCATCAAACAAACATATAATGTATGTAAAACAATCTTCTACAAGTTACATGCATTTCAAGAATCACTTCTCAATAACAGTTGGATGCTATCCCTTTTTATATATTTTGGGAGTGACTTCAGAGTAAATGACATCCCTTTTTTATTTTTTTGGATTTCCCAGGGTAGGCACATACAGATCAAGAATGTGTAACTTTTTATGTCCATAGGTCACATACATTCACAACTACATATAGAAAATATAATTCTTCAAAAAGATAATAAAACTTACCGGTTGAATAGAGCTCAAGTTATGTCCACCATAATATTGAGAAGTTAAAATCTCATTGAAGTTACCCGGAGGTTTCATATTACCAAGAGATGTATTAGATTGAAAGCTTCCGGGACGATAGAAAGAAGAATCAAGATTTCCATAACCAGGTGTGTCACTGACAGTAGACTGATGCAATCTACTCATGAGGAATTCATTTCTATTTTGTGGAAGGCTGTTGTAATTCACATTTGCATGAGATCGACTATATGCAGTGTTATCCGAAAATGCTCTCTGTGAATCAATGCTTGTCATATATGACTGATTCTGGGGTAGGGAATAATATGCTTCTTGCGATTGTTGAAAGTGATTATTGGGCTGCTGCATTGTAAAACCCGGAGTAGGTGCAGATCTGTTATGCAGAGCAAAGGTGCCTGGTTCAATGTCCTGCATGTTTAAACAACTGTCAAGAACAATGACACTAATTATTAGGTCCAATTTATCAATAACTTAGATGAGGGGAGTGATCTTTGCACTTCTAAGCCTCATAAACGATACCAGTATTCTGAATACAAATTTCTTTGCAATGAATTTGTACAAATTTCAAAAGTAACTGAGATATCAATATCACGCCAATAGGAGGGTAATAGTGACATAATAAAATCACTTACCAATTAAAAAGAGATAGTGCACATGGTAAGAAAATAGTTTTATACTATTAGGGCTTGTTTGATTTAGTTTTGCAAAACCATTTTTTAGTTTGTAAATTTGAAAATAATGAACTTGTTTGTTTACCTAATTTTACAAAACAAATTTTAAAAACTATCTTCTATTTATAAGTTTAGAAAACTAAAATATATTTTAGATGTTCTGGTTTTTACTTGGGAAAATTGGGAAGATAAAAAACAAAAAAATGGGTACAATTTTCATTAATGAGAAATTTAAAATAGTGTAACTTGAAAATGTAAAAGGAATGTATATGAATCATCTTGCTTTATGAATACAAATGAGTCTATTAAACAAGTTTTTTTCATTTCCTCATCTTTAAAATAGTTTTCAATAAGAAATTAGGAAACGTGTTTTTTTCCTTCAAAACAGTATTTTTTTTATTTATGAAATAAATATTGAAAACTAAAAAACAAAACTCATTCAAACATACCCCGTGTTTTGTTTTATTTCTCAAAATTTAAATTATTGTACCCACCCATCCCTTAGGTTTTTGAAATACAGTATTCAACATCCATACCCAGTAATTTATATATAACTCATACCTTCATAATTTAGTTGGTTGACAATTCCAACAAATGTTTAGTTAGCTCTACTATGTTGCTAGAAATAAAGACAAGCAAAATAAAATCACAAAGTTAAAAGGTGTATGGAAAAAGAATGTACCCTGGATACCTCAGACATGGAGGGGGGTAAATCGTTTATGGATGGTTCCGCGTTGTGTTTTGAACGTTGCGATTCTGCTAGGAGAAATGCCAACAAATCTTGAGGTACTGCATTTGAACTATTATGCTGCATCAAGGCAAATAGAAGCAAATCTTAAAATCATGTCATATTTAAAAAGCTTAAAAGAAAGTAGGACTGAGTAAATAGCCATCAGTGAACAGATTTACAAGATGAGAATTAGCAAGAAAAAAAAATTAGGAGGAAAATGTAACCATACATACATTATTATCAAATGAATAATACAGGAAGTTATTTGCAAAAAGTTGGGTCGACGACAAAGTTGTAACCATACCTAATAATTAGTGCTATTAATATTCTTGACAGTTGAATGCAGGACATGGAGCTAGGAATCTTTAACATAAAATAAACTGTATTGCATTTGAAGCATAGAATATGCAATGTAGTAGAAATAATATTTTAACTCGTAGCATTTTGTACAAGTTGCTACAATCATGGAAATCAGTCTCTTGCCAATGATAACAAAAGCTTGTCCACAAGATTTGCAACGAGTTCTCTTAGGCGTTGGATTGGACCTTTACTCATCCTGATAGGATACTGGTTTTGGGCCTTAGACCA
This sequence comes from Vicia sativa, assembly GCA_021764765.1. NCBI lineage: Eukaryota > Viridiplantae > Streptophyta > Magnoliopsida > Fabales > Fabaceae > Vicia > Vicia sativa. The sequence continues at coordinate 60,678,528 of CM038794.1, forward strand.
ATAGAAAGGCCTAATAGAGAATCAGTTATAACTGCTTATGTCAGAAGGGGGGGGAGGATAGTTATATAAGGACACCGATTGCAAGGGAGAATTCATTATGTGTATTTTGGAATAGAAATCTTTTGGGTTGGGCAGAGTGATAATTCTAAGAGTGAATCAATGAAATCAAAACCACAACCCATAATCTGGGTCGACGACAAAGTTCACCAATACAAAATCATATTCGGTTCATTAGGAAGGTAGAGAGATGATTAGAACAAATATGCGATTGGTTTTTCAATCGGAGGTGGTAATGGTCCTATATAGAAGGGAGAAGGAGTTATGCGGCTAGGGATGTGGGAGGAAAAGGAGACGAAAATGAAATGAGAGAGAAAGAGAAATAGAAAAGAGTACATTGTGCAAGAATTCAGACAAGTAGTAGAAGGAATGGGTTATTTTGTTAATTACAAAATGTAGTGTAACATTTTTTGAGGAAAGGGCATTTTCGGATGTAAGGTCAATGTTATAGTAAAGGCATGATAGTAGAAGCAGCTGGAGCACTCTCCTAGTGAAGGTTTAAGTTGGGAGGATGGGGCATAATTAGAGATTTAATTTCCTAAGTTCATACTTGAAGACAAGTTTATACTTCAAGGGGCTGGTGTAGTGATAGGATACCTAGGCTGAGTCTAGTATCAGAAGTAACGCTCAAAGTCCACAATATGGCAGGTTTTTTCTAGAAGGCCAAAAAGTGGGACCTAGGGGAGAAAATCATGGTTAGTTAGAGATGTGGGGTGTTTTTCCAAGTGATTCTATTAGATAATGTTATGATAAAGGGGATAGAGGTGAGCAGGGTAATCTTCACAATTATTGTTGCTAGTTGGTTAGGAGAGTAGTCTCTCGAGTTAGGAGCTTTGCTCTTAGATGCAGATAATCCTGAAACTTATGTGTTTACTCCCTCCTAATCATAGGTGTGATCAGGAAATTGATAACTCATTGACCCCAGAATATTCTTAGTAGACATCCAAATATTAAACCTAATGTAAGATACGGGTCAGATTTCAAACAAAAAAAAAATGCAAGGCACGGGTCTAACTAAGTTTGATCGGACTTGACTAATTAGGATGGGCTATACAATAGTTAGATTTGTATTCAGTTTAAACTAAATAGAATAGAATAAGAGTGGGTAAGGAAGGGGTTTAATATCCTTGTTATTGCTAGAAATTGTCAATGAAGAAACAGCCTCCTGCAGTTTCGACCTTCCTTAATTGCCTAATGCAGTTCTGTATAATTCAGACCTTGTAACACTTGTTTCCTGGGAATTTCATCAAATACTCCCTCTATCCCAAATTATAAGTCGTTTAGGGCATTTCACACCAATTAAGAAATATAGTCAATTTTGTATGGAAAAGAGAAACTATGTGTTACTTTATAAAATTGCCCTTCATTAATGACATGGGAGGACATTAAAAGAAATGAAATAGAGGTAATAAATAGTAGATAGTATAGGAAAACAGTCATAATTGTTTAATTGGTATTGTAAAGTGGCTTGCAATTTGGGACAAATTTATTTTTACAAGCTGACTTAATTTGGGATGGATATAGTAATATCCTAAGTATTAATTAGTAAAATTAAGCTTTACATTATTGGTAGTACTAACAAACATCATTTAGAAAATGAATATAAAGAACTCAAGATAGGAAGGCAATAGTATCACCAGCTCTCCTGGGAAATGAATGGTTTCCACTCTGCAAGACTGGCTGCTTCAAAGGCAGTGATGGAGCCATCCATTGGGACTTTTGCAAACTGTGATCAGAGATAGATGCTGTATTGTTGTAATCATGCCCAAGAGTTGAATGGAGGTCATAGTTTTGATCACCAGATATTCCTCTAAGAACATCAATCCCATGCTGATTTCCAAGGTTTAGAATACTAGTATAGAAGAAAAATATAACACATGAGAATGAGTTGCCAGAGACAAGGCTGAATATATCAAGAGTTGGAAACAGAAAAGAAAATGCCTGGGATCCAAGAACTGAGCCAACGAATCATCTACAGTTGCAGGTTTCATCTCCAAGCCATCTCTAGAAAGATTATTAGGTGCGAAAGTCTCAGAAGATGCAGAATTATTGCCACCCTTGTATGTGCCAAAACTCAGATGCGAACACTCAGCAGCCAAGGCCTGTAAGTGATTTGGAAGAACCACTATATCGTCAGATGATGGCACTTCTAGGTTGGACTCTTTCATACTTAGCTGCTGAAGATCCGAAGTAACAGATGACACACCTACAAGGACATCATTAGTAAATTTATTAAAATGTTAGCAATTCATGACCTCCTGAAGAAGAAGAAAAAGTGTGTGCAAAATATAAAATTTGAGTCAATATTGAGTTGCTTGATCATTTATGCTTTCATAAAAATAAAATAAAAATGCTACAAGAATTGATCATTTACAAGAAGCAAAAACCTGAAAAATAGAACTGCTTTGCACTTGGGTAAACAACCTAATAAAGTACATGTTCAAGTAACACGTATTTATAAGCTATTGTCATAAGCAAAAACAAAATACCTATTTGTGCTTACATATCATATGATAAAGCCAAAATAAGCTCTAGAAATGAGCTTCCAAATTAGAAAATAGTAGCTGTACCCATGTTGAACTCATTCATGTTGGACACATCAGATAGGGAAGTTATATATAAAATACACAGTAATAAAATAGAAATGTTCCTGCCCTGACATAATGCTCCTTTAGAGTGGCATGTTTGCTCCCTGCCCCCACTAAAAGAAAAATACAGAATGATGATAATCTCATAACTGACTACTTCTGACCCTTTGAAACCTCTCTTATAAACCACTTGTAAAATAACTGACCCTTGCAATAATTAACTGCTTCCCACTACTTTTTTTACTGCTCCTTTCGTACACTCTCCACATCCTTGGTTTGTTAACTGCTTCAATAATAACTTCCATGTCAACATCACTAGCACTTTATACAATTTTAGTATTAGTTGTATTCTCTAACTCTTTACTTTTATGTTTTGAAGCTACCATACATATGTACATTTAGATACATTTTACTATTTAGAGAAATGGTATAGCATTTCACTTCGCTGCATTCCAAATTTAAAACATTTTTATTATTTGATTTCAAGTGCTTGTGTTAATTTTACACTATAACTTTTAGATGTATTACAGCCTACACTATCTTATAATTTTATAATTTAGTTGTACTGTCAAGTAACTTACTTGTAATTCCAAGCCCATATATCCCATTTGATCCATTCAATGTATTGGAGTCACTTACAAGCATCTCACATAATAAATGGATGTTTCCACAACTTCCTTTTGGATAGGTTTATTTAGAATAAGCTTGATCATATCTCATTACCCCTCCATTGATTTAAAAACTAGTTGCCTCACCATGCATATTACTTATAACTCAAAAATAACTAAATCAGCATACCAACTCCTTTTTCCAACAAATCATTATTGTGACATCCAACAACAACCAAGTCTTATTCCACTAAGTGAGGAAAACTCCATGTTGTTCTATCAAATACCATGCTTCTATCTAACTAATTAATCTCGAGATCTAGTTTCACTCATCCAACACAATATTCTCATTTCTATTTTCTGCTACAATGATGTTATCATTATTGTGACACCAACCATCGGCTTTTTCAAATCAAAGTATTTTCAAGCAACAATGCAATTATGACAGCTATTCATACAATCAGCTATAACAATTGTTGTTTAAATCAGTGTTGTCGATGGCAGAGAACCAAAATCCCGCCATACCGACTTCTTTGTGGCGCCCTTATAGCGGATTATGGCAGAAAAACCCGCAATATTGGCCCAATATTTACTATTGCAACGAGCCCAAAAACCACCATGTATATCCGCAATAGCGGCCATGGCACCGCTATTTGGTAACACTAGTTTAAATCAAGATATTTCTAAAATAAATATATCGAAACACATGGTACATTCTATATGCATGTGCAACTTGTCATAATAACATGTGAGAACTTTTAAATTGCTTTGAGTGGTAAGTATTTTCAACTCAAGAAGTATATAATCGATTAGCTATAGTTTTCTCTGTATGTATGAACCCAAGGATCATGGCTTCATATATCAAGCGTAGTCATGTATACTTAGTATAAATCAAATAAAATAATTATACAGAAGTGGGTTTTTCTAAATCTCACTTCCATGTTGATGCAGTGCAAAGAAGATGTAATGACATGTTGCAATTATTGTTTTACAGAAAAATAAAGAATAAAGCCACTAAATCTAAAGACTGAGTCACAATAGTTACCTTCGTGATGCTCATAAGAACTACGAAAATTGGAGGTAAGAGTATTCTTTAAATTAGAGTTGGAATGTGGTCCTAGTCCAGTGTTGTTCGATATAGAAGCAGATTCAACCTTTTCAGAAATAGCATTATCACAGTCAATCTCCTCCGTGAAACTTGAGCTGCATCTAATTCACGGTTCTTGTGTAAACTTACTTCAGTATCATGCGAGTTAGGATGCTCTAATGGGCCATTAGCATTTGATGACAAAGACATGTTTAGTGCTTGTGCATTTCCAGTTATTGGCTGTTCAATTACAGGCCACTCATCATGAAAACCTTGTTGCTCAGAATTATTTCGACAGGGAAGACTCAGGTTGGACTCTGAATTTCCAGATAATAATGAAACTCCTATGGAATTAGAATTTTCATGTGAAACAGCATCTTGAGATGTTGTCCCCATTCTTACAATGTCTGCCATTGAAAGATGTCCTTTGCTCGCTCCTACCGACCAGGGTAGAGGTGCTGGAGACACTTGGGCAGTATCTGACATGGAGACACCTGTTCCTAATGACTGTCTTCCATTATCAGTATATAAAGAATCACTGCACCAAATTTTAGGAAATAATGAGGCAAATACTTACAGTTTATTTACAAAAATAATCACAACATTCTAATAACAGTGATATAAATAAGTCAGGCAAACAAAAAAATATTTGCACATTTCGTAATAGTAATTTGGCAAGGCAAAAACTCAAATATACACCTGAAATAATAAACACTATTAAAAAGAGCAACCCCATTCCACCATAGCAGTTTCCACTAAAGGGGCAGACCCAATGCAGGTCTATAGGCGGGCAGCCTTTCTTGGCATTTGCAGCAGGCTGCTTCCATGATTGGAACTTGTGACGCATTAGACAGATAGATGATAGCAACTCTAACAATTGCATCAAAAGCCCCCATCAGGTATTAGTATACTATTCAATGATTATTTATGTTATACAAAATACAATTAATGCATTCACAAAAATACAGAGTTCAGTTGTGGTCGCTAACATCCAATTGCAATAAAAGATACCGCCCATGACCTCTATATGTCAAACGTGAAACAAACATTGCTGCAGTAGCTGGCAGAAAACCTAATCGCAGCTCGGCATTTTTAAATTTTTTAAATTAAACACTAGCAATAGTAAAAGACAGTGCTGATGGGGAGTGATTCAATATTAACGGAAATGATTAAACATCAATTATGTCTTCAAATTCCTCCAGTCATAAGTTCCCTGGTGATTCAAATGGGGCTGGTGGATTTTCCAACGAAAGTATGATAATGGACTTATGAACAATGACAATCACGTGAATATCCTTTACCAAAGAGGAAAACCACAATATCACAAAAAACAGAGAAAGCAACAAAGACAATATTGACAAAATGATACCATATACCAAAACCATCATCAAAAAACACAATTAAGAACATTTTCCACAGATTGCGTATCTCATGGAATAAATTGACATCAAGCCACGGACAATCAATAGCAAAATTATACATTATAAAGTCACACCAAATTAGATATAAATAATACTAAATAAATACTCACGCTTTTGTACTTTTCCCCGCAACATGAGTTGTGGAGGAAGACGTAACCGAAGCACAAACTGACCCAACATCTTGCTTGTCAACCGCTTTACCATTTTCTGACATACGTTACACACATTCAATAACGTAAGGCCGTGCAATAGTAATAAAAACCAATATCATTATCATTATCATCATAACAGAAACTATTAAATTTCCACATTCAAAAGAAAAAGAATACCCTTATAAGCCACATGATGAAATCCATTTTGCACAACACCAGGATCGTTGCCGTTGCCATTGCCAATGCCAACACCAACACCAACACCAATTTTGCCTCCCTTACTCAACCCCGTACTATTACCCTTCGTTCTCAAATCCACCGCCTCCTTCATCTAAATTTAAAAACGCATATACATTATTGATCATTCATCGTCACATAATACATTCAAATTCAATCTCATCTCAATGTTAATGTAACTTAATAATAACTTACCTCTTTTCTTTTTTCACGTTTGCTTCTAACCTCACGAAACGTATCTACAATTAAAATACCACACACTTACAATCACATTCACATCGAATTCACATATAAAATCATCAAACTAATTCATAAACCATAAACAACGGAAAATCAAAACCATAAAGAATGAACTCATAAATCACTCTCTGAAAAGCCTAAGAAAACATCAAAAATTGAAAACTAATTCAACAGTTTCATCATCTTCACTAAACTCCCTTCCCTGTAACAAACCACAAAAACGGTTGAAAAAAAAACTCCAATGCAAGAACGAAACGTCAGTTACGTAACAAAATCAAGAAACGGAAGTGAAAGAAAAAGAAATCAACCTTGAGCGAGAAGCTTCTCGACGGCGAGGTTAGGGTCCATATCACAGTCCTTAAGAACGTCATAGATCTCTTGTTCCGTACAGTTAACGATCTCCTTCACCGTCGCAACGACATCCACCGCCGCCGTCTTTCCACTGCGAGCATTATTACTTTCCTACCCCATTCCGAAAACTTTGCCGCACTTTGTAACGCTTTTTTTTTCGATTATCAAAAAAAGCAGAAAAACACTGAAAATCGCTTTCGTTCTATCGCGCTTCGGGTTTTTTGTTTCTGATAAATATAATAAGCGGTTTTTGATTTTGCTTGTGGACTGTGATTTAAGTACTCAGAGTATTAGTATATCAACACTAGATATTGGGCCACGTTACTTTTACTGTCTGTCATGCTTTTATCCGTCACAGCCCATCAATTTTACCGTTTCTTTTGCCACGTGTGTGCAAATTTTTGTGTTTTTTATTGGGGATTCAGGAGGAGGATAATCACAGTTATGGGATGTTTAGATTTTTTTTCATTTAAGAATTTTTTATTTTATTTTGTTTGTGTTACGTGGCGTATCTTTATATCTTTATATTGGAATAAGAAAAAAGTGAAACGGTTTTTTTAAAGGTTGATATCCAATCTCTTTGGAAAAAGTCTCCAAAAAATATAAATATTTTGTCCTATAAAAATTTTCAATATTTTATCTCTTAATAAGATTTCATCTGATTGAAATATGATTAGGGCGCAATTATAATTTATAAAATGATATTATAATCAATAATTTGATATTCAATCATTAATAGGTCATATTAATTAGGATCAGAATTGGTCCAACATATTTGGAGGTCCGAGACAAATTAATTAAATTTATTTTTATAAAATTTATATTAATTTTATAAATAAAATTATTTAAATATTATTTTTTAGATTCAAATTTACTAAAAATAATTTAAATTAAATAGATCTCATTTATTTGATGATAATTTTATCGTGATTAAAAAAAGATAAAATATCAACTATCCATCTATTAAAATTACATAGGTTTGAACACTCTATAATGTCTTTTTACATATTTTAAAACACTTTTTATACAAAGGTAAAAATATAAACAACTAATCATTAATTCAAATTCCGCGTGACATTGCTTTTTAATAGACTCTTTATTTCATAATAAAACATTCATTTGGTTGTTATTTTAAATTTTTAATATTTTAAAATTAAAAACAAATAAAGTATGGATCTTATTTGTAAATCAACATTTTTCCATTAACTGAATTGAAATTTAAAATATTATAACATCTATTAAAACTATTATAGATTGATATTCATGGTTACTTAAAATTATTAGATAACTTTACTATAATTTTACTATATTAATTTAAAATATAATTATATATTAAATAAAAAATTATTATAAGATAATTATTCAATATACAATAGATATTTTATCGTATAAAACTATTTTACAAATACATAATTTTATTATTGTATACTAATTAAATCTATAAACCAACAAACAATCTAGGATTTATATAATTTAATTATATATTATATAAAAGTATTATATTTAATTATAATAATATATTATTATAATTTAATTATATATATTATAAATTGTATATATGATTAGATAAGTAAGATATGTTTGAACACCTTATATTATCCTTTTACATATTTTAAAATATCCTTTACACAAGGATAAAAATGTAAGCAACTAATCATTAATTCAAATTCCACATGGAATTGCTTTTTAGTAGACTCTTGATTTCATAGTAAAAGATTCATTTGACTATCATTTTAAATTTTTAATATTTTAAGATTAAAAACAAATAATATTTGTACATCAATATTTTTCCATTAATTGAAATTTAAAATATTATGAAATCTATTAAAACTATTATGGATTGATTTCATGGTTACGTAAATCGTTGGCTAAATATATAATAACTTTATTATAATTATTTGAAATATAATTATATATTACATAAAAGTATTACAATGAATTATTAAATATATAATATATATATTTTTATCGTATAAAAATTTTAAACATATACATAACATTACTATTGTATATTAAATAAATATATAAACCAACAAACAATCCAGAGATTTATATAATTTAATTATATATTATATAAAAAGTATTATAATTAGTTATAATAATATAATTAAAATTTAATTATGTATTATATATTATATATATATATATATATATATATATATATATATATATATATATATATATATATATATATATATATATATATATATATATATATATATATATATATATATATATATATATATATATATATATGATTAAATTTAATTTGGTTGATATAATATTTATATAATATATAATTAAATTTTTACTATATAATTAATATATAAATATCTTAATCAAATTTTAATGTAGATATATTTGTTGTAAATAAATATAAATATATAAGAATGGCTGATATGATTATGCATAAATAATCCTACACAAATTAGTAGGTTGATATGGGTGGTTATGGCTAAATAATTTTGAATAATTATTAGTTTCATTTTGAATAAATTTCCTTATATATATAATTTTGATTAAATGTAGAGGAAAGATTTCGGTAATATATTACAACTATCATATATATAATTTTAAAAGATATTGGCATTATCATTTAGTTGGTTGTCATATGGATGCTTTATATCTAATAAATGATTCTTACGTCTATTTACATGTCATTCCTTTTATAATATCTGACTAGTGTCATATCTAATAAATGATTCTTACGTCTATTTACATGTCATTCCTTTTATAATATCTGACTAGTGTGACACCCGTGCGTTTGCATGGATACCCGTTAATGCTTAGTTATTTTGTTTAATATTGATGTTATATAAAATTTAATATTATAAAAAAAGATATTTAAAGTATAAAAATGTAGTCTGAAATAAAAAAATATATATAAAATTTATGAAGCAAAAGCAAATGGTACATAAAATTTGATAAACATACAAAAATATATTTCAATAAAACATACAATATAATAATTAAAAAAACATTTTCAGTGCATATTGTATTAATAAAATATCAGAGAATACAAGATTAATAATATAAGGGATGGTTATTATTATTTGGGCCCAATAAATCATTGATATATTATATAATGTCTTTGTTATTGTATTGGGAAGGCGATAATTGAGTTGTCAATAGTAAAACCTAAACGATTTACTTTGCCTAGAGATTGTAAGTTTTACTAAAACAGTCCTCGAAAAGGTTCTCTGATGAAGATGACAAAATATGTTTAATGTATTTGAGTTGTGCGATTGAGTTGGAATGACAAAGTTTGTTAAATATTGGTACAAAGTTTGTTAAATATTGGTATTATTGGAGAGGTAAATATGTTTTGTTTATATTCAATATTTTAATCGATAATTTCATACTCCCATTAATGTTTAATAATTTGATAAATAATTTCATATTCGAGTTAATATTCAATATTTTGATAAGTAACTTTATATTTTCGTTAATATATAATATTTTGATAATAACTTTATGTTTCTGGTAATATTCAATATTTTGATTAGTAACTTCATGTTACCATAATATTCAATAGTTTCATCATTAACGTTATGTTCCCGTTAATATTCAATAGTTTGATTAATAATTTCATGTTGCAGTTAATATTATTGGGATACCCGTGCGTTCGCACGAGTACCCGTTCCAACCCTCTTATTTTTCTCAATATTGATATTATTGCAAAGACAAATATAATTTAAAAAATGATTTTAAATAAAAGGAAAAAATGGTTTGAATTATAGTAATTTATTTATATATTAAAAAAAGTTAGGTAAAATAAAAGACTTTTTTAAGTTAGTTGTATAAAAATAAAATTGAGACTTATATAACAAACATAACAAAATTTTGATAACTTCATGTTCCCGTTAATATTTAATATTTTTATTAGTTATTTTATGTTCTCGTTAATATTTAAAAAAAATCATCACTAACTTAATGTTTTTGTTAATATTCAAGTAGCTTCGTGTTCCCGTTAATATTAATATTTTGATCAATAACGTGTTCGTTAATATTCAAAATTTGAAACAATAACTTGTGTTCCGTTGATATTCAATATTTTGATTAGTGATTTTATGTTTTCGTTAATATTCAATAGGTTTGAATAATTTCATGTTCCGTTATAATTATTGCATTGTACCAATATGATACGTACATTTGTTCTCAAAATATTATTAAAAATGATTTTTTAAAATAGATAATAAATCGGTCGTATAATTGTTTCAATATATAAAAGCGTCATGTTTCGTTAATATTCAATATTTTAATTAATAAATTTACTTTTACATATTATTCAATATTTTGATCAATAACTTCATGTTCTCGTTAATATTCAATATTTTGATCAACAATTTAATATTCTCGTTAATATTTTGTATATTGATCAGATTTAATTGCCACATAGACCCTAATAAAACTAATTTTGGTGAACAAGATAAAAGGTACTAACAGTACAAACTAACAAATACTAAAGTATCCTTAAAACTAAACTTAATAGCTAAGTTAAGGAACCATAAGTTAAACACACTTCTGGATACAACCTCAGAAGTTCTATAACTTCTGAATACAACCTCAGAAGTTCTATAACTTCTGAGCAATAGAACTTCTGCTGATCCTCAAAAGTTCTGAATATGAATTATTCTCAACACCATCCCTTAACTCATTCATAGATAAGGTGTTGGTCTTGACATCCTTCATCGAACTTTTCAAGTTTCTTGGTTACTACGTGTGCAACTTTCAATACTCCATTTAGAAATGCAGATTTCTCCTTGAAAACCCATCTGACGCTGATGGTTTTCTTCTCCTTTGGAAGCTCAGTTAACTTTAAAGTCTTGTTTCTTTCTGAAGCCTCAAGTTCTTCTTTCATGGTCTTCAACCACACTTTTTCTTGAGAACTTCTCCAATACCTATATGTTCAGAATCTCCTTCTGATTCTAGAACCGTATCTCCTTCTAGACTTTTTTCAGAAGTTTTATTTCCACCAGAAGTTCCACCTTTGTTGTCCAGAACCATCACCTTCAAAAGTTCCTCCTTCAAAATCATGACCACCACCAGAGGCTGGACTACCTTTAGAAGCTTCTCCTTCAGAAAGTCCACCTTTATAGTATCTAGATTCAATGTCATTTTCCGACTCTTCAGAAGTTTCAACTTCTGACTCTTCTTCAGAAGTTTCAACTTCTGACTCGTCTTCAGAAGTTTTAACTTCTGACTCTTCTTCAGAAGTTTCAGCTTTTGACTCTTCTTCGGAAGTTATCTCTACATCAGAAGTTGGTTGAGACTTACTCCAATCCCAAACTTGACTCTTTCAAATATTATAAAAAAAATTATTTTCACTTTTTTTTTCAAGAATATAATTTTTTTTCCAAAAAAAAAATGTTTCGGTACATTTATTTATAAGAAACATTAATTTACAGAAACTTAATTTCTTAAACATTCTTAATAAACATACCATCCCCATAATAATACAATATGTTCCTTCACTTTATTATATTTTGATTTAACATGTTATTTCCAATATCACTTTATACCAGTTCCTCCTTCAGAATCATGACCACCACCAGAGGCTGGACTACCTTTAGAAGCTCCTCCTTCAGAAGGTCCACCTTTAGAGTCATGATTACCACCAAAAATTTGATCACCTCCAGAAGCTTGTCCTCTAGAACCTACGTCTTCAGAGTTTTCCCTTCCAGAAGCATGATCACCACCAGATTTTTGATCAGTACCTTTAGAAGCTCCTCCTTCAAAGGTCCACCTTTATAGTATCTAGATTCAATGTTTTCGACTCTTCAAAGTTTCAACCGACTTTTTGAAGTTTCAACTTGACTCTTCTTGAAGTTTCAACCTCTTCTTCGAAGTTTTAACTTTTCTCTTCAAGTTTTAACTTTTGACTCTTCTTCAGAAGTTTCAACTTCTGACTCTTCTTCAGAAGTTATCTCTACATCAGAAGTTGGTTGGGACTCACTCCAATCCCAAACTTCTAACTCTTTCACAAATATTATAAAAAAAAATTATTTTCCCTTTTTTTTCGAGAATATAATTTTTTTCCAAAAAAAATGTTTCACTACATTTATTTATAAGAAACATGTATTTACAATAACAAACATGTATTTACAGAAACTTAATTTCTTAAACATTCTTAATAAACATACCCTCCCATAATAGTACAATATGTTCCTTCACTTTATTATATTCTAATTTAACATGTTATTTCCAATATCACTTTATATCAGTTCCTCCTTCAGAATCATGACCACCACCAGAGGCTGGACTACCTTTAGAAGCTCCTCCTTCATAAGGTCCACCTTTAGAGTCATGATTACCACCAAAAATTTGATCACCTCTAGAAACTTGTCCTCCAGAACCTACTTCTTCAGAAGTTTCAACTTCTGACTCCTCGTCAGAAGTTTCAACTTCTGACTCCTCTTCAGAAGTTTTCAACTTCTAACTCCTCTTCAGAACTTTCAACTTCTGACTCTTCTTCAGAAGTTTCAACTTCTACTCCTCTTCAGAAGGTTTCAACTTCTGACTCCTCATATGTATCGTGTGTCAATACAAACCAGTTCTTCTTCTTTGAAAAATAAACCTCATACAGTATGTATCAATGCATACATGTTTGTATCGACTCATACAAGACTTTAGATTCTAGATTATTGCATGACTTAGTTTTTGTATCAATATATAAGCTTTTGTATCAATACATAAGTGACTTGTGTCGACACATACGAAACTTGTATCGACACATACTTATCTTAACTCTCTACAATTAATTCCAATACAGTATGCATCAATACATAAGCTCTTGTGTCAATACATAAGTCACTTGTATCGACTCATACGTTATGCATCGATGCATACTTTAATCGCTTCGGAAATCATTTTAATAACAGTATGTATTGATACATAACTGTTTGTATCGACTCATATGTATCTCAACTATATGGAATCAGTTTTAATAGAGTATATATCGATACAAAATCTCTTGTATCAATACATTGAGCTCTTGTGTCAACTCATACGCATTTTGTGTGACTCATACGCATTTTGAGTCGATCTTGTATCATTTAGATTGTTCGGTTTCTATTTATGATATCAAAGAATATGACAATAGAACGCAACAATTTATTTGAACTACAAAAAGGTACATAATATATAACACAACACGAAAATAAACAGTACGGTATAGTGGGAATTATTTACATAATATATAACACAAAAAGAAAATAAACATTATGATATATAACACTAAATCATGTAGAAACAATGTATATACTTCTACCATTTTTTGCAGTTGTGAACATTTTTACGACGTTTGTTGACTTCCGTTTCTCAATCACGACCATCAGGAACTGCCGTTGTAGAAGCATCCTTGAATTTGTTTTGAAAAACTACTACAAACTCTTATGGAATTCCATAGAAAGCCAAATAGCAAATTGATCCCAACAAAATCAAACATAAATTGTTGCAGAATTTCCTGACTTATCACTTTCATTTCAGTATGAACATTGTGGGAATCATTCGAGTAATAGTGTGAAACTCGATCAATACGATATGCAAAGATTTGGTAATAGTGATGTAGGAGTAACAATTGATGAGAATGGTAAAGTAACATATATAAGTTAACATTAAACAATATAACTCATAATGAATAAAGAGTGGATATTGATAAACTTGAACCAGAAATGATAAACTAGTTATAGTCGAATAAAAGTAAAATGCAACGTCGAAACAAACAGATTACAACTGATTGAATTTTTTTTGACAAAAACAAATTATTTACGCAACTAATCCTTCTTCTCCATTTTGATAATCTTCTTAAGCTTGGTTGATGAGAGTTCTTCGACAAGCTTTGAGGTTGTTGACTCACTTAATCCATCGGAACTGTCTTTTAGCGTGGGAGTTTTGGATCGGGGTTATGCTTAGACATAATCTCAAGATCCTATTACATAATCGAATATAGTTAAATTCAGCAATACATGCAACATTATTTATTGTTACAGCAACTCATTAAATTCACATAGTGCGAGGGCATCGAAAGTTACCGTAACCAAATCACTTTCTTAAAGGGCTTCAGCCTTAGCCTCATCAACACTCTCTTTAATCTAAACATAATTAACAAAATTTTATTGTGCAATATATATATCAACACAAAACATACAAAGAAAAGTAAAAGACTATGTAAATAATGGAGTGAGGAAAAAACATACAAATCTAACTAATCTTAACAATGAAGAAATTTGTTCTCTTTAAATTCCATGTCACTGCAGTAAACTGTAAATTATTAAAGAATGGAAATTTTATACCGAATCTCACCCCTCAAAAAGTTTAACAACAATCACATAGGTAAGTTACCTATAGCTCTTGTAAGGGTTTAAACTGCCATTTACTCTTCCTGCAATAAAACCACCAGGTTTTTGAAATTCTTTCCTTATCAATCTCAAGATCAGGCTTGTGGTCTCTACACAAATTATATGCATGTAGAAAAGAGAAGTAGTTATATAATGTGTGTAGTTATGCACAAGATCTGTAATTTCGATAAAACTAAGAAATGTAGTCGGCCGAGAGAGACTAATCAATTTGACTCATAAAATTGAGAGGGCACATTTGTTTCAATGTGTAGCATTTCAAAACAACATTTTATGTTTATCTCGCATATGCATTTGTGTAATCGTCGTATACATCTATGTTAGCGAAGCATAATAAGTATTAAAGAACTTCCATTCTAGAGTTACCTGTCCGAGATATTAAAGCACAATTGATTACTTGACCCAAATTTTAGTTTCTCACAATTAATAGTCGCATGAGACATGCTGTGATTCAAACACCATCGAGATAAACAAAATTAGAACTATTTTAAAAGAAATTCAAAGACCCATCATCCATATGAGATGAAATCATTAAAACCTAATAGTTATTAAAGAACCATAACATCAAACTAATTGGAAAAGGTGAATACCTGAGCATTAGTTTCAAAAATTGATTTAGGAACAAAAGAACATTATAGTTTGTGTCGCTTTAAACCATTCGATGATGGTGGGCTATACCCGATCTAAATTGACAGTAACATCATTAGCAAAATCCCTGAAACAAAACTACTCATTTAAACAAAATCATGTTTTAAAAATAAGAATAAAACAATCTCAATTTGATAAAGGCAATATAACTGATCCAAAACTCAGATTTATGAATCAGAAATAGAGATCACCAAACACGAGGTCGCATTTTGATTCGACGGGAGGAGTGAGCGATGTCGGATACAGTTAGAGGAGTTTGGAAAAGCAATAGATGGAGAAGGTTATGGGGAGAGAAAGAGCGGTTGGTTTGTAAGAGATATTGGAAGAAAGGAAAAGTGGGAAAATAGGTGGAAGAAAAAAATTGAGATTTTACTAAAACACGTGCTTAAACATTAGCAAGCCCGTGGATGAATTTGGGACTAATAAGGACAATTAAGTATTTTACTCAACATTTTTTTTCTTGTATGATAGATTTTCCTAAACATAAAGATATATATTTAAAAATTCTCACGTCTATTCAAAATATTTATGGAATATGTGTATTATTAAATTAGAAATATATTAAAATAGATATAATATAATTTTATTTAAATAAAAATAATAAAATATCTTTAAAATCTAAAAATATATTATATTTGAAAATATATTATTTTTAGAATTTATAAAAATTAAATTAAATTTTTTAAATATTTTCAAAAAAATTTAATATTTTTTAATATTAAAATTTATAAATATAAAAATATTATATTTATAAATAAAGTTTAATATTTATAAATTCTAAAAATAATATTTTTTTTAAATTTTTTTAATATTCATTGATAAAAAACTTTAATATAAAAAATATCTTATTTCTACATAAATATGTATAAAAATTAATATAGTTAAGTTTACTATATAGAAAAATTCAATAATTCAAAATAATATAAATAATAATGCAACATATATTTATTATTGGGTTCTTCTTTTGTATATATTAACATAATCAAATTTATTAAATATTATTTATTTTGTATCTTTTCTTTAATTGCATAGAAAGAGAGAAGAAAGAAATAATTATATTTGTACATAGAAATTAATTTTATTTTAAACTTATCTTTGAATTGTTAATTTTAAATAGAGAGTTATTTATAAGTTGTTTTGTGTGAATATTAGTTTAGATCGGAAATATAATGATTTAAAATTTTTATTGATTGTTTTGTTAAAATAAATAAACAAATACCTTAACATTATTTTGATTTTTTGAAGATGTAACACATCAACACATGTGTTCTAGAATTATTTGATAACAGTCTTAGATAATTAATTAATATTAGCACATAGATCTAATAATAAATTTTTTTAATTTTACGGTCACTATCAACACAAAAACTCTTTATTTTAATTAACAATAACCTTTATATGAGAAGTAAAACCTTTATTTAAAAAATTATTTCTATAAAATAAATAATAATAAATATAGTAATTAGTAGATATATACATATAGATAAATAAATAAATAAATAAATTGTGACAAAAAATAAAGTAAGTAGTAGATAGAGGTGTATAGGTAAATAAATAAATATGTAAATAAATTGTGATAAATACAATAATAATAACAATTATTAATTTTATATATAATAACTTAGTTATAAATAATAATAATAATTATTATTATAATAATAATAATAATTTAAATCATTTGTAATTTAAAAACCAAATTTTTTTTATCTTTATATTAGTGCTTCATAGAATTGCCTATAATTACAATTTCTTAACTACTACACAAACAAACTTCTTTCAAACTTATAATTTTGTGTTAATCGAACTAACTTCTTTTTCTTTTATATTTTTTGATATTTTACTTATGCAACACTAGACTTAAAAACCAACAAACCAATTGTTTTTCGGGAGTTTTTCACTTTATCTATTATAGCTTCCTCATAGCTCATTAAAAATACAATTATAAGGATTCTTAAAATTTTTGAGTAATTAAGAAAAATTACACTTACTTTCAATTTTAAGGATTCTTGAATGTCATATATTGTCATGTCTTTATCCATATTATTTATTTATAAATTAATATCTTAATAATGTCGTATTATTGATATTTTCACTGCATTCTCAACTTAAAGTGCAATTTTACTGCATGCAAAACATCTATTATTTGCATGTCATTTCTTTTGACGAATTTTTTTTTATACTTTTATTTATTTTAATAATGACAGAATTTGACTACAGATGTATGAATGTCTTCCACGAACTTGTAAATTTCGTTGATGAAAAAATGAGTATGTCAAAAGTTGTTCAACATTTCTTAGAGATAAAAAAGTTAAAGTTACAACTAAAGCAAAAATATGATCAATTACAATGATTATTATTTTTAGTATAATTGCTATGTCCAAATGCCTAAACATATTATATCGGTATTGAAAGCAATTTATGAGTATAACGTATAAGAAAACTATCAATGTTACATTTTTATCTAATAAAAATTACACAATCAAAAATATTTTATTGTAATTAAAAAATATTAAAATAAATATCTTACACTTTCTCTCCTTCATTATTTTTTATTTGTCATCTCATTTATTTATATTGTTTTAGCCAATTATATTCAATTTCAAATTTCAAATTTTTTCTAATGTTTTCCACACTTTTGAAATTTAAATCTTTCATTTTTTCACACTTTTAAATTATCATTTAAGAAGTTTAATACAATATTATTGTAAAGATTACTTTTAATTATATATTGTCATGTCTTTATATAAATATGAGTTTGAAAACTTTTATTTTAGTTTTACAATATTTTTAATCAATTTTATTTATTTAGTATCACTAAAAATTGTAATTAATTAGTATATTTTATAATTTTAATAAAATTAAAAATTGATTTTATCACAAAATTTTACGGCCACTATATCATATTACCTATTTTATGTAAATCAATAATTGTCTTTTCTTGAGAGACAAAATCTCTATTTTAAAACAAATAATAATGTTACCAATCAAATTTAAGAAGTATGCATTCTTTTACCTTTTATCTCGAAATATATTTTTATTACTATTCATTGACATCAAATAGAAAATTTTGAATATTATATATTGATATCAAAATTTTAAATAAGCAAATATTTTAATTCACGGGTCACTATCAATACAATACATATTTTATTTTAATTAGTTAAGTTTATATGATCATGGTTTACTTTTACAATTAAAAGCTCATTATATATATATATATATATATATATATATATATATATATATATATATATATATATATATATATATATATATATATATATATATATATATATATATATATATATATATATATATATATATATATATATATATATATATATATATATATATATAATCAAAATAAATTTACTCATAGAGTATCTTACTAATTATATTTTATAAAAACTTAGTAAAAATATTAAAAGTTCATAATTTATTCATCTTTTAATAATATACAAAATTATTTATTAAACTATTATAATTATTTAAATCATTAGCTGATAATAAAAAACATTATCTATTCTTTTTTATTATTTGTTCACTTAATTTTAAAATCTCTCATTATTTGTTTTCTTCTATGTCTTGTTTTACTTTTGATATTATTATAATATTGATTAAAGAGATATGTACACAATTACTCAAATTGTAAGTAAAATAGTCGTATGACGTCCAAATTTTAAAACATGATATTATCGACGTCAGTCTTATTTACATTATGCAAATATAAGCAATATAAAGTAATATTGTGTTTTTAAAAAAATGATGCCCTAAGCAGTAGTAATGTTGGCATACCCTTTAGGTTGGGCTTGATTAGAATTAATCACATTAAATGATTTTTAATGGACTTTTTGTGAGGCAGAGCAGAACCATTATAAAAGCAAGAGAAACATTCATTTATAATTCATTAGATTATTTTAACCATAACTTTATTGGGCTTCATTATTGATGCAATCATTGGTGTACTTTTACAAGTACGTGTAGTGTTCTTGTGTGCGCGTAAAACTAACTTGGGGTTTCGTACATCACATTCAACGGTAATCTGATCTCGTCTCATGATGGCAAAGGTCGCAATCAGTAGTAACTGTAACGCCCCAATTTAATTTGGATTATTTTATTTAAAATAATTCAATGATGCGATGTGTTTATTTGTGTTGAAGAGTCTTAAGAATGTGTTATGATGCAAATAGTAGAAATTAGAGGTTGAGGTGTTGTGAGGATACTAGTAATATTAGTATTATTATTATCATTGTTATTAATATTGTTATTTATATTATTATAAATAAAATTGTATTTGTAATATTAGTAGTTAATTATTTAAATTGATAAGGGTAGTATGGTAAAGTTGAATGGTATTAGTGAGGATATGATGAAGATAATTATATTAAGGGTCCTAGGGGTAAATTAGACTTAAGAGAAAATTGAGACTTAAGTATTGTCATCATACGATCGTGAAAATGAGAAGAAGTAAGAACAAGAGGAAACAAAACATCGTAGAAAGAGGAAGAGAAGGTAAGAGCGAGGGCAAGAGGAAATTGCACAACTTTGGAAGATCAAAGCTTCAAATCAAGGTAAGGGGGTGAATGGATTCCTTAATTGGTGACTAGATCATGAGAGGGTAGTGAGGGTTATTTTCCCTCTTAGGCTTTGTGTTTGTTGTATAATTTTTCCTTGTTAAGTTGATTTGGTGTGTGGAATTGTGATTATATATGATGTTGTGATGTTATGTTGTTGTGAAGATTCTCTTGTTGTATTGATTGTTGTATGAAACCCCAATCTAGAAATCATAGGTGATGATGGTTGAGAATTAAGGGTTTTGAGATGAATTATAACCTGTAATTGATGCATAAGAAGTAGTATATCATAATCCAATAATAAGTGTTGAAATTATATGTTTAGACCGTGTTTTAGGACCTGTAATACAATGCAAATTGCGTAAAATTGACAGCAGTCAGGAATCATAGCAGAAAATCCCGATCGCGCAGAATCGTCGGGCGATGCAGGGAGCGTCGTCGGGCGAGGTAAGAGGCGAGAGGAGAAGAAAATTTTGGTGAGTTACTGGAGGGTCTTGCGTCTAGCATTGTTGGGGGAGGACGCGAAGCAATCGGCGTGCTAAGGATCCGTCTGTTGATTGGTGTCGAATTATTGGTTATTTTGGACTTCCTTAAAATGATAATAACTTTAGTTTTAGGAATTTGATTGGTGTATCTTAATAAGTAGGGTAGCTATTATCATAAACTTTAAATTGAAGTAGGATAATGTAGGAATAAAGGTTATAATTCTAAGGCTTGGATTTAAGGATAAGACTAATTACTTCTAATGGAATCTAATTGATGAATTATTAATAATGATTGTTTGGTTATGATGAATATGGTGTCGATGAATATGATGGTGATGTTGTGGTTTGCCTAAATTTGGTATAGTGACGAGGGCTCATACCTTGTGTGTTATGTAATTATGTTGTTGCGATTATATGGTATGCATTCGATTTAGAGCTTGAGCTACGGATGGTGGCGAGCTTAATGCTCTGGATTGTGTGAGCTTAAGTTCGGAATGCCCAATTGGCTTTGTGTGAAGTCTTATGCCTTGATGGTACCATGTATTGCATTGCACTAAATTTCATGATGTTGCATAAATGTTGAATTATGGTGTGATGTGTCGTGATGTATTGTGTGAATTGACTACTCCTTAGCATGTATCTTTCACCATATAATTATTGAATGAAGTTCTTACCCCTTTTGTGTTGTTGTGTTTGTACTTCCTTGGGAGTCATAACTTGCATGTGAGTAGTGCTTGGAGTGAGCACATGACCGAGTCTTAGAGTCACTCTAATACGTAACACGGATTTTGGGAATTTGCTATGTTCATTATTTGTTTTATTGTTACGTATCTTAATTTATGAATTATGTTGAACCACGTGTTTTGTGGAGTTTGATTTGATGTTGAGGCTAGAATGACATAAAAGACCGAATTTAGTTGTCGTTTTCCATTGTTGAATAATTATTTTGAATAAAGTATTTTGGAACGTTATGAGAATTTGAGCGTATGTGACATCCCATTTGTGGATTACTCTAAAATATCTTGGTATTTTACTATAATTATTGGTATTAGCAAATGGGATGTTACAATTGGTATCAAAGTAGGTTGGTCCGTCCACCGACCGATTCGAGTCTCTAGAGGGACGCGGAATGCTCTTAATGTATCTTTTCTAACCATTATGTGATGTGTGTTATGGAGCAGAACAATGGTAGTTGGAAGGGACGATGTTGCGATTTTCTAACGAGTAGACTAGCGCCACACACGGGATATCAAAAATGCGAACCCACTAGGGATGAACATCCGCGATCAATAATTCAATATCCATAGGGGATAAAGTTGCAATCTTCTATCAAGCACTTTTGAAACTCCATTGAGCATTCACCGGGGAAACTTCATTGAAACGCAACGATAACCTCGCACTAGGGATTTATACAATGCTCTGGTAATACTTTTCCAATAACAACATCCATGGGAACTTTGTCAAGGATACCATGCCGATGACAACCATCACATCCGATCCTTACTAAAATCATCTTCACTGGGATTTCATCTGTTCATGAGAAAGAGAGATTAAACTCCATTAGGGATAAAATGGGAAAGCAAAACATCTCTTCATGATAAGGAAACTCAAAATTAGGACATGGTCCACCGAGCTCGCATCAAATCTAGAATTTGTTTGAAGATGAACTTCGTCTTAAATAAACCTCGGGAAACAAATTCATTGACTCCATCTTAGTGCATTTGACGTTTGCAAAAACTCCCTACAACAAATAGTGGAATGCCCCGGCATGGTGCGACAACTTTGTACGCCATCCGGGTCACTCAAGTTTTAGAATGATATTCAAAAGTTTCTGATCATGGTAAAACCAACAATGTTTATATATGCAAAATGTTACCACAAAACTTTGAACATCTTTTGCAAACAAATCAGCGAATGCAAGAAATTAATTGACAAGCAAAAACTCATTTTATTAATTGGAAGTAGGCCTGAGAATAGGCAAGTACAATAGGAGGCAATTCCTGAAATGAGGCAATTGCAAAATCAAAATAAGAGGAAAACTAAAACGCATGGCAATGCGACAATGAATCCTCATCGGGTTTCAACCCTGCTATCACTCTTATAACTCCAACTATCTCATCACTTTGATTTTCCCGAAAAAGATGATTGCATTGATCATTGCCCTTCGGCGTAGCTTGAGATGTTGACACAAAGTATCATGATTGATCCAACGCGGAGTTGCTGCTCTTATTCTCTTTCTCACAAGACTATGCATAATATTTCTTGACTACGTCGCGTTCAGTGAAAATCTTCTCATCCATTTTTGAACATCATGGCGCCACGAGAAAACTTTCTTCACAACAAATGGCCCTTCGTAATTGATGGCGTCCACTTACCTCGGGTCACCTTGAGGAAGAATTATCCTCTTTACGAGATCACCGAGCTTATAATTTTGAGGTCGCACCTTTTTCATATGCATTCTTCATCCTCTGTTGATAAACTTGTCCATGGCCACAACGCCAACCGTTTCTCATCAATGAGGTACAATCGGTTAAGCCCCACTTCCACTCATCTTTATCAAGCTTTGCATCTTTCATGATTCTTAATGAAGGCATCTGAACTTCGATTGGAAGCATTGCTTCCACGCCATAAACGAGAGAAAATGGGGTTGCCCTAGTTGAAGTATACAGTGGTAGACTTAACCATGCAAAGTTTAAAAGGCAACATCTCATGCCAATCTTGATGATAGTTACCACCATCTTTTGCATAATCTTCTCGATGTTCTTATTAGCTTCAACAACAACATTCATCTTGAGCATACGGAGACGAATTATGATGCTTGATCTTGAAGGACTCACAAAGCTCCTTCGTCATCTTGTTGTTAGATTTGACCCATTATCGCGATAATCTTGTCAAGAATCCGTAATGGTAAATGATGTTATGCTTGATAAACCAGCAACCACTTGTTTGGCGACGCTTGCATAGGATGATGCTTCAACCCACTTGGTGAAATAATCTATTGCAACAAAATAAAGCGATGTCCATTGGATCTGTCGGTTCAATCTTTCCGATCATATCAATGCCCCATATAGAAAATGGCCAAGGAGAGGTTAAAACATTCAAAGGAGATGGTGGCACATGCACCTTGTTAGCATATACTTGGCATTTGTAACAAACCCGGGCATGATTAAAACATCGACCTCCATGGTAGACCAGTATTGCCCAGCTCGCAAGATCTTTTTAGCCATAGTGTGCCCACTAGAATGAGTTCTAAATAAGCCCTCGTGCATTTCATCGATGACCTTTACAGCTTCATCTTTGTCAACACACTTGAGCAACAACTTGTCATGATATCTACGATATAGCACATCGTTGTTGAGGAAGAATTTTGTTGAGAATCTTCTCAAGAACTTATTATCAGTCATAGAAGCTTCCTCAGGATACTCTTGAGTTTCAAGATATCGCTTGACGTCGTAAAACCATGGATTGCCATCTTTCTACTTCGTTTTCAAAATAAAGGTTGGCTCATCCATCTCGATGGTTATCGAAGGCGCTTCATTAGCCCATTTGACTTTAAACATCGATGCTAGGATGGCCAAAGCATTAGCTAAGTTGTTCTCTTCCCGTGAGATATGATCGAAAGTGATCTCTTCGAAGTAAGGAATCAATTTCATCAAGTGCTCTCGATAAGGAATCAAATTTGGGTGACGAGTCTCCTAGTCCGTTATATGGATAATCACAAGTGTTATAGTCTTCACATACTTTCGATGTTTAATTTCAAGTCAATTGTCGCTTTGATACCAAAGATGTGCCCTGTATTCACCATGTTATTGGTGCAAAGCAAATTGGTGTGAAGGATGTGATGACCGTCCGAGTAGTAATTATTGCACCGACACCATTACCCAAAGCATTGAGGCTCCTTCAAATACCAAAGACCACTGATCTTGGTTGGGTCCCTCGTCTGGACCAGGATGTTACAACTGGATGTACATGATATCCTCGTCGGGAAATTCAAATTTCATCGGTGATAATTATCTACCGGGGTGGCAATGAATCCGCCAATACACTACTCTTAATAGCTTTCCAAGTGTGTCGATGTCATATCTCAAGATCATTTTCCATCTAGCAATCCGTCGCTGGATTTTCAAATATGAACTTGATCGGATCCATCTTGGATATCAACAAGGTAGTATGAGTCAATATATATTGTCTTAGTCGATTTAGTAGCCCACGTTAAAGCACAACAAATTTTCTCGAAATAGTATTTTGTCTCACAACGATAAACTTTTGCTTAGGTAGTATATTGTATGCTCTTTTCGGACTGTCATGTTGTCCCAATACGCACCCATTGAGCCTTCGATCACCGTTAAATACATAATTGTAACACGGTGAGAATTGACTTGTTTGTTTTTTCGATCGCAAATGTTGCGAATAGCAAGAGTCGCCACCGACTTTTCTTTTATCCAATTAAGGGAAGGCGAAAAGACAGAAAAGACCTTCGTTAGATTCTCGAGTAAGGAGGTGGTTATGAAAAAGGGAAGGTGTTATACCCTTTTCATCCGTAGTTATCTACGGGTCTTAATTTCTTAGCTCACTTTAAATTATTTTTGTGTGTGTGTTGAAAAGATTTGAAAAGGCATTTCGCTGACTTTAATGATTCACGCTGGAATGTTGGAGTGTTTGGAAATGTTTTGTTTTGAGAAAAGGAACTTTGTAATGATTCACGCTGGAATGTATACAAAGTGTTTTGAAAAAGTTTTGAGAAAGTGTGAGGTGTAAAGAGTATTTTAATGAGCAAGAAAGAGACTTATTGACCTACCAAAACGGTCGTTTTGTGTTATTTTTGCTTTCCTTTAGGGTAGCCATCCATCCCATTATTAGTTGGCGGTAACTCTATCCGTTGGATGTAAAGGACATTTGAAGGGACATCAGATAGTCATAGAAGGCAACTTGTAGGGATATCCTAGCACATTCGTAGTGACGATCATCAGGCAACAAACGAGGGACGAGATCATGTATTCGTAGGCAACATCGAGGGACTATGATCTTTTATGTCGAAGGATTGATGATATATTGTAGGCAACTGTGCTAAGATACCCTACGCTTGAGGGACATGACCATTGTTTCTGTAAGGCAACAGAGAGGATACCTAAGGTAGGTGTATGTGAAATGAGTGTGTTGTTTTCTGATATTTATCTTGTGATTAGTGATCTAGATTGATTAAGTTAATCTTGCCATACACGCCTAATTACTAGAAGTTAATAAGTGCATAATGTAAATTATGAAATCTAAAGGTCCTACGCTATTACATGACTTTGGGAAGATACATATTAGGTAGGAAAGTAAATGCGTAAAATAAAATCTACGCTATTACATGAAAATAAACTTGCAACCTATACATCCTTTCAAGAATTTAAAATGCAAGAAAATAAGTAGAAAAAAATGATCTAAGTGAAAAACTAAATCCTAGTATTTTTGGTATTTTTGAAAATTAGAGTTTATGTGAGAAAAACCTAATTCTAATTGATTTTAATTAATTAAGAAAAATTAATGAATATTAACCTAAATTAAACTAATTAAGTTAATTTTAAAAAAAGCATGAAATGGTTATTTGTGAAATTATCTAATTAACCTAATTACTAATTAAATTAATTAATTAATTAAGAGGGAAAGCAGAAAATAAATAATAATAATAAAAAAAAAGAAAGTAAAAAGAGCTCTCGGCGGTCGTTGGGCCTTCGAGAGGAAAGGCAGGTCATCTAGAAACCGAGTTTCGTGGAAATCCTTGAGCGTGTCCGGTCGAGCTTTGCATATGGAAAAGTTCAAAAGCCGCTTCGGAGATTCTGTCATTGGGACGTCTAGAAGTCGGAGCTTCGGGAAATCATTCGAAGCGGTCCAGTCGGGCTTGGATTGATAAAATGTGTCGAGGGGCTCTATTGTTGAAGGGGATCTAGAAGCTGGAGCTTCTAGACGTGATGTCTCCTTTGGGGATCCAGAAGCTGGAGCTTCTGGACGTGATGTCTCCTCTAGGGATCCAGAAGTTGGAGCTTCTGGACGTGATGTCTCCTCTAAGGATCCAAAAGCTGGAGCTCCTGGACGTGATGCTTCTGAGGGATGTCCAAGTTGAACTTTAGGGTTGGTACCAAACGTGCAAGGATCATCTTCTTCATTTGAATTTCCAGACCTATGCCAACGAATTTGCTGCATCCTTTGCCTACGGATTTTGGTTCGTAGCTATAGTACCTGTAAATCAAAACTTGACAAATACCAAAGATAAATTATATATGAGACCATGGATCGATTGGAATTGATCCACTAAACACAACCATGCCCTTAGTTTGCTCTAATTTTGGCTAATACGAAAACCCCAAATCAAAGCTTCAAGCCCTAATAATGGCGTATCCCGTTCCTCGTGATCTAAACTTGAATCAAACTATCCAGAAGCATCGAAACATCAATACAAACATAAATATGTGATCAAATTGAATTAAACAAGCATGTATGTATGAAATCGAAAATTGAAAATATGCATGGAAACCGAAACTGTGATTTTACGTTTCAGAGCTTTTTGCGTGTTTGTAAGGGTCCTGAACGATTCAGGAGCACCGTAAAGTCGCTTGAATGCTTGGAATGGCCTGGATCAAGGAAAACTTTGGTTGCAAATTGCTTGAAACAACGGTTTTCTTTGAGCTTAGTTAGGGTTCTTCAAGCGCCAAAAAAACTCTTCTAGGGTTTAGAAATCCTCCTCAATTTATAGAGGATGGATTCAGTTGAGCATTGATGAGAAAATATATCCCATTCAATGATAATATTTGATTTTCCAATCTTGTCAATCTTGATCAAATATTGCCAATCTTGTACCAATCACTTGCCAATCTTTCAATCGAATTTCGTGTCATTTAATAGGTATCTTGACCTCAAGAATGTCAAATATACACTTGCATGGTTGATTTATTTTTGCTATTTTATTTTAATTAAACTCGATTAAAGAATAAAAAATCAAAATAAATAAAATAAAATCTCAAGGGCGGAATTGGGCTTGAGGTTCTAATTATGATTAGAAACAAGTTTGAACCAAGAAAAGTTCCATTTGGAAAAAAATTGATTTTCCCAAGTATTTCTCCTTATGCACCTCCTCAAAATGCCTAAACTTGTACAACTTGTATCTTGCTCAATTTTTAACACTTTGGGTGTTCTTGGACTTTTAGAAATCTCAAGATGTCTTATAAACATCCTTTTGGTTTCATCTCATTGAAGTTTCCATGCTCATGAACACTTCTTTGCGTAAAGATGACTTTTGTTGAATTTTAAAAGGACCAATAATGTTTTGATCCATAACTTCAAAATGAAGCATTTCTAGCCAAAGCCTGTGAGACATGAAGTTGTAGAGAATTGAATTCCAATATTCATCATTTTCAACCTTCTCTCTACCTCTGCAGCGATTTGATCCTCCATTTTCACAACCTACTCGTCACCAAATCAATCTTGCCATCCGGTTGGCTCACAGTACGATCCTACAACTCAAGATGCTCATTAGCGGCTATAGCTTCTATGATTCTTTTGATACCAGTGGCTGTTGAGAAATTTGTAGAGCCACCATCAGCAGTGTCTATAAGCTGTTTTGTCTTGAGTCGTAAGCCATTCACGAAGTTTTGCATCCGCCGTGTATGCCCATGTTATGAGTAGGACAAGCAATTAGACATCTTTTGAACCTCTTGTACGCATCCCCAAGTGATTCCCCTTCTTTTTGTTTGAAATTGAAAATGTCGTATCTTTTTCGGATGAACACTGAAGCAGGGAAATACTCGTTGAGGAATGTTGTTTCCATCTCTTGCCATGTTGTGATTATTTCAGCTGGAAGTGAGTAGAACCACTCTTCCACATCATCAGTAAGTGTAAATGGAAACATAACAAGTCTCTTTGCCTCCTCAGAATGACCTTCGATCTTCAACGAAGTGGTGGTAGTAAGAAATCTCTGAAGATGCTTATTTGCATCCTCGTTGATTCTTCCGGAGAAAGGCTTGCTCTCTAATTGGCGGATGGTGGATGGATGTAGCTGGAAGTGTGCTACATTCACTGGTTGATTACCAATGGTCATCCGGTTCGGTTGAGCATTTGCCCCTCCATAGTCCCCTAGCAATCTCTCTGCAGGGGGTTGAACTCCTGCCATATTACCAAAGTCCTGATTCATCTCCCTGTCAGAATCCGAGTCGGTGTGCTCTGAATGCACAAACACTTCTGCCTTCCGCTTCCCCGACGAAGATTGGACCGCACTTGATGTCATCAATCTTCAACTCTTACTTGACGGCGTCTCTCGTGCAATGCTCTTTCTAGTTCTGTGTCAAAGGAAAATTTAGTTGAGGTCTGACCTCGCATAAACAGTTTGACAAAAGTTAGAACAAATAACAAAGTTGTGATAAAATAATATAGCAGAAGAATACAATTTTGCTGCAAGAAAATTTCAATTGAAATAGTTCAAATAAACTTAATTGTTTGGCTGTCCCCGGCAACGGCGCCAAAAACTTGATCGGTAAAATAGCAAGTGTACTATTTTATCGATGTTGTAATAGTGGTAAAACCCCAAAGTCGATCTCTTGAGGACTACGCAATGAGTTAAGTTCTTTCGAATGAATATCAATTGAACAAAAGCAATGGTTGATTGTTTGTTTCGCGCTAAAATAATATAGGAACTTAAATAGCGAGAAGAAGATATACAAAGATGAGAATAATGCCCCAGAGGTGTATGAATTGCAATACAATGACTAAATCGTTTCGTTGTTTTAAAGAAATATGTTTCAAACTTTTCTTTCCCTATGCCTAAAGTTATTTTTCCAAAATTCCTTTTAAGAAAAACCTTTGGTATTCTCCCTTGGCCCTAATTCCTCAGATGCCAAGAAAGAATATCAAGCAATGGTTCTAACATAAAAACAGGTATTCATAGGGTATTCTAATTCCTTAGGAATATCTACTATGATAATAGCGATGCAACAGGGTTAGGATTGCTTATCAGGCCAACCCTAACTACGATTAATAATCAGTTTTTCCAAAAGATTAAGCATTAAGAACGCTGTACACGATAAAGAATAAGGTTTAAACATAAAACTCATATTATTAAACTCAATCACCATTACAAAAGAATCGGGAAACCCCCGGAATTAAATAGCCATGTTTATAATAAAAAAAATGTAATAAAGATCAAGAGTCATTATAATAGGAATTGATAGGTTAGATCGTCAATTGCTCTTGATCGATCCTTCTTTCCTTGAATCACCACTCTAAGCCTCTCCAATACCAAATTCAAAATCCCAAAAGTCCCTTCCTAAACCTCGCATCTAATATAATTTCAAAATACTCCGTGAAATGTCCAGATCGCCTTCCAACTTGTCCAAGCATGTTAAAATAGTAGAATTTTGCCTCCTCGATGCCATGACACGGGCTGTACAGAAACATGGCGGCCATGTCAGTCTGCTGATCCAACACCAATGTTCTTCCTCTTCAGGACACGACATATTATGTTGTGTGACGGGTGACTGTGTATGTTGCCGATCCTCACAAATGTGTTTTCTACGGTCATGCCACGGACTGTGTTAGACACGGTACCGTGTTGTGCTTTTGATATCTTCTTTTCTACATTTCTCGCACTCGATCATCTTCACATCAATTGGATAACCAATGGTGAACTTGAAAACACATTAACAACAACCAAATCACACACTAACGGTAAAAATGATAAAACATAGACAATGACTTGCTTAGCCAAATAAGAAAACAATGATGAAAACATAATTAAAAGACTTAAAAACACATGAAAACATAAGAAACGACAACTAAAACTGCTTGGAATGTACGACTAAAGATCACTAATCAATGCTCATGAACACTTCTTTGCAAAAAGATGACTTTTTGTTGACTTTTAAAAGGACCTATAATATTTTGATCCATAACTTCAAATGAAGCATCTCTAGCCAAACTGAGACATGAAGTTGTAGAGAATTGAATTCTCTTTAAAATGAGTTTTAGTGGAAAAATTTCTGATAAAGTATGTGAAAGTTATGCCTGGTCAAAGTTCTGTTGACTTTTGTCTGAAGAGTCCTAATTTAGAAACTTTGACTTTTGATTAGAACTTGACTTTTCTTGATGAATCATGATCACCTCTTGATCAAATGATGAATATTACTTAATTTGATGTTTGACAAAAATTATGAAGTTTGACCGCATGTTGACCATAGTTTACTTTTTGTCCAATACAATTGATTTTCAGTTATCTGAGCCATTGGATGAGCAACTTTGACTTGTAAGGCTTGAAACTTGACATGATGATCCCTTGATGCATATGATGGGATATGGTGAACACTTAAAGTACTGGAGATCCATCTTAACTTCGAGATGCAAAATCCTTATTTGGATTGATTGCTTAGGAGGGGTTTATTTGAGCAAACCTTGTGAAATTCTTGAATATAGAGCCATGGATTGTCTTGAGAGAAAGGAGGGCAAATTTTGGGGTATAATAGTTGCCCCTGTTCAATCTTCTTGTACCGGAAGGGTTAGATTGGTATGCTTGCCTTTTGTGACCTGAAGGTAGAAGATGATTGAACACTCGAGTACACCTAAAAATTGCATTTCGCTTATTGTATGGAATGATCACAATTGATAATGTATGATGCCATTGAGAAGAAGTCGATGTTGAGAGTGAGTCGATGCTAGACTCAGATTCTTTGATGAAAGAGAAATCAGAGATGGGCTTAAAGATGCCATCCGAAGAGCTGAAGATGTGTAGTCGGAGATGGGCTTAAGATGCCATCTGGGAGTTTGATAATATGAAAGAGTAAGAATAAACCTTCATCTTGGCTACTTCTGAGGTGAATACTTGTCTGAAAGTAGATAGTATTCCCGTCTTGTTTCGGGTGTTAATCTTTGACCTTTTGTTTTGGAAAATAGTTGTTGCCTGTTGGGGAAATTTAACTTGAAAGGATATGATTAGCCTTATGCAGATTATGATGCATGCGAGTATATGCTAATGTTTGTGAATGCACATGTTATGACTTTTATAATGCATGAATGTAGATGTTATTGTATTTCAAAACATATCCATCTTGAAGAAGATAGGAACGTTATGCTGGATATTTTTGATGTCCTGGTTGGGGATGGGGTTGTTGAAAACCCTGGCTGGGAAATAAGAGACGATTCATATTCCTCCGATGCACTATCTGACTAAGCTCCGAGTTTGGATATTAGTGCTGCTGGAAGAATAGCAACGATTGAGAGATACTCGGCTGAGGATCTTGTGCATAGACCTTGTTGGGACCGATGAATTAACTCATATCGCTTGAGACCGATGTAATCGATTGTTGTGTTATGTCAGGACCAATGTAACATGATGACTTCGAGAATGTAGGTAAGTCGATAGACCATCGCTCGGGGACTAACGTGATGCGCTTTGAAGTCATGAAGCCGATAGGATCATTTAAGGTGATGAAGCTGATAGATCATTAAAGATGATGAGGCCGATAGGATCAATAAAGTCGATGAGGCTTGTAGCGATGTAATGATAGGATCACCGCCGGGACTAACGTGATGCATTTAAGCTTGATGAAGTCGATAGGATCTCTTAAGGTGATGGCCGATAGGATCATTAAAGCCGATGAGGCCGATAGGATCGTTAAAGTTGATGAGGCTGGTAGATGTAGCCGATAGGATCACTGCTGGGACTAACATGATGAGGTAGGATCACTGCTCGGGGACTAACGTGATGAAGTTTAAAGTGTTGGAACACTGTTGGGATAAGATTGTAGTACTTTGTTGGAGAAGATTTGCCTTTGTAGTGAGAGCGATGTCTCTGTGGGGATTGATGATCTTGCGAAAATGGCTTTGTGGGGAAGGCATTGGTGACTTTAGTTGTCATCTCAATTCCTAGAGCCTGTATTACCTTTTTCCTCTTTTCAGGTTTATGAACAAATGTTTGTTGTCAGATGCCTATAATCATTCAAAGCAATCATTGGACTTTATGCAAAAAACAATAAAATTAGAACTAGAAAGGAGGAATTTGCATTAATTTTGAAAAGTGGCCTATAGCTAGGCAATTTGTGTACAAGAGACTAATAGTAAAAAGCTATATAGAAATAATCTCGTCGAGTTTCAACTATGCTATTGCTCATATATTTTCGACTGTCTCATCTCCTCGCTGTCAGTAGAAAGTGATTGAACTGATTTGCGCCATTTGAATCTTGAAGCTGATAGTAGTCTAGTCTGTAAGTAGGTGATCTGGACGAGACATAGTCGTACGCTTAAATCCCTAATTTTTGCCTAGACCGCCCTTTCGGGTTTTCAGTCTACCGGGATACCCTTTTATGCCCAAGCCACATTTCGTGCTGATTTGCCGGTGTACACATTTTTGTATATACTTAACTTTGCCCGAACCTTCTGGTCCGCCAGATGCCCTTATTTTTGCCTAGGCCATTCGACCTAGCGTCTCCATGCATAGTAGTTTTGACTATGTCTGCTCATGGGTGTGGAAGTCTTCCGTCCCAGTGCTTAGGATCATAGCTCCATCGGAAAATACCGCCTTGACTACAAATGGTCCCTCATAGGTGGAGTTCATTTGCCCCTGGAATCACCTTGTGGAAGGATGATGCGCTTGACTACTAGATCACCAACTTGATAGACTCCTGCTTGACCTTTTATTGAATGCTCAAATCATCTTCGTCGTATATCCGCCCACGGCGTATGGTCAGGAGCGCTTTTTCACGATCAAGTTGATCTCAAGGTGAGTTTGGACCCATTCGCCTTCGCCTAATTCTCGCATCCCGAGGACTCGTTGAGGGTATCTGAACCTCGATTAGGACCTGCCCATACCAAATACCAGAGAGAGGGTTGCCTGTGAGATATTCGACATTTATAGTGCGATAACCGTGGAGGGCAAATGACAACATCTCATGCCAATCCTAGGTTACTGTCATCTTCCTCAGATGATCTTCTTGAGATTCTTGTTGGTGGCTTCCATCTGCGCTTCGCTCATATTCGCCGATATGGATGTTGCAAGGTAAAGCCGACAAGCAAAGAGTTGGTATTATTTTTACCGGGTGATATATACCGGTTAGGTTATATCGTATCGTGTCCACAGAGATTGGTTATTGATTCGTCGTTCGACAATTCTACCGTTAATGAGTTTGAGATTAAAAGAAATGAAAATAAAAGACAAAAGTAAATGAACAAAAAAAAGTATAAAGGATAGACAGCTTGTCCGGAACGAATGTAAACTACCCGTCACAGACTTAAATCTACCACCCATGTCATACCCGGCCTACGATACTCGTCCGTGTCATCACATACCCCTCACAACCTTGGTTATTTCTAACCCAAATTGAGAATCCTCCTAAATCATCTCAATAGCCATGTTTGGCCTATCTCAACAACACAGGAATCAACTGCGTCACCTCCATAACCATCTCTAGCATACTTCACTAACGCAGAGGCATTAAGTTTGGATACTCTAAGTGAATGTTAGATCTAAACCCATTTCTAGTATTCAGAAACTAACAGATAATCATCCTAGGTAAGAATCTAAGCAATTTATCTCTAGTAAAGCTCAAATCCCTAACATAAAGTAAAAACCCAAGATCAACACAAATTCGTAAAGCAAACTTTATACAAGCCAAGGGCGATAAATATACAGGAGTTATGAGTAGAAATACATACAAATCCAACAAAAGAGAAATACACAAAGAGGAGAAGAGATAAACCACCGATCTACACTAGTTGGCAAAGCCAATCGAAGAGCAATCCACCTCCAATCATCCATGAGCAAGCCCTAATTTTGTTTTCTAAGCTAATCTACCAAAAATGAAGGTTGATGGAAATGGGGATCAAAAACCACCCCAAAACCATAACCTAGAAATCTGTTTTGAAAAGTATTTATAAAACAAAATCCCGCAGATCGCGCTAAGCGCGCTAGCCGCGCTAAGCGCGACTTACTTTATTACTTTATTACTCCTAACCACTTAACCGCGCTAAGTGCGCTCAAAACCGCGCTAAGCGCGCTCAAAACCGCGCTAAGCGCGAAAGTTGCTGTTTTTATTCCCAAAAATGCATCTTCGGAGCCGTGTCTTCGACACTTTATTCCTCCATGCTCCAAATATGCAACAAATACCTACAAAAATAGATACAAAACTATCAAATGGTACATTATGTACGCAAAACACATTAAAACGTATTTACAACAAAAATTGGGGTTATTCAACGATTATTAACAAACAAGAACAAATAAGTGCCACAAAACATATATACAAAATAACTACATTTTGGCACTTATCAACTCTCCCCAACTTGATAGATTGTTTGTCCTCAAACAAAGTCAAGTAAACCTAAAGAAACAAAAGACGATAATCAAAGAATCACGAATCAACAAGTTTTTAAAACGGAAAACAAATGTATGGTTCAAACAAAAA
This sequence comes from Vicia sativa, assembly GCA_021764765.1. Lineage (NCBI taxonomy): Eukaryota > Viridiplantae > Streptophyta > Magnoliopsida > Fabales > Fabaceae > Vicia > Vicia sativa. The sequence goes on from CM038794.1 coordinate 60,713,756, forward strand.
CGTACACGACGAATACAAACTTACCACTATACTACAACAATAACATATAAACGAAACAAATCCTAAGTACAAAAATCATGCAAAACATTCTAAAACAAAACAAGCTCAATCATGAATCACACCTAGCAAAAATTCATCGGTAGATGAAGAACACACAAAGGTGAGGGATAAAAAACACTCCTCCACAATCTTGCAAACAATAGACTAAATTATGCATTTATCCAAAAACGTATTGAAAATACAAATGCAAGAATCACAAGGGCTTTTCAAGGTTGTAATGTGGCTTGGTTAACAAACAAGTGATAAGTCCTAAAACTAATCGAAACAAAAACTTGCCTAAACCTAAGGGAGTGATCAACTCACAAAGTTCCAAACAATATAATTTCAATCAAACTTAATCTTCATCACAAATTTCACACCAAACACACCTCACTTATTAACATAACATTATTCCTGCTCTTTTTGTTTTTCTTTTTCAAATCTTTTCTCTTTTTTTTCTTTTCTTTTTCTAATCTTTCTTTTTCACATTTTTTTTTATCTTTCTTTTTCACTTTTCTTTTCTTTTGTTTTTCTCTTAACCTCATACCAACCACAATATAAGTAGATAAACATTTCTCTCCCCAACTTGAATTCAACCAACATTAATGTGTGAATACTCCCTACTTTCTAAGGCAAGGTAAAAATCCATACAACAACATATAGTTGAGGGTTCAAGAAACAAAGAAATCAACATCCATAAAAAAAAGGTGAATTCAACACTCATAGACAAGCATCAAATTCAAATAAACATGGATATTGATAAAATCTCAAAGGGGGTAACAAATGTTCACACGCTCACAAGGTGAATTGAATATTTGACCAAGGTAGTTATGCTCAAAATCAAACAAAATGCCTTGATCATTTTCTTGCAATCATACAGTCAACACAAAATAAAAGATTAAGCATAATAAAATCTAGTTAAAACAAGAATGTGGACTCTCATATGTAAACAATGGAAAGCTTCCTCACATTTATGGGTAAAAAGGGGACTAAAGTGATTCAATTCATGAGCCAGTAATGCAAAAAGAATGAATTGCATGGTAATTGTACAAATGATAAATTTCCTAAACATGTTATGTTATAGAAAGCGATAAACGAGTACCTAACGTGTACCAACTTTGAAATCTATTATTACCATACATCCGCGAGTTGAAACGATCAAACTCGGAAAATCACCTCAAAAGTCTTCAAGTTACCGGACCAAAATTTGAATCCAAACAACAACAACAAAAATTAGAAAAACAATACTAATTTTATTCAATACAAAAAGCCTTGGTGAAAGTGGAAAAAAGGAAAACCAAGTGAAATTTTAAAAGAATTCACTGGCCCTGCATAGCAGAGCGCGCTAAGCGCCACCAGATCGCGCTAAGCGCGCTACACCAGTTGCAGAAAAATGACAGCAATAGGTGAAAAATACACACAACAAGTGCAAGTGCTATGCAAGCTCCACTTACACACCTATACAATCTCATTTACACATCTAAACAATATTTACAATACATACACACTTCCACAAGCTATAACACTACAAACTTGTGAAAAATAACAAATTGACATAACAAAACAAAAGCAAATAACAATACACACAATTGGTGAAAAGGAATTAACAAGTTGAAAAGTGAAAATTTAAAATTAAGAGCAAGTCCTATTTCAACTTGTCAAAACACAAGTCACTATACACATAAACAACATAAACAAACATGCTTATTTTACGTCGTAAGCTCGATGCCTTTATTGTGTGAGCACTAGTAACCTCCTCTCGTCATGCCATGGTATTGCCACACCGCGCAAACCTAAAGAAAGTGTCCTAACAACCACACAACAGATGTTACGAGTACGAGACAATTCACAACATCACATGACAACTAAGAAAATCACAAATATGTACAAGTATGGAAAGTAAACACATAACATGTATAAGTAACAATATACAAGTTCATATACAAAGTCTATACAACATATAATAATTACAAAACTCAAAAACAACGGAATTATCGCAATACGTAAACAATAAAACCAATCCCCGCAACGGCGCCATTTTGTTGCGGGCGGTAGCGACAAGCAAAGAGTTGGTATTATTTTACCGGATATATAATGTTAGGTTATATCGATCGTGTCCACAGAGATTGGTTATTGATCTGCCGCTCGACAATTCTACCGCTAATGAGTTTGAGATTAGAAGAAATGAAAATAAAAGACAAAAGTAAATGAACAAAAAGTATAAAGGATAGACAAATTTTATCCGACGAATGTAAACTACCCGCTGCACTTAAATCTACCACCCATATCATTCCCGCCCACGATACTCGTCTGCATCACATACCCCTCACAACCTTGGTTATTTCTAACCCAAATTGAGAATCCTCCTAAGTCATCTCAATAGCCATGTTTGGCCTATCTCAACAACACAGAATCAACCGCCACCTCCATAACCATCTCTAGCATACAACGCAGCAGGCATTAAGTTTGATACTCTAAGTGAATGTTAGATCTAAACCCATTTCTAGTATCTTAAACCAATGATAATCATCCTAGGTAAGAATCTAAGCAATTCTATCTCTAGTAAAGCTCAAATCCCTAACATAAAGTAAAACCCAAGATAACTACCAACACATTTGTAAAGCAAACTTTATAAGCCAACAATATAAATATACAGAGTGAGTTATAAAAATACATACAAACCCAACAAAAGAGAAATACACAAAGAGGAGAAGAGATAAACCACCGATCTACATTGGTTGTCAAAGCCAATCAAGAGCAATCCACCTCCAATCATCCATGAGCAAGCCCTAATGTTGTTTTCTAAGCTAATCTACCAAAAATGAAGGTTGATGGAAATGGGGATCAAAACCACCCAAAACCATAACCTAGAAACTGCTTTTGAAAAGTATTTATAAACAAAATCCCGCAGATCACGCTTAAGCTGGCTTAGCGCGCTTAAGCGCGACTTACTTTATTACTTTATTACTTTTTACTTCTAACCATTTAACCGTCTGCTATCAAGATTTTGATATTTATGGTTCTAAAAAGGAGCATGAATTCAAACTAAAACAATAACAGTGTTCACTAGAATGAAGGAAATGTCATGATTTGAATGAAAGAATTAGCTCCTAATAAGTATATTGAAACTTGAGCTCGAATAGCAAGTATGATGATGTACGTAAGGAGCTTTGAAGGATAGTACGTGGAGTTGAGAAGCGAGTTCGAATCAGGCGCTTTAGATATTTGAAATTCAAAATGAGCGGATGAATGGTGGTCAATATGCGCTACTGAAAACGGTTCGAGACGGAGGCTAGAGAAGCATAGTACCTCGCATGTCCTAAACGTGGCAAGTCTCATAAGTCGCACCATGCGGCCGTAATAGTATAAATAGAAGTTTAGTGTTAGGATTCCGTGTCATATCTATTGTACTAAATTCAAAGAATATCAAAATACCACATGGATAGGGAAACAAATGCACGAATGATGTAATGATGATTGCACCACTTTTATCTTTCAACAATGTATCTTTATCTTTCCAATTTACCTTTATCTTGTATAAATGTCATTTAAATCATTTATATTCAAAGTCATTTAATTTTCCATGCATCTAAACGCTTTTCTTCGTTTTGAAGCCTTTACTTTTAGAAACCTTTACATTCATGCTATTTTCCGTAAAACTTCTACATACTTGCTTTACATTCTCTTTACACTTCACGCTTTACTTTGAAAATCTTTTACATTCACAAGTCATTTGAACATTCCCCGCGACTTACATACTTTCTTGAATTCAAGTCTTTATGCCTTATATGTTCAAATTATCTTTATATTGCTTTGCTTGATTACGTTATTAATTTATTGAATATCATAATCGAAATACACTTGAGACATATATAAAACATCTAAAATAAGTTTTGAACGTTAACTAATAGCTTAAGTTTATGCAAACGCATCAATAACCCTATAGGATCAATCTAGTCGATCATGCAAGTTACAAAGGATTAAACAACAATCATAACGCTTTGTTTGATAGTTTGAGGACTAGCGTTGTTTCACCGTAAATCATCAGAACAAATTGGCACGCCCAAAGGATGTAGATTGCTGGTTAATTAAGATTAACGCTTAAAAACTTAATTATTGTTAAAAGGTTCTTTCTCGAAAACAAAGTTCATTAGTATATGAACCTTAGGAGTGGTAGAATAACTAACAAGAACCAACCCTTACCCGTAAGAAATCAAATAATAGGATGTCGATCCAAATAACCCACAAGGGAACAAATGCCCCATACGGAATGTGCACTAACGCGTCTGTTTTATGTGGATCGCCCGCGATCCCTTCAACACAATCTATTGCATCTTCTACTAATAGTATGGCCATGAATGGAACAAGTGGCATGTCAACAAACAATTCGATCCTAGGTAGTACAGAACCATCGGTATCATGGGGATTCATCCCACCGTAGGCACAACTCATATTTCCTACCCCACCACCAACTAGACCATTTAGTTTCGACAAGATTAGAACCGTAAATTCCTAAGATGGAATGCCAACATCCTTTATGGCAGGTTTACAAACTCGACGAACGCTGGCCACCATACTTAGGGTCGTCTGGGCCAACCAATTCATGACAAATAACCAAGGGTCAGAGGCTATGGTACGCTGCCCATTTTGACCACGTAAATCAAATGGCTTTTAGGCGCTAATGGATGATAGCAACCACAACATGATAGGAATATTAGCACAAATGCAAGAAATTGCCCCGATAGTTCAAAACGCGGATCGTGAAAACAGAGAACGCATAATATGAATCGAATAACGATTTCTTTGCTCCACCGAAGGCGAGGCGTAACCTGCATTGTTCAGCAAGCGACTCATCATAGAATGATTGCTGATGACCCATCTTATAGGCCAGCCAGAGGGAGTTAACTGGGGCAAGAGCACAAAGGGTAGATGTCCCAGTGATCTCGAGAAGAACCAAAGGGGATTGATAGAACCACCGCAAGAATCGAAGATTTGAGGTCCCAAAGGATTCGAGAAGAACCACAAAGGGGAATTCATTTCAAATCCCAAAAGAAATAGAGGGGGTCCTTGCAATCAAACCAGATGCGCAGGGTCAAACCAAAATGACAATATCATGGAAAATAATCTAACCACCATGATAGAAAGGATCATGGCCCAAAACGTATTAACACAGAATTAGAAGGCCAAATTACGCTTCTCCCATAGCAGACTATGTAATCCATACCGATTTGCCAGAGGGTACAAGATCCCTAAATTTACAAAGTTTGCCGAGATACAAACGAGTTAACAATGAACACATAGCTAGGTACCTAATCGAGGTGAGACATAGCAAATAACGAAAACCTTAGGATTAAATATTTCCCAAGTTCCCTTACTAAGAATGCTTCACATGGTTCACTATTTCGCCCTGGATCCATAGATACCGGACCCTCTTAGAAAGGTTGTTCCATGAACAAATCTATATGGGACAATCCAAGATAAGTCTAAAGGAATTAGCAAGTGTTAACAGAAGTTCACCGAACCTATAGATGAATACTTAAATAGGTTCAGGCCTTGAAATCTAGATGTTCACAGTAGTCCCCGACATGAGTTAGTCTAAATGGACCGTGGTCCTGACTATTCTATTCAAAGAAATTAGATACTCAAGATTTGAGATATGGCCCATTAGCGATAGGGTCGACAGGTCGAAAGGTTAAAGGCCGAGAAGGCCAAGGCTTCTAAGAGTAATAAGAAGGAAAAGTCTCCTATGTCGAAACGGAGGAAGGTGAAGGCTACTCAATTCGAGGAGATCAAATAGATCTCATTAATTGAAACAGCTCCACCTTACTCTTGTAAACCCTAGTCCCTACAAAAGGGAAGGAAATTGTTGAAAATGAAAATGACAAGTTTCCAAAGAAGGTGTATACCTTCGATATAACAAAGTGTGATGAAATTTTCGATTTATTAGTCAAAGATGGCCAATTAATTCAGCCACTAAATGTCAAAATGCCTCCTTTAGATCAAAGAGAAAAGAGGATTTTGTAAATATCATAGTTTCCTAGGCTAAAACCTCACAGTGTTTCTTTCAGGGACTTGATTCAAAATGCAATTAAAGAAGGCGACTAAAGTTTTGTCGATAAACCAAAATGAAGGTGGATGAAGACCTCCGATATTGCGTACACCAACCACTCCGAGCCTTTGAGCATTGGAGACATCAATATGGTGGAAGCACTAAGGGCCACTACATTGAAAGAGGAAAGCACTGAGAGTGAAAGTTGGGTGTTGGTCGAAGTCAACAATGGGGTCACCGAAGACGTCCATGAACGACAGGAGCCTTCGGTCGAACCAACTCCAGTTGTTGTTTCAAAAGGAATCCAGGCTACTGAGGGTCAGGAAAATTAGAAACAGAGATTGACACAGGCTCCTGAAGGCCTGAGGCTCAAACTGGAAAAGGTTCAGATTACAAAACAAGCTTCCCTCAAAAGAGACATGGATACCTTGGTGAACCTTGGAAGTTCGACTATCCAAAATATTCTCGCTTCCAGAGTTCAAAGTCCGAACAAGACGCCAAACCATCGTGGATGGAGAGATGATGATACGTATGGAAGATAAAGATAGTAACGCTCCCTCAAAAGGAGACATGGATACCCTGTGAACCTAGTGGAAATTTGATTATATGGTAAAAGTATTATGCCCGTAGAGTTCGAAGTCCGGATCGAAGACATCAAACCATCAGGATGGGGAGATAATGGTATGAAAGGACCAGATGTGGATGTCAATATGGTGGACATGGAGAGACCCTGTTCTGAGATGCAGGAAATGGAAAGATATCTCAAAAAAGAAAAATACAAAATGGAGGATGGTTATGTCAGACACTAGCCTAAAACAATATCTCATGTCCGCCACAAGGGACATGTCGAAATGATGCTTTGTCCAAGATGCAAGATCATATGCAACGAGGATTGCCATGGAGTTCGAACGAAACAAAGGGCTCGAATCGAGTAAATTACGCCAAGACAACCAACTGCTCGACATGCTACCCTAGAGCTGGGAAAGTTTGTTGAATTTTTAGTATCATCACAAAGGGGCAACCAAGTGCTTGATTTGCCCAAGATGTTCAAGAAGATACCACCGTAACATGGTCGAGCTTCAAACGATTCCCTTCACCCCATGCGGAATCACAAGGAAGTTGGTCAAATGAGCGGCGCTTGATGGTAGCCACAATACGAAGCCCGATAGCCCACATCCCAGGGTGCTCAAGGGTGACATTTAAAGTCCCCGCAGAGGTGCCAACCGTATGATGGCTGCAAGTCAAAACCAACAAAGGGAAGGATAGATGGGGAGGCAATGAGAGAAATGCGCGTCATGCCATGGTATACCGGAGACAATTCAACACAGCAAAAAGGGAAGAACTGAGGCTAGGAAATTATAAAGGTAAGAATCCCATGTCAAGATCCCAATGGCGAAGGCAGCAACGGAATCGAAAGGCTGAGAGGGAAGGTTTAGCGCAAAGGAGCGTTTCCACCAACAAAAAGAAGGCCAAGCACCAATCAACCAACAACAAATAACTCAAGACAAACCTCCGCTAGTAGGAGGCTTTTTCCTCAAAACAAAACTAGATGAATCAAAAGAGTATACTCCAAGTCCACAAGAAGACGAGGATATGCTTACAGATAACTTCGAATCAGAAGGAGAATCTTCCCTTAACCTAAACCGCAATGTGGTATCTCAGATACTATCCAATTCGCCAGAGACCAAATCAAGAATAGGAAGAAGAAGACACCATTGATCCGATGAAACATGACATCCCATATTATGTAATGGATAATGGCGCGGTCAAGAGCATAACGCGATTCTTCGAACACCCGCATCCCACAATGAAGAATCATTTAAAGCCACTGCTCATTCGAGCAAAGGCTGAGCCCACGGGTGAACAAGGTCTTAGTAGACGGGGCGCAGTAGTCAACCCGATGCCAAAATCATGCCGAAAAGTTAGCATTCAAGACGGTGATGTTAAACCTCATAACATGGTTTTATCCAACTATGAAGGGAAGGTAGGCAAACGTTGGGGTAGTGCAAGTGGAGTTAATCGTCGGATCAAGTCGCACTCCACTCATGTTCATGGTGATCGCCAAAGCAAATTATAACTTGCTATTGGGAAGAGAGGATCATGGCGTAGGGCGCCCCTTCGCCGATGCACCAAAGGTTAGTCCGTGGAAAGAGGATGGATAGTAGAGAACATCAAGCGGACCAGAGCTACTTCACGACAATACCAATCTAGTTAACAAGAGGAATTATGACAAGTATCCGCCGTAATAGCTCCCCGTACCCCAAGTGACGAACCGAGTGAAACAAGAGATGTACATTACTATATGACCTTCGCCATGATGGCATGTATTGGGATAGGAAAATAATTAAGGTGATGAAGGAGGCGAAGACTTCGCAAAGACGGCCGCCAGTCGGGAGTTCAAGACCGCCCATGATCGAATCTTCTTCTTCGAAGGATTTCGCCTATATGGCTGAGAACGAATTGAAAGCGGCTTCGAGGCTCGCAATAGAAACACATTTGAAGTAAACGAACTCAAGGGAATGGTCCGAAGATTCACCCGTGACGAGAACGAATAGATCAAAGGCTTGATGCCATTTATGATACGTAACCCTGGTTCGAGAAGGATCCAACAAATTAAGTGCTAAGATGTTGCACAGGACCCACTCAAGAAGCAAATTTGGGTATATCAACACAAAAAGAATCACCTATATAAGCGCAAAACTCACCCAAGCCTCAAACAAGAAGTGATCAAGTCCTCAAACGTAACAAAGATTGCTTTGTATGGGACTATGACGAAATGCCTGGTTTAAAAGAGAGTTAGTGGAGCATAGACTTCAATTAAGGATGGCAAGAAGCCCATCAAGCAGATCTCAGAGGTTCGCGCCATCGCTCACGAAGATCAAAGCGTAGGTCAGAGGTTGCTACGCAAATTCATCGTAACCACAAGGTATGTCGAATGGTTAGCAAATATAGTACATGTTATTAGAAAAATGGTTCATTGAGAATATGCATAGACTTTAGGATCTAATACTACAACCCCCAAAGATCAATACTCTATGCCCGTATGGAAATGTTAATAGATTCTCGCAGGATTCAATACCTAAGTATGCTAGATGGATACTCCGTTATAATCAAACTTTATTGTCAAGAAGATGTTGCTAAGACAAAGATTTCGCTGCTCAGAGCCTTAGGCACCTATGAATGGGTAGTGATGCCTTTGGTTTAAAAACGCTGGGCAACTTACCAAAGAGCAATGAACTCCATATTTCATGATTTTATTGAGACGCTTATGCAGGTGTACATTGATGATATAGTCATCAATCTATATCCTAGAAAATCATCCTGCATCATTTGAGCCAATCATTCGAAAGATGAGAAAACATGGCTTAAAAATGAATCCTTAAATGCATTTTTTGTGCAGCAGAGATTTCCGGCTTTGTGGTTCATAAAAAGGAATTGAAATTAACTTAACAAGACTAAAGCCATCATGGAGACTAAAGCCCCACATCGAAAAAGGAGTTACGCCTCTACTAGAAGATTAATTTTCTCAAGATTCATTTCAACCTAGTGGGAAAACACAAGCTTTCTCCACTACTTGCTAAAGCAAGGCCAAGCCTTCGAATGGAGCGAACAAAGCAGAGGCCTCGACAAGATTAAAAGATATCTATCTCAACCTCCTATCTTGTTCCACCTTCATGGGGAAAACCCATGAGATTGTATATATCTGCGTCTCAACTTACTATAGGTAGTATGTTAGTACAGAAGACAATGGCATCGAAAGAGCCATATATTATTTAAGTAGGTGTTGAATGATGCAAACTAGATATAGTAATATAGAAAAGTTGTGTCTTTGTTTATACTTTTCTTGTATGAAACTCAAGTATTATATAAAACCCGTTGATGTTTATGTTTCATCTCATTTTGATGTTATTAAACACATGCTTTCCAAGCCAATAATGCATAGCGTAATTGGTAAATGGGCATTGGCCTTGATGTAATATGCTTTGACTTTATGCCTTTAAGAGCAAAGAAAGGCCAAGTAGTTTCGATTTCATTGTGGACCATTCATTGGTCGAACAGCCCGCCATGGGTTATGTCGAAATGAAACCTTGGAAGCTATACTTTGATGGTTCGGACCTAGAGAGAGGGCAAGTGGTGTGGAGTTCTCATAATTTCTCCCGAGGGAATTCAAAAATTCAAGTAAGTTAGATGGCCTCGCTGCTTCGAACAACGGCTGAATATGAAGCGCCATTGTTGGACTTGAAGCTTTGTTGGAATTGGGGCAACTAGAGTCGAAATCAAGGTGATTCAAAGTTAGTAGTCAAGCGATAACTAAGGAATACAAATGCATAAAGGAAAATCATGATATATTTCGTCATAGTTAATAGGCTACTCAAAAATTCAATACATGGACATTCAAAGACGTACAAGAATAGAAAATCAAGAAGCAAATGACCTAGCACAATTAGCTTCTGTGTTATAAAGTCTCGCTAAAAACTTAGAGGATTTGATTGAGATAAGAGGAAGAGTCATGGCTACCGACTTACACCATCGATCTAGAGAATATCAAAATAAGTTATGGTGATATAGATAGGTTCAAGTATTAGCCATAGACACTTTAAAAGATACAGACATGGCTAAATCCATTAATAAGGTATTTAGAAAACCAACATTGAATGTGGATAGAAAACAAAATATAGAGCGTTGTCATATGTCCTTATGAGAAATGAATTGTTCAAGAAGACCCAAGAAGTGTGTTACTAAAATGCTTGGGAGAAAGTGAGGCATATCTAGCACTATCGTAAGTCCACAATGGGTGGAGCACATCAAGCGGTCATAAAATGAAATGGTTGCTATTTCGATATGGTATGTATTGGCCCAAGATGCTCAAAGATTGTATAGATTTTGCTAAAGGATGTGAAGAATGCGAAACATGCAGGATTCAACATGCTCCGCAAGTGAGTTGCATTCGATTATTGCCATGGCCCTTTAGAGGATGGGCATTAGATTTAATAGAGAAATCAATCCCGCTTCATCTAAAGGTCGAAATATATCCGGTAGGAATAGACTATTTCACTAATGGATCAAGCAATACCTTGGTAGCTGTAGATCAAGAGACTATATCGAATCTGCAGATAAAACAGATTATCTATAGGTTTGCTGTTGCAGAGCATAAACCACGTACTCAAGGATCGTGTTTATCGCAAAAGATGCAAGAATTTGCCCAAGAAATGGGTTCAAGTTGCTAACGTAACACCATATTATGCTGTGCAAATGGTCGTCAAGCAGCCAACAAAGTAATAATAGGTCTAATCAAAAAACATGTTGGTAAAAAACCAAGAAATTGGCATAAGACTTTAGATCAAATACTATGGGCCTGCAGAACATCCCTTAAAGAAGCTACTAATACTACACCTTTCCAATTAACATTTGGTCATGATGCAGTCTTACCAGTAGAAATTCATCTACAGTCAGTTCGAATTCAAAGGCAAAATGAAATCTCATCTTCTTTATATTGGGAAATGATGATGAATGAGTTGGTCGAGCTAGATGAAGTTAGATTGCATGCATTAGAAGTCCTGATGAGGCAAAAAGAGAGAGTGGCCAGAGCATATAACAAAAGGGTGAAAGGTAAAACATTCAGTATTAATGACTTAGTTTGGAAAGTTATATTGCCCATGGACAAGAAAAATAAAGCATTAGGTAAATGGTCACCCCTTGGGAAGGACCTTTCGAATAGTGAAAACATTTTCAAACAATGCGATGAAATCAAGAGTTGGCGATGACAAACGAATCCTAAAGGTTAATGGGAAGTATTTAAAGAAATATAAAACCACCGCAGGAGGTTCGAATAGTAGCAACGTAAATCATAAACATATAACTCGAGGCCAAAATGGTGAAATTAGTTGCCAAAATGGCATTGTCAAGTGTTACAAACAAACATTCAATTAAGATACAAGATTGCTTTAAATAAACAAGTTTCAGAAGTGGGTATTGTTCCTTAATCGATCAAAGATATTCTTGAAAGATTCAAGCTTGTGTTGAGTAGAGCGCTGGGCTCCTTCCAAGATAGCAACTTCGCCCTTCAGCTGTTCAGCCGCCTCAGTCTCTGCAAGCCCTTTATTCAGAAGCTCTTCGAATCGATTACCAAAAGTATTGGACTCATATGCAAGTTGTTGCTGCTGGGCTTCCTTAATTTTATGCTGAAGTTCCTGGATCTGCTTCTCCCATTGAAGAATGGATTGAGCTCGAAGATCATAATCAACTTTAGCTTGCTTGATATGCATGGCATGATCTTCAACCTCCTTAGTGAGCTTCGAGGCATGTTCATAAGCGGCGTCCATTGCAGTTCGTTTTTCTTGGACTTTGTTGGCAGCAGATTCGTTTTGAAGTAGGCATCCAGCACATTTATCGATCGTGATTGAAGTTCAAACAAAATGGTGCTGACTTCCAGGGAACATGTGGCGAGATTGACTTGATTGAGGAGTCCCTTCATCGCGAAGCAGGCTGTACTATCTTTTCTGAGTATTTCGAACAAATCCACATCAAGTATGGTTTTTCGAATCTTATGAAGAAGTATGACTCTATCACCAGAAGGTACTGAATTAGAGGTCGAACTAGCATTAGCCTTAGGGAGGGGAGTGTTTCTCTGAGCTAGTTTAGCCTTCATGTACCCAATAGGGTCAGTTCGTTTCAAGAGGGCTAACTCTTCTTCGGCTGTCTGGCATTTGGAAGACTCTGGAAGTTCCATACGCAATGGAGTGACATCCATCTCAACGCCCATCGGTCATTAGTGGGAACATCATCGCCTTTCATTATTCGCTTCTTCATCATCCTTCTATCATCAATCAAGTCCACCACCTCGATGTTATCATTTTCATTACCACCAAGATCGATGTCGTCCCTTCGTCAACCTTCTTGAGCATCTCTCCTTCTTCATCCTCGACTCCCTTCCTCACTTGAATCTTCGCTTGGGAGTTATTGGTTTTTCTTCTTCGTATGAATTGCCCTTTCGCCTCTTGATGGATTTTGGGAGGAGACTCTGGTGAGAAGTCTCTGAGGCACTTCAGTAGCATCTTCGAGCGTTGTTTCGTTGGTCTCCTTGAGAGGAGGCAGTGCCTCGATCATCCGCTGTTCGAGGTTCCATTGAACCGCCATATTGACGAACCTTTATTCCCAGACTAGATTGCTTGAATCTCCATGAGGAGAAGAATGGATCGGAGCAGTTGTTTGTGGGGAGGAGTCAAGTAGTTGGATCGGAGTTGAATCATCCCACACGAAACAAAAAGAAGATTAGAAACTTATAATTAAGGTACTAATAATCATTTTCAAAATTCAAGTAAAATCACCGTGGGTTATCCGCATATATTGTTGTTCATGTGTTCCAACATTACGTTGGAGGTCGAAGGTGGATTTTTGGATTTTGTGAGGGAGCAACATCCCTGAATCAAGTCCGAGACGTTAGTGTCTTTTTGGAGCGTCTTTTCTTATGCTTCTTTCTTAAACCGATGATGAACTTTCCTCAACCTTGAGAGTCTTTCCACTAGCACCGGTTTTTCTTTGGAGTAGTTGGGAGTTTGCTAGTTGAAATAATGTGAACGTAAGTTAGACTTCAGTTATAGACTTGAACTTGTTTCGAAATGCCAAAATAAAATTGTTTACCTTTGAGGTTGGAACGGTTGTTGGGATTGGAGCAGGTGTTGGAGTTTGAGTAGTTGCTGGAATCGGAGCATTGGTGTTGTTGGTTGTTAAGGTGCAGGAGTGATGGTTGGAGTTGCCTTGGTACATTGTCATCAATTTCGTTAGTTGTTTGGGAACTACTTCCTTCCTTGGTCTTTGATGCAACAGTTTTTATTCTGATAGCTGAGAAGTGAAACACATAAGACGAAACGTTAAAATAAAGTAAATAAGACTTATTTGGGGTTTCCCAAGCATTCACACCTGCGCCTTCATTCGAAAGAATCGACATGGCAGAAAGGTCATAGCGAAGATGCCTTGGGAAATTGTGGAGCCAATGTCGAGCCCATGTCACAGTCTCAGATGGCTTTAGTTTCCTTTGAGATTTGTACTTGAACATCTCTTTGCAAGTAAGCCACCAAGGGTATAGGGGAAACCAAGCCAGAGCCAGTTCTGAGGTAGGTAGTTTGGGAAACTTAGGTGGATGCATTTCGAGTGCCAACCTATACCTATCCTCAGGTGACAGTCCTGAAGGAAGTCGGAACTTAGAGACTTTTTATGTAAATTTTTCCTTCAAGGTTTGGGACGCTCGATATACCGTGGACTCCAAGCGTGTAGGATCATAAGTTGTTTCGAAGTAAGTTTGAAAAGCTTTAATTTCTTGAGCGTGAGTGAACATACCTTTCTTTCTATGTACATGCACATCGAATGCAAAGCTAGTTTCTCTTCGAGTAAGGTGTCAAACATAACAAGACTGGTAGAATCTACTCCACCAATCCGTAAAACCTTTGGATGAAAAATAAGTTGGTTCAAAAGAGATCAATTTAAATTGAGCAAAATCTTGGTATTGTTCTTTTGTGAAGTTCGCTTCTAGCCTTGAAAGTTCACCAGAGGTAATGGAGTCGTGAGTTTGAAAGAGTGGTTCGTGGATCAGTTGGTATAAACCAAATTGTCTTGAGACAAAGTTAGTTGGTAGGCGAATAGAAGGATTTGATTCTTGGTCGGAGTGATTCTTGAAGAAATTAGTCTTGGGAGCAAAAAGGCTTTCCAATTGTCCTGGATTTCTTTGGTCTTGGCAGCCTCCGAAAGGGATATGGTAAACCATGATGGTCCATGAGTCCTCGAAGCAAAAGGTGCCATAGTCTCTTCGAACTTCTGCTTCTTAGAAAAGAGCATAATGTATTGAGAAAATAAAATCTGGAAATCAGCCTTGTCATCACTCGGAGTCAGCCTTCTCAATCTTGTGCCTTCAACATTTCGATCTGTTATTTCTGGATCATGGTCAACAATAGTATCCGCAGTAGAAAGTGAGGATTCGAACATGGCGTTAAGCCATAGCTGAAGCAGCCAGAAAGGACCAGCTAGTAGGATATTCTTGGGAGTGTGGGATTTTAAACTTGAAACAGCTGACCTCAGACTTTCATAAAGGTCAACTAATAAGAGCTCACTTAAATTAATCCTCCTATTCTCATGTAAATCCCTTGCTAAGGGAATAAACTCACTGCCAATTGTGAGCGACCCAACGTAGAAAACATATCTTGACAGCCATAGGTAAGGAGAAGCCAATGTGTCATGATGATCAGATATTGAGCTATCAAATAAAGTAGGTGTGGATCATCCCTCCAGTGAAGGTGATAAGGTATTGTAAGTACTATCCTTGAAGTACAGGGTTGCAAAAGTGGTAGAGGGATGGCCATAGGTAAAGCCCTTTTAATAACTCGAGCAGATTGTAAATACCTAGTTCCTCCCACTGATGGGATTTCTTAACCTCTATCTTAGCAAACCAATTCTGGTATGCTACATCAGCAGTAGGACAAGATCGAAATGGTTTGAAATTACTTTTAACATAGTCCAAAATGAAAGGATCCTTTGGGGGAATATCAAGGGTTCCTGTGGTTTTAGAAGCAGAGGGTTCGTTCACATTATCAGTTTCTAATCTAGGGGTTTCCATTTTATTGAACAAGGGTTTAAAGTCATAACAAACAGGGAATATGGTTCTAACATCCTTCAGAATCTCAAAAACTATGAGAGGACCCATTAGGGCAAACCTCTTTCCAGAGGCGTTAGTTGGGATTAATACCTATGAAGAATATAAGAGTTCTTGTTCCTTTGAGATGCCTTGAGGAATGAGTACCGATTGGTCGTGGTGAGTTTCAACCTTGCTTTTCAGACCAGTATTCTTGTATTCTTCTTTAAATCTTTTTCTGGATGTTGTTGTTGAAGACATTGTTGAAGTTTAAGGTTTTAGGGTTTTTCAAAGAAAGAGGAGAAGAAAAGGTTCGAGTATGGAAAAGAGTAAAAGACCGAGTCTGCTGGGTTTTATAGTAAGGAATTTGAAACAATCATCAACTAAGGCCAAGGTACGTGGAGAACGGGTTGGACACGGAGTAAGGTATAAAGTAAGCATTGAAGTAAGCATGATTAAAGACAATCATTATCTTTAATAACCGCACCATACCGTGGCAACTGCTCAGCTGTTCGGAACTCAAGAGCTGCCATGACTGGGACGTAAAGGAAGTCATACATAGGTCATTATTGTTAAGGTCACATCAAAATTAGGGATATTTAAAATAAGTATTTTATAGAGATTCAAAATACATATTTTAAAGGGGCATTTGTTATCAAGATTTTGATATTTATGGTTCAAAAGGAGCATTGAATTCAAACGAAACAATAACAGTGTTCACTAGAATGAAGGAAATGTCATGATTTGAATGAAAGAATTAGCTCCGAATAAGTATATTGAAACTTGGAGCTTCAATAGCAAGTATGATGATGTACGAGAAGAAGCTTTGAAGTGATAGTAGCGTGGAGTCGAGAAGTAGTTTGAATCGAAGGCGTTTAGATATTTGAAATTCAAAATGTGAGCGGATGAATGGTGGTTCAATATGGAAAACGGTTCGTAGACGGAGGCTAGAGAAGCATAGTATTCTCGTATGTCCGAAAATGGCAAGCTCTCAAGTCGTATTGTTATGCTGTAATAGTATAAATAGAAGTCTTGTTAGGATTTCGTGTGTCATATCTATTGTACTAAATTCAGAATATTCAAAAAACATGGATAGGGAAACAAATGTACTAATGATGTATGAGATGATTGTACCATTTTTATCTTTCAATGTATCTTTTTATTTTCCATTATATTCAAAGTCATTTAATTGCACCAAACTTTCCTTCGCCAGTTTTCCTTTTTAGAAACCTTTTATTCATGCTATTATTTTCCGTAAAATTCTACATACTTCTGCTTTACATTCTGTCTTTTACACTTCACGCTTTACTTTGAAAATCTTTTACATTCACAAGTCATTTGAACATTCTCGCACTTACATACTTTCTCAATTCAAGTCTTTATGCCTTATATGTTCAAATTATCTTTATATTGCTTTGCTTGATGACGTTATTAATTTATTGAATATCATAATCAAAATACACTTGAGACATATATAAAACATCTAAAAATAAGCTTGAACGTTAACCAGCAGTTTAAGTTTATGCAAACGATTAATAACCCCAGGATCAATCTAGTCGATCCCGCAAGTTACAAAGGGATTAAACAACAATCATAACGCTTTGTTTGATAGTTGGAGGACTAGCGGTTGTTTCACCGAAATCACTGGAATTCAATCAGCCATGTGTCAAAACCACGCTAAGCGAAGTTGTTGCTTTTTCTTTCCTAAAATGCATTTTCGAGCCGTGTCTCGACACTTTATTCCTCCATGCTCCAAATATGCAACAAATATCTACAAAAATAGATACAAAACTATCAAACGGTACATTATGTAATGCAAAACACATTAAACGTGATTAACAAAAATTGGGGTTATTCAACGATTATTAACAAACAAGAACTGATAAGTGCCACAAAACATATATACAAAATAACTACATTTTGGCACTTATCAATGAAGAAGAGTTGTGATGCTTAATCTTGAACTGCGTGTAGAGTTCGGTAATCATTTTGTTATTGAGATTGGTACCATTGTCTGTGATGATCCTTTCGGGGATGCCGTACCGACAAATAAGATTATGCTTGATAAATCGAGCCACAACATTCTTGGTAACAGATGCGAATGAGGCTGCTTCTACCCATTTAGTAAAGTAGTCAATGGTAACAAGGATGAAGCGGTGTCCGTTGGAAGCGGTAGGTTTGATCTCTCCAATCATGTCAATGCCCCACATTGCAAAAGGCCATGGAGCAATGTAATATCTGCTGGGACCGAGGTACGTGGTACTTATCTGCAGAGATATCCGCATTTGTGACAAGATCGAGCATAGCGGTAGCAATCAACTTCCATGGTGGACCAATAGTAACCTGCTCTTAGAATCTTCTTAGTCATTGTATGTCCACTGGAGTGGGTACCGAATGGTAACTCTTCCATGATTCGCTCTGGCTTTCTGTCTATAGCGGAGTAAGCAAGTCGATTGTGCTTGTATAAGATGCCGTTGTTGAGGAAGAATTTGAAGCTAATCTTCTTAAGAACTTTGTCATTGATGATGCCCTCAAGGATATTCTGTCTCGATATACTCTTCACTTCAGAGAACCAAGGTTTCTCTTCGGTATCGAGTTCACAAAAGTATGCTGGTTTGTCAAACCTTTCAATGATAATTTGGGGAGCTTCGTTGTCCCATATGACCTTGAACATAGATGACATGGTAGCTAATGCGTGTGCCAACTGATTCTCTTCTCGTGGAATATGATCGAAAGTGATTTCTTCAAAGTAAGGGGTCATACTTAAAACATGCTCTCGATATGGAATGAGATTCGGATGTCTCGTATCCCAATCGCCTTTAATTTGACTGATCACTAAAGCTGAGTCTCCATACACTTGCAAGAATTTGATCCTCAAGTCAATAACAGCTTTGATACCCATGATGCACGCTCGTACCCGGCCATGTTGTTAGTGCAGTCGAAACACAGTCTAGTGGTGAAAGGCGTGTGTCCGCCTGTAGGAGATGTAATGATGGCGCCAACACCATTGCCAAGTGCATTTGAGACTCCATCAAAGACCATGGTCCATCGGGATCCTGGTTCAAGTCCTTCGTCTGGTCCTGGTTCTTCATAATCAGTGACTAGCAAAACATCCTCGTTTGGGAACTCGAAATGCATAGACTGATAGTCATCTACGACTTGAGGAGCCAAATGATCGGCTACTACACTTCCCTTGATCGCCTTCTAAGTAGTATACTGGATATCGTATTCAGTCAAGATCATTTGCCATCTTGCTATTCTTCCGGAGAGAGCAGGTTTCTCAAATATGTATTTTATCGGATCCATCCTCGAGATCAACAAAGTAGTGTGAGTCAACATATACTGTCTTAGTCGGCGAGCAACCCAAGCCAAAGCGCTGCAAGTTTTCTCAAGCTGTGAGTATCTTGTTTCACAGTCAGTAAACTTTTTGCTAAGGTAGTATATTGCATACTCTTTTCGATCAGACTCGTTATGTTGCCCCAACACACACCCCATTGAGTTCTCTAATACTGTCAAGTACCTAATAAGAGGTCTTCCTTTGACAGGTGGCATCAGGATATGAGGATTTTGTAGGTACTCCTTGAATTTGTCAAAAGCTGTTTGGCAGTCGTCGTTCCATTCCACTACTTGATCTTTCTTCAATAACTTGAAGATTGGCTCACAAGTAGCAGTTATATGTGCAATGAATTTGGAAATGTAGTTCAATCGTCCCAGGAAACCTCTGACTTCCTTCTCGATGCAGGGAGCTGGCATTTCTTGAATAGCTTTAACCTTAGCGGGGTCAACTTCAATACCTTTACCACTGACAACAAATCCCAAGAGTTTGCCGGATCTGACTCCAAAGGTGCATTTGTTAGGATTAAGTCTTAATTTGTATTTCTTCAGTCTATCAAATAGCTTTCGCAAATGATCGAGATGTTCTTCTTCAGTTTGTGATCGAGCTATCATGTCGTCGACGTAGACCTCTATCTCATGATGGATCATGTCATGGAATAAAGCTACCATGGCACGTTGATATGTGGCGCCTGCATTCTTTAGACCGAACGACATGACCTTGTAGCAGAATGTGCCCCACTGTGTAATGAAAGTAGTCTTTTCCATGTCTTCAGGAGCCATTTTGATCTGATTGTAGCCGGAGAAGCCATCCAAGAAGGAGAAGACCTTTTGTTGAGTGGTGCTATCAACTAGAACATCAATATGCGGAAGCGGAAAATCGTATTTCGGACTTGCTCTTTTAAGATCTCTGTAGTCCACGCACATTCGCACTTTACCAACCTTCTTTGGCACGGGCACCATGTTTGCAAACCACTATGGATAAGAAGTAACTGCTAGGAAACCGACATTGAATTGCTTCATAACTTCGGCTTTGATTTTCTCTGACATCTCAGGAAGCATACGACAGACTTTCTGCTTCACAAGGAGAAAACCTTCTTGTAAGTGTTTTTATGTTGGCATTAATTTTTGGTAAAACTAGGATATGACAATGTCTTGATTGATGTCATGACATTCAGAGTTGAAGATAAATTCTGCATGAGAAGGATGTTTTAAGTACCTTTACTAGTTAAATATCGGTATCGGGAATTCTCGTAGAAGATTGACTGATGTCATAACCGATGTTATGACATTCCGTGTGCGGACATCGCTCGCTCGTAGAATGCTTTCCCGAGAGTTTTCGTAGTTTGTTGAGTCGTTTTATTATGTTCTATGTTATTGGATTGTATGCTCACGTGGTTGTTTGTTTAATCTTAGTTAACCCTAAATTGGTTTGTTAAAAGACCAAGTCTTAGGATTAATTAAGTGAACCCTAACTATTTTTATGGAAGTCCAAACTGAAGTTTCTGTGGACTCGCTTTCTATAATAGGAATAATCCCTTACTCCAACAAGCAAGCCTGACTCGCATCAAGATTTAGGTGTTGTATTTGTGTAATTTAGTTACTCTTGTGAGCTAAGCAATTATCAATTGATAAGTGTTTTGACTAGGATTTGTTGTAAGGTTGTTTAT
>CM038794.1:60734568-60997068 GCA_021764765.1 Vicia sativa
GATTTTGTTTTATAAATACTTTTCAAAATGTATTTCTAGGTTATGGTTTTGGGGTGGTTTTTGATCCCATTTCCATCAACTTCATTTTTGGTAGATTAGCTTAGAAAACAACATTAGGGCTTGCTCATGGATGATTGAGGTGGATTGCTCTTCGATTGGCTTTGACAACCAATGTAGATCGGTGGTTTATCTCTTCCTCTTTGTGTATTTCTCTTTGTTGGGTTTGTATGTATTTTACTCATAACTCCTCAGATATTTATCGCCCTTGGCTTGTATAAAGTTTGCTTTACAACTGTGTTGGTAGTTATCTTGGGTTTTACTTTATGTTAGGATTTGAGCTTTACTAGAGATAAATTGCTTAGATTCTTACCTAGGATGATTATCTCATTTTTCGAATACTAGAAATGGGTTTAGATCTAACATTCACTTAGAGTATCCAAACTTAATGCCTCTGCGTTAGTGAAGTATGCTAGAGATGGTTATGGAGGTGACGCAGTTGATTCCTGTGTTGTTGAGATAGGCCAAACATGGCTATTGAGATGACTTAGGAGGATTCTCAATTTGGGTTAGAAATAACCAAGGTTGTGAGGGGTATGTGATGACACGGACGAGTATCGTAGGCCGGGTATGATATGGGTGGTAGATTTAAGTCTGTGACGGGTAGTTTACATTCGTTCCGGATAAGCTGTCTATCCTTTATACTTTTTTTTGTTCATTTACTTTTGTCTTTTATTTTCATTTCTTCTAATCTCAAACTCATTAACGGTAGAATTGTCGAAGCATTTAATCAATAATTCAATCTGGACACGATAATATAACCTAACAAAGATATATCACCCGGTAAAATAATACCAACTTTGCTTGCTTTACTCGCACAACAAAATGGTGTGTTGCAGGGATTGGTTTTATTGTTTCTGTATTGTGATAATTCCGTTGTTTTTGAGTTTTGTAATTATTGTATATGTTGTATAGACTTTGTATATGAACTTGTATATTGTTACTTATACATGTTATGTGTTTACTTTCCATACTTGTACATATTTGTGATTTTCTTAGTTGTCATGTTGTGGAATTGTCTTACTGTAACATCTGTTGTGTGGTTGTTAGGACACTTTCTTTAGGTTTGCGCGGTGTGGCAATACCATGGCATGACGAGAGGAGGTTACTAGTGCTCACACAATAAAGGCATCGAGCTTACGACGTAAAATAAGCATGTTTGTTTATGTTGTTTATGTGTATAGTGACTTGTGTTTTGACAAGTTGAAATAGGACTTGCTCTTAATTTTAAATTTTCACTTTTCAACTTGTTAATTCCTTTTCACCAATTGTGTGTATTGTTATTTGCTTTTGTTTTGTTATGTCAATTTGTTATTTTTCACAAGTTTGTAGTGTTATAGCTTGTGGAAGTGTGTATGTATTGTAAATATTATTTAGATGTGTAAATGAGATTGTATAGGTGTGTAAGTGGAGCTTGCATAGCAGTTGCACTTGTTGTGTGTATTTTTCACCTATTCATTTTTCAGAATCGTGTAGGCTTAGTGGACTGTGGCGCTTTAGCGCCTGCTATGCAGGGTTGAATTCTTTTTAAAATTTCACTTGGTTTTCCTTTTTTCCACTTTCACCAAGGCTTTTTGTATTGAATAAAATTAGTATTGTTTTTCTAATTTTTGTTGTTGTTGTTTGGATTCAAATTTTGGTCCGGTAACTTGAAGACTTTTGAGGTGATTTTCCGAGTTTGATCGTTTCAACTCGCGGATGTATGGTAATAATAGATTTCAAAGTTGGTACACGTTAGGTACTCGTTTATCGCTTTCTATAACATAACATGTTTAGGAAATTTATCATTTGTACAATTACCATGCAATTCATTCTTTTTGCATTACTGGCTCATGAATTGAATCACTTTAGTCCCCTTTTTACCCATAAATGTGAGGAAGCTTTCCATTGTTTATATGAGTCCACATTCTTGTTTTAACTAGATTTTATTATGCTTAATCTTTTATTTTGTGTTGACTGTATGATTGCAAGAAAATGATCAAGGCATTTTGTTTGATTTTGAGCATAACTACCTTGGTCAAATATTCAATTCACCTTGTGAGCGTGTGAACATTTGTTACCCCCTTTGAGATTTTATCAATATCCATGTTTATTTGAATTTGATGCTTGTCTATGAGTGTTGAATTCACCTTTTTTTTATGGATGTTGATTTCTTTGTTTCTTGAACCCTCAACTATATGTTGTTGTATGGATTTTTACCTTGCCTTAGAAAGTAGGGAGTATTCACATTAATGTTGGTTGAATTCAAGTTGGGAGAGAAATGTTTATCTACTTATATTGTGGTTGGTATGAGGTTAAGAGAAAAACAAAAGAAAAGAAAGAAAAAAATGTGAAAAAGAAAGATTAGAAAAAGAAAAGAAAAAAAAGAGAAAAGATTTGAAAAAGAAAAACAAAAAGAGCAGGAATAATGTTATGTTAATAAGTGAGGTGTGTTTGGTGTGAAATTTGTGATGAAGATTAAGTTTGATTGAAATTATATTGTTTGGAACTTTGTGAGTTGATCACTCCCTTAGGTTTAGGCAAGTTTTTGTTTCGATTAGTTTTAGGACTTATCACTTGTTTGTTAACCAAGCCACATTACAACCTTGAAAAGCCCTTGTGATTCTTGCATTTGTATTTTCAATACGTTTTTGGATAAATGCATAATTTAGTCTATTGTTTGCAAGATTGTGGAGGAGTGTTTTTTATCCCTCACCTTTGTGTGTTCTTCATCTACCGATGAATTTTTGCTAGGTGTGATTCATGATTGAGCTTGTTTTGTTTTAGAATTTTGCATGATTTTTGTACTTAGGATTTGTTTATATATGTTATTGTTGTAGTATAGTGGTAAGTTTGTATTGTAATGCGTTTTTGTTTGAACCATACATTTGTTTTCCGTTTTAAAAACTTGTTGATTCGTGATTCTTTGATTATCATCTTTTGTTTCTTTAGGTTTACTTGACTTTGTTTGAGGACAAACAATCTATCAAGTTGGGGAGAGTTGATAAGTGCCAAAATGTAGTTATTTTGTATATATGTTTTGTGGCACTTATTTGTTCTTGTTTGTTAATAATCGTTGAATAACCCCAATTTTTGTTGTAAATACGTTTTAATGTGTTTTGCGTACATAATGTACCATTTGATAGTTTTGTATCTATTTTTGTAGGTATTTGTTGCATATTTGAGCATGGAGGAATAAAGTGTCAAGACACGTCAAGATGCATTTTTGGGAATAAAAAATAACTGTTTAGCGCGGTTTTGAGCGCGCTTAGCGCGGTTTTGAGCGCACTTAGTGCGGTTAAGTGGTTAAGAGTAATAAAGTAATAAAGTAAGTCGCGCTTATGCTGCTAAAGGCTTAGCGCGACTGCTGGATTTTGTTTTATAAATTTTCAAAAGCATTTCTAGGTTATGGTTTTGGGGTGGTTTTGATCCCCATTTCCATCAACCTTCATTTTTGGTAGATTAGCTTAGAAAACAAAATTAGGCTTGCTCATGGATGATTGGAGGTGGATTGCTCTTCTTGGTTTTGCCAACTAGTGTAGATTGGTTTATCTCTTCTCCTTTGTGTATTTCTTGTTGGTTTGTATGTATTTCTACCATAACTCCTGTATATTTATCCTTTTGGTTGTATAAAGTTTGCTTATTAATTTGTGTTGATCTTGGGTTTTACTTTATGTTAGGATTTGAGCTTTACTAGAGATAAATTGCTTAGATTCTTACCTAGGATGATTATCATTAGTTTCGAATACTAGAAATGGGTTTAGATCTAACATTCACTTAGAGTATCCAAACTTAATGCCTCTGCTAGTGAAGTATGCTAGATGGTTATGGAGGTGACGCAGTTGATTCTGTGTTGTTGAGATAGGCCAAACATGGCTATTGAGATGATTTAGGAGGATTCTCAATTTGGGTTAGAAATAACCAAGGTTGTGAGGGGTATGTGATGACACGGACGAGTATCGAGGCCGGTATGACATGGGTGGTAGATTTAAGTCTGCGGATGGGTAGTTTACATCGCTCCAAATTTGTCTATCCTTTATACTTTTTTGTTCATTTACTTTTGTCTTTTATTTTCATTTCTTTTAATCTCAAACTCATTAACGTTAGAATTGTCGAACGACGAATCAATAACCAATCTCTGTGGACACGATACGATATAACCTAACCGGTATATATCACCCGGTAAAAATAATACCAACTCTTTGCTTGTCGCTTTACCGCCGCAACATCCATATCGGCCGAATATGAACGGCGCAGTGGAAGCCACCAACAAGAATCTCAAGAAGATCATACAGAAGATGACAGTAACCTATAAGGATTGGCATGAGATGTTGTCATTTGCCCTCCACGGTTATCGCACTATAGTACGAATATCTACAGAGGCAACCCTCTTCTCTCTGGTATTTGGTATGGAAGCAGTCCTACCAATCGAGGTTCAGATACCCTCAACCAGAGTCCTCCAGGATGCAGAATTGGGCGAAGACGAATGGGTCCAAACTCACCTTGACCAGATCAACTTGATCGACGAAAAACGGCTCACAACCATCTACCATGGACAGATATACCAGAAGCGAATGATTTGAGCATTCAATAAAAAGGTCAAGCACCGAGTCTATCAAGTTGGTGATCTAGTAGTCAAGCGCATCATCCTTCCACAAGGTGATTCCAGGGGCAAATGAACTCCCACCTATGAGGGACCATTTGTAGTCAAGACAGTATTTTCCGATGGAGCTATGATCCTAAGCACTATGGACGGAGAAGACTTCCCACACCCTATGAACGCAGACATAGTCAAAAACTACTATGCATAAACGAGACCCGCTAGGTCGAATGGCCTAGGCAAAAATAAGGGCATCCTGGCGGACCAGAAGGTTCGGGCAAAAGTTAAGTATATACAAAAAATGTGTACACCCGGCAAGTCGAAAACCTGCAAATGTGGCTTGGGCATAAAAGGGTATCCCGGTAGACTGAAAACCCGAAAGGGCGGTCTAGGCAAAAATTAGGGATTTAAGCGTACGACTATGTCTCGTTCCAGATCACCTACTTACAGACTAGACTACTATCAGCTTCAAGATTCAAATGGCGCAAATCAGTTCAATCACTTTCTACTGACAGCGAGGAGATGAGACAGTCGAAAATATATGAGCAATAGCATAGTTGAAACTCGACGAGATTATTTCTATATAGCTTTTTACTATTAGTCTCTTGTACACAAATTGCCTAGCTATAGGCCACTTTTCAAAATTAATGCAAATTCCTCCTTTCTAGTTCTAATTTTATTGTTTTTTGCATAAAGTCCAATGATTGCTTTGAATGATTATAGGCATCTGACAACAAACATTTGTTCATAAACCTATGAAAAGAGGGAAAAAAGGTAATTACTACAGGCTCTAGGAATTGAGATGACAACTAAAGTCACCAATGCCTTCCCCACAAAGCCATTTTCGCAAGATCATCAATCCCCACAGAGACATCGCTCTCACTACAAAGGCAAATCTTCTCCAACAAAGTACTACAATCTTCTCCCAACAGTGTTCCAACACTTTAAACTTCATCACGTTAGTCCCCGAGCAGTGATCCTCTACCTCATCATGTTAGTCCCCGAGCAATGATCCTATCAGCTACATCCTACCAGCCTCATCAGCTTTAACGATCCTATCAGC
The DNA here is from genome assembly GCA_021764765.1 of Vicia sativa. NCBI lineage: Eukaryota > Viridiplantae > Streptophyta > Magnoliopsida > Fabales > Fabaceae > Vicia > Vicia sativa. The sequence continues at coordinate 60,740,268 of CM038794.1, forward strand.
CTCATCAGCTTTAATGATCCTATCAGCTTCATCACCTTAAGTGATCCTATCAGCTTCATCAAGCTTCAAACTGCATCACGTTAGTCCCCGAGCAGTGATCCTATCAGCTACATCAGCTACAAGCCTCATCAGCTTTATTGATCCTATCAGCCTCATCATCTTTAATGATCCTATCAGCTTCATCACCTTAAATGATCCTATCAGCTTCATCAAGCTTCAAACTGCATCACGTTAGTCCCCGAGCAGTGGTCCTATCGACTTACCTACATTCTCAAGTCATCACGTTACATTGGTCCCTGAGCAGTAACACAACAATCGATTACATCAGTCTCCAAGCAGTAACAGGTTAATTCACATCAGTCCCAACAAGGTCTATGCACAAGATCCTCAGCCGAGTATCTCTCAATCGTTGCTATTCTTCCAGCAGCACTAATATCCAAACTCGGAGCTTAGTCAGATAGTGCATCGGAGGAATATGAATCGTCTCTTATTTCCCAGCCAGGGTTTTCAACAACCCCATCCCCAACCAGGACATCAAAAATATCCAGCATAACGTTCCTATCTTCTTCAAGATGGATATGTTTTGAAATACAATAACATCTACATTCATGCATTATAAAAGTCATAACATGTGCATTCACAAACATTAGCATATACTCGCATGCATCATAATCTGCATAAGGCTAATCATATCCTTTCAAGTTAAATTTCCCCAACAGGCAACAACTATTTTCCAAAACAAAAGGTCAAAGATTAACACCCGAAACAAGACGGGAATACTATCTACTTTCAGACAAGTATTCACCTCAGAAGTAGCCAAGATGAAGGTTTATTCTTACTCTTTCATATTATCAAACTCCCAGATGGCATCTTAAGCCCATCTCCGACTACACATCTTCAGCTCTTCGGATGGCATCTTTAAGCCCATCTCTGATTTCTCTTTCATCCAAAAGACGAATACAGAGTCTAGCATACGACTCACTCTCCAACATCAGCTTCTCCAAATGGCATCTGTAAGTCCATTCCAGCACATTGTCAATTGACGATCCCATTCCATACAATAGCGAGTGCAAATTTTTTAGGTGTACTCGAGTGTTCAATCATCTTCTACCTTCAGGTCACAAAAGGCAAGCATACCAATCTAACCCTTCCGGTACAAGAAGATTGAACAGGGGCAACTGTTATACCCCAAAATTTGCCCTCCTTTCTCTCAAGACAATCCATGGCTCTATATTCAAGAATTTCACAAGGTTTGCTCAAATAAACCCCCTCCTAAGCAATCAATCCAAATAAGGATTTTGCACATCTCAGGTTAAGATGGATCTCCAGTACTTTAAGTGTTCACCATATCCCATCATATGCATCAAGGGATCATCATGTCAAGTTTCAAGCCTTACAAGTCAAAGTTGCTCATCCAATGGCTCAGATAACTGAAAATCAATTGTATTGGACAAAAAGTAAACTATGGTCAACATGCAGTCAAACTTCATAATTTTTTGTCAAACATCAATATTTTGAAGTAATATTCATCATTTGATCAAGAGGTGATCATGATTCATCAAGAAAAGTCAAGTTCTAATCAAAAGTCAAAGTTTCTAAATTAGGACTCTTCAGACAAAAGTCAACAGAACTTTGACCAGGCATAACTTTCACATACTTTATCAGAAATTTTTCCACTAAAACTCATTTTAAAGAGAATTCAATTCTCTACAACTTCATGTCTCACAGGCTTTGGCTAGAGATGCTTCATTTTGAAGTTATGGATCAAAATATTATAGGTCCTTTTAAAAGTCAACAAAAAGTCATCTTTTTGCAAAGAAGTGTTCATGAGCATTGATTAGTGATCTTTAGTCGTACATTCCAAGCAGTTTTAGTTGTCATTTCTTATGTTTTCATGTGTTTTTAAGTCTTTTAATTATGTTTTCATCATTGTTTTCTTATTTGGCTAAGCAAGTCATAGGTCTATGTTTTATCATTTTTTACCGTTGGTGCGTGTGATTTGGTTGTTGTTTTAATGTGTTTTCAAGTTCCTGTCAAGTTGGTTATCCGACGCCAGTGTGAAGATGATCCGAGTGCAGAGAAATGTAGAAAAAGAAGATATCAAAAGCCTGACACGGGTACCCGTGTCACAACACGGTCCGTGGCATGACCGCTGAAGAGAACGCACATTTGTGAGGGATCAGCAACATGACACGGTCACCCGTGTCACACAACATGGCCCATGTCGTGTCCACTGAAGAGGAAGAACATTGGTGTTGGATCAGCAGCCTGACATGGCCGCCCATGTTTCACAACACGGCCCGTGTCATGGCATCCGGAGGCAAAATTCTGCTATTTTAACATGCTGACTTGGACAAGTTGGAAGGGCAGTCTGGACATTTCACGGAGTATTTTTGAAGACTGTTATATTAGATGCAGGAGGTTTAGGAAAGGGGACTTTTTTTGGGGGATTTTCAGAATTTGGCGTATTGGAGAGAGCTTAGAGTGGTGATTCAAGGAGAAGAAGGATCGATCAAGAGCGGAAGCAATTGACGATCTAACCTATCCAATTCCTATTATAATGACTCTTGATCTTTATTCTGTTTTTATTTTTATTATAAACATGAGCGGCTAAATCCCCCAATTCCAGGGGGTTTCCCTGATTTGCTTTTGTAATGACTGATTGAGTTTCGTAATATGAGTTTTTATGTTTAAACCTTATTCTTTATCGTGTGCAACGTTCTTAATGCTTAATCTTTTTGGAAAAACTGATTATTAATCGTAGTTAGGGTTGGCCTGATAAGCAATCCTAACCCTGTTGCATCGCTATTATCATAGTAGATATTCCTAAGGAATTAGAATACCCTATGAATACCTGTTTTTATGTCAGAACTATTGCTTGATATTCTTTCTTGGCATCTGAGGAATTAGGGCCAAGGGAGAATACCAAAGGTTTTTCTTAAAAGGAATTTTGGAAAAATAACTTTAGGCATAGGGAAAGAAAAGTTTGAAACATATTTCTTTAAAACAACGAAACGATTTAGTCATTGTATTGCAATTCATACACCTCTGGGGCATTATTCTCATCTTTGTATATCTTCTTCTCGCTATTTAAGTTCCTATATTATTTTAGCGCGAAACAAACAATCAACCATTGCTTTTGTTCAATTGATATTCATTCGAAAGAACTTAACTCATTGCGTAGTCCTCAAGAGATCGACTTTGGGGTTTTACCACTATTACAACATCGATAAAATAGTACACTTGCTATTTTACCGATCAAGTTTTTGGCGCCGTTGCCGGGGACAGCCAAACAATTAAGTTTATTTGAACTATTTCAATTGAAATTTTGTTGCTCTGCAACCAAAATTGTATTCTTCTGCTATATTATTTTTATCACAACTTTGTTATTTGTTCTAACTTTTGTCAAACTGTTTATGCGAGGTCAGACCTCAACTAAATTTTCCTTTGACACAGAACTAGAAAGAGCATTGCACGAGAGACGCCGTCAAGTAAGAGTTGAAAGATTGACAGCATCAAGTGCAGGTCCTAGTCTTCTAAATCAGGAAACGGAAGACGAAGTGTTTGTGCATTCTGAGCACACCGACTCGGATTCTGACAGGGAGATGAATCAGGACTTTGGTAATATGGCAGGAGTTCAACCCCCTGCAGAGAGATTGCTAGGGGACTATGGAGGGGCAAATGCTCAACCGAACCGGATGACCATTGGTAATCAACCAGTGAATGTAGCACACTTCCAGCTACATCCATCCACCATCCGCCAATTAGAGAGCAAGCCTTTCTCCGGAAGAATCAACGAGGATGCAAATAAGCATCTTCAGAGATTTCTTACTACCACCACTTCGTTGAAGATCGAAGGTCATTCTGAGGAGGCAAAGAGACTTGTTATGTTTCCATTTACACTTACTGATGATGTGGAAGAGTGGTTCTACTCACTTCCAGCTGAAATAATCACAACATGGCAAGAGATGGAAACAGCATTCCTCAACGAGTATTTCCCTGCTTCAGTGTTCATCCGAAAAAGATACGACATTTTCAATTTCAAACAAAAAGAAGGGGAATCACTTGGGGATGCGTACAAGAGGTTCAAAAGATGTCTAATTGCTTGTCCTACTCATAACATGGACGCCACCGAGCAGATGCAAAACTTCGTGAATGGCTTACGACTCAAGACAAAACAGCTTATAGACACTGCTGCTGGTGGCTCTACAAATTTCTCAACAGCCACTGGTATCAAAAGAATCATAGAAGCTATAGCCGCTAATGAGCATCTTGAGTTGTAGGATCGTACTGTGAGCCAACCGGATGGCAAGATTGATTTGAAGCTGACAGAGTAGGTTGTGAAAATGGAGGATCAAATCGCTGCAGAGGTAGAGAGAAGATTGAAAATGATGAATATTGGAATTCAATTCTCTACAACTTCATGTCTCACAGGCTTTGGCTAGAAATGCTTCATTTTGAAGTTATGGATCAAAACATTATTGGTCCTTTTAAAATTCAACAAAAAGTCATCTTTTTGCAAAGAAGTGTTCATGAGCATGGAAACTTCAATGAAGATGAAACCAAAAGGGATGTTTATAAGACATCTTGAGATTTCTAAAAAGTCCAAGAACACCCAAAAGTGTTAAAAATTGAGCAAGATACAAGTTGTACAAGTTGGGCATTTTTGAGGAGGTGCATAAGGAGAAATACTTGAGAAAATCAATTTTTTTCCAAATGGGCTTAACTTTTCTTGGTTCAAACTTGTTTCTAATCATAATTAGAACCTCCAAGCCCAATTCCACGCCCTTGAGATTTTTATTTTATTTATTTTGATTTTTTATTCTTTAAAGTCAGTTTAATTAAAATAAAATAGCAAAAAATAAATCAACCAATGCAAGGCTGTATATTTGACATTCTTGAGGTCCAAGATACCTATTAAATGACCTGAAATTCGAAATTGAAAGATTGGCAAGTGATTGGTACAAGATTGGCAATATTTGATCAAGATTGACAAGATTGGAAAATCAAATATATTCTCATTGAATGGGATATATTTTCTCATCAATGCTCAACCTGAATCCATCCTCTATAAATTCAGAGGATTTCTAAACCCTAGAAGAGGTTTTTTTGGCAGCTTGAAGAACCCTAACTAAGCTCAAGAAAACCGTGTGTTTCAAGCAATTTGCAACCAAAGTTTTCCTTCGATCCAGGCCATTCCAAGCATTCAAACAGCTTTCTGGTGCTCCTCTGAATCGTTCCAGACCCTTACAAGCACGCAAAGCTCTCAAACGTAAAATCAGCTTTGGTTCCATGCATATTTTCAATTTTCGATTTCATACATACATGCTTGTTTAATTCAATTTGATCACATATTTATGTTTGTATTGATGTTTCGATGCTTTCTGGATAGTTTGATTCAAGTTTAGATGCAGGAACCAGGATCTGCCATTGTTAGGGCTTGAAGCTTTGATTTGGGGTTTTTCGTATTAGCCAAAATTAGAGCAAACTAAGGGCATGGTTGTGTTTAGTGGATCAATTCCAATCGATCCATGGTCTCATATATAATTTATCTTTAGTATTTGTCAAGTTTTGATTTACAGGTACTATAGCTACGAACCAAAATCCGTAGGCAAAGGATGCAGCAAATTCGTTGGCATAGGTCTGGAAATTCAAATGAAGAAGATGACCCTTGGCGCGTTTTGGTGCCAACCCTAGAAGTTCCAACTTCTGGACATCCCTCAGAAGCATCACGTCCAGAAGCTCCAGCTTTTGGATCCTTAGAGGAGACATCACGTCCAGAAGCTCCAACTTCTGGATCCCTAGAGGAGACATCACGTCCAGAAGCTCCAACTTCTGGATCCCTAGAGGAGACATCACGTCCAGAAGCTCCAGCTTCTGGATCCCCAAAGGAGACATCACGTCTAGAAGCTCCAGCTTCTAGATCCCCTTCAACAATAGAGCCCCTGAGCTCCAGCTTGGCGTCCCAGTCCAAAGCCCACTGGACCCTTCCACAGATTCCCGAGCCCAGCTTTAGACGTCCCAGCAGAGATCTCCAAGCCCCGCTTTTGAACTTTTCCAGATGCAAAAGCTCCAGCTTCTGGACACGCTCAGCAGGATTTCCACCAGAAACTCCAGTTTCTAGATGACCACAACGCTCCACTCTCATAAGGCCCAGCTTCTGAGGCAGCTTCTGCCAGAAGCTCTTTTTTACTTTCTTTTTTTTTATTATTATTATTTATTTTCTGCTTTCCCTCTTAATTAATTAATTAATTTAATTAGTAATTAGGTTAATTAGATAATTTCACAAATAACCATTTCATGCTTTTTTTAAAATTAACTTAATTAGTTTAATTTAGGTTAATATTCATTAATTTTTTCTTAATTAATTAAAATCAATTAGAATTAGGTTTTTCTCACATAAACTCTAATTTTCAAAAATACCAAAAATACTAGGATTTAGTTTTTCACTTAGATCATTTTTTTTCTACTATTTATTTTCTTGCATTTTAAATTCTTGAAAGGATGTATAGGTTGCAAGTTTATTTTCATGTAATAGCGTAGGATTTTATTTTCTGCATTTACTTTCCGCACCTCCTATTATGTATCTTCCCCAAAGTCATGTAATAGCGTAGGACCTTTAGATTTCCGCAATTTACATTCTGCACTTATTAACTTCTAGTAATTAGGCGTGTATGGCAAGATTAACTTAATCAATCTAGATCACTAATCACAAGATAAATATCCGAAAACAACACACTCATTTCACACATGCACCTACCTTAGGGTATCCTCTCTCGTTGCCTTACGAAACAATGGTCATGTCCCTCAAGCGTAGGGTATCTTAGCACAGTTGCCTACAATATATCATCACAGTCCCTTCGACATAAAAGATCATAGTCCCTCGATGTTGCCTACGAATACATGATCTCGTCCCTCGGTTGTTGCCTACGAAAAGTGATGATCGTCACTACGAATGTGCTAGGATATCCCTACAAGTTGCCTTCTATGACTATCTGATGTCCCTTCAAATGTCCCTTTACATCCAACGGATAGAGTTACCTGCCAACTAATGGGATGGATGGCGCTACCCTAAAGGAAAGCAAAAATAACACAAAAACGATCGTTTTGAGTAGGTCAATAAGTCTCTTTTGCTTGCTCAATTAAAATACTCTTTACACCTCACACTTTCTCCAAAACTTTTTCAAAACACTTTGTATACATTCCAGCGTGAATCATTACAAAGTTCCTTTTCTCAAAACAAAACATTTCCAAACACTCCGTATACATTCCAGCGTGAATCATTACGAAGTCAAAGCGAAATGCCTTTTCAAAAATCTTTTCAAACACACACACAAAAAATAATTTAAAGTGAGCTAAGAAATTAAGAGCCCGTAGATAACTACGGATGAAAAGGGTGCTAACACCTTCCCTTTTCATAACCACCTCCCTTACTCAGAATCTAACGAAGGTCTTTTCCTGTTCTTTTCGCCTTCCCTTAATTGGATAAAAGAAAAGTCGGTGGCGACTCTTGCTATTCGCAACATTTGCGATCAAACGCAAAACAAACAAGTCAATTCTCCCACCGTGTTACAATTATGTATTTAACGGTGATCGAAGGCTCAATGGGGTGCGTATTGGGACAACATGACGAGTCTGGCCGAAAAGAGCATGCAATATACTACCTAAGCAAAAAGTTTACTGACTGTGAGACAAAATACTCACTGCTCGAGAAAATTTGTTGTGCTTTAACGTGGGCTACTCGTCGACTAAGACAATATATGTTGACTCATACTACCTTGTTGATATCCAAGATGGATCCGATCAAGTTCATATTTGAAAATCCAGCTTTGACGAGCCGGATTGCTAGATGGAAAATGATCTTGACAGAGTATGACATCCAGTACACTACTTGGAAAGCTATTAAGAGTAGTGTATTGGCGGATTACGTTGCCCACCAGCCAGTAGATAATTATCAGCCGATGAAATTTGAATTTCCCGACGAGGATATCATGTACATCCAGGATTGTAACATCCCTGGTCCAGACGAGGGACCCGAACCAAGATCCAAGTGGTCTTTGGTATTTGAAGGAGCCTCCAATGCTTTGGGTAATGGTGTCGGTGCAATAATTACTACTCCGGACGGTCATCACATCCCGTTCACAGCCCGAATTTGCTTTGACTGCACCAATAACATGGCTGAATACGAGGCTTGCATCTTTGGTATCAAGGCGACAATTGACTTGAGAATTAAACATCTGAAAGTATGTGAAGACTCTGCACTTGTGATTATCCATATTAACAGCGACTAGGAGACTCGTCACCCAAATTTGATTCCTTATCGAGAGCACTTGATGAAATTGATTCCTTACTTCGAAGAGATCACTTTCGATCATATCTCACGGGAAGAGAACAACTTGGCTAATGCTTTGGCCATCCTAGCATCGATGTTTAAAGTCAAATGGGCTAATGAAGCGCCTTCGATAACCATCCAGAGATTGGATGAGCCAACCTTTTATTTTGAGAACGAAGTAGAGAAAGATGGCAATCCATGGTTTTACGACGTCAAGCGATATCTTGAAACTCAAGAGTATCCTGAGGAAGCTTCTGTGACAGATAATAAGTTCTTGAGAAGATTCTCAACAAAATTCTTCCTCAACAACGATGTGCTATATCGTAGATATCATGACAAGTTGTTGCTCAAGTGTGTTGACAAAGATGAAGCTGTAAAGGTCATCGATGAAATGCACGAGGGCTTATTTAGAACTCATTCTAGTGGGCACACTATGGCTAAAAAGATCTTGCGAGCTGGGCAATACTGGTCTACCATGGAGGTCGATGTTTTAATCATGCCCGGGTTTGTTACAAATGCCAAGTATATGCTAACAAGGTGCATGTGCCACCATCTCCTTTGAATGTTTTAACCTCTCCTTGGCCATTTTCTATATGGGGCATTGATATGATCGGAAAGATTGAACCGACAGCATCCAATGGACATCGCTTTATTTTGGTTGCAATAGATTATTTCACCAAGTGGGTTGAAGCATCATCCTATGCAAGCGTCACCAAACAAGTGGTTGCTCGGTTTATCAAGCATAACATCATTTACCATTACGGGATTCTTGACAAGATTATCACTGATAATGGGTCAAATCTTAACAACAAGATGACGAAGGAGCTTTGTGAGTCCTTCAAGATCAAGCATCATAATTCGTCTCCGTATCGCCCGAAGATGAATGTTGTTGTTGAAGCGGCGAATAAGAACATCGAGAAGATTATGCAAAAGATGGTGGTAACCTATCAAGATTGGCATGAGATGTTGCCTTTTAAACTTTGCATGGTTACAGGTCTACCACTCGTACTTCAACTAGGGCAACCCCATTTTCTCTCGTTTATGGCGTGGAAGTGTGATACGGTGAACTGACTTTGTAGGATTTTTGTATCCAAATGTGCGGATAGCAAGAGTCGCCACCGACTTTTATTTTTATCCAATTAAGGGAAGGTAAAAGAAAAAGACCTTCGTTAGATTCTGAGTTCGGGAGAATGGTTATGAAAAGGGAAGGTATTAGCACCCCTTTTCATCCGTAGTTATCTACGGGCTCTTAAGTTGTCTAGATCACTTTTTTAAAATTGCTTTCTGTGTGTTTGACAAAAATGTTTTGAAAAGGCATTTCGCTTTGACTTTGTAATGACTCATGTAGGAGTGTATACAAAGTGTTCGGAAATGTTTGTTTTGAAAAGAGATTGAACTTTTGAAAAGAGTGTAGTGTGAAAAGCATTTGTTTAGAGCAAGCAAGAGACTTATTTACCCACCGTAATTGGTCGCTTTGTTGTACTTCTACATTCCTTTAGAATAGCGCTAGCCATACCATTAGTTAGTAGGTAGCTCCATTCGCTGGATGTAAGCGGGACATTCGGAGGGACATCGGATGGTCATAGAAGGCAACTTGTAGGAAGTATCCTAGCACATTCGAAGGGACTATCATCATTTTTCGTAGGCGACAATCGAGGGTCAAGATCATGTATTCGGAGGCGACATCGTGAGTCTTATGATCTTTGTATCGAAGGGACTATGATGATTTGTTTGGAAGGCAACGGTGCTAGAATACCTCTACGTTCGAGGGACATGACCATTTGAATTCGTAAGGCGACGAGAGAGAATTACCCTAAGGAGTGCGTGTGTGAAAGAAGTGTGTTGAATTCGAGTATTTTTATCTTGCAAGTTAGTGGGCTATGTTCAATTTTTAGTCTTGCCATACACGCCTAATTACTAGCAATTTATAAAGGTGCGGAAAGTAAAATGCGGAATGTAAAGATGCGGAAAGGTAAATCCTACGCTATTACATGGCTTTGGGGCAGATACATAATTTAAACTTGCGGAAAATAAAAGCCTAATTAACTATTACAACCCATGAGCAATTACATTATTGGAAAATAAAATGATAAAAGAAAAACGTCCGAATCGGAGCAACCTGTGAAAGAATAAGAAAATCGGGAAATACGATGAAATTGAAATGAGAGAAAATGTTAGAAAAAATGCAATTTTTAATATGAGAAAATTTATGCATGCTGGAAATAAGATAAATAAGTTAAAATAATTTTTTGGGATTTTTTGGAAAAAATTTAATAATTAAAATGCAATTTATAATGATTTAAATGCTAAAATATAAGTAAAATAAATATGCATGCAAAAATTACATTTTTTAATTTATTAAATTAAATAAAGATTTTTATGAAAATAATATAAAAAGAAAAAATGTTTTTTGGTAATTTTTTAATGCAGAATAAAAATTATGAAGATAAATTAAAATAAGAGAAAATATTAAAAAAAATATGAAAACATGGAAAATAATGCAAGTTTTGGAAAAAGGAAAAGGGATTGTCTGAACCAGGAATCGAACTGGAGACATCCCCTTCAAACCTTGAAAACCAATGCCTTTGCCATCTGAGCTAGCGTGCATCCGTGTCATGGGATTGGAAGCATATGTTTATAAGCGATACGTGTCCCGGAGTGTTTGAAACACGTCGCAAGTGGACCCCATTGTTTATGAATGAGCGAATCGAGACGCCACAGCACGCCATCCTCACGGCCAGAGAGTCAACGACGCCGGAGTTAGGGCTCCGGTCGTCTTCTCCGGTAGCTCCGATTCTGGGATCTGCAAAAATCACGCAAATAAATAGAAAAAGGATACCCTATCCCCTAATTGATGGCTGCAGTTCAATGGCATAGTTCTCTTGCCCTCGAATCGCCCCGGATAAGCCGGTTCAAGCTTCCATTCGAAAACCCTAAAATGGCAATCACGTTTCTAACGTGCAAGCATTAAACGATGGCCCGATCGGTCCATTGAACCTCATGAACACATAGCAAACGTTAGAATCGATTAAAACATGCCGATAATAAAATACGGATTCAAGAAAAATCGCTTATGTATGCATGTATATGGTGCGATTCAATTTGCTTTGATCCATGGCAAGAGTGTATTCTTACTCATACTTACCTCAAGACAATGGAGTGGTGTTTGAGGTCAAACTCTTGAAATTGAAATTAATTTCAAAGATTCTTGGAAAAATTTGACAAAATAAGGGTTTGGCTTGAGCTAGGGTTTCCCTTTGTGCTGTACAATGCTTTGTATTTATAGAGGGTTTGGAAAGCAATAAGAGTGAAAAAGATTGCCTCTTGAATGTGCAAATATTTTTGAAAATAAAATCAAATATTGAAGAATATATGATTTTCTCATCAATGCCATGGCTTGCACGAATTTGGTAGGTATCTTGGCCTTCTTGGACATTTAGAAAGATATAAAATCATTCCTTTTGAAAATATTTGATTTTCATATTTTATATAATTTCTTTTGAATTAAATGTTATAAAATTCAAATATAAATCATAAAAATAGAAAATAAACAAGGCCAAGCATTTATGGGTCAAGAACAAGGTCATGAACAAGTTTGGATCAAAAGATTATAGGCCCATTTGGAAAATTTTGCAATTTGACCAATATGTCCTTTTGTGCAATGTCAAAATTCCCCAACTTGAATAGTGTATCTTGCTCAATTTTCCACATTTTTGAGTGTTCTTGGACTTTTGGAAAGCTCTAAGAGTCCTCTAACCAATGTCTTTGGTCTCATCTCAATTGAGTTACCATGCTCAAAATATCTTCAAAACAAAAAGTTGACTTTTGTTGACTTTGAAAATGACTGTAATGTTTTGAGCTATACCTCTCAAATGAAGCATTTTTGGACATTCTTGTGAGACATGAAGTTGTAGAGAATTGAATTTCCTTCAAAACAAGAGGTGGTGGAAAAATTTCGAAAAAGTATGAGAAAGTTATGACCACCAAAGTTCGATTGACTTTTCATCTAGAAACCCTAATTTAGAAAGTTTGACTTTTGGGCAAATCTTGAGTTTTCTTGATGAATCATGATCAACCCTTGATCAAATGATGAATGTAACTTCAAAATGAGGATGTTGACCAAAAATCAGAAGTTTTGACTGTATGTTGACCACGGTTGACTTTTTGTCCAATACACCCGATTTTCAACCATCTGAGCAATTGTCTGAGGAAACTTGACTTGCGAGACTTGAAACTTGACATGGAGAATCTTTGAAGCATATGAGGAGGCATGAAGGCCATTGGAGATGTTGGAAATCCATCTTGGCTGGAGAGATACCAAACCCTAGTTTGGGTTGATTGTCTAGGGAGAGAGTTTGTCTTGATCAACTCTTGAGGAATCCTTGAGTATGGATGTATGAAATCTCTTGAGTAGATGGAGGGCAAATTTTGGGGTATGACAGGAAGCAATGCTTCCAATCGAAGTTCAGATGCCTTCATTAAGAATCATGAAAGATGCAAAGCTTGATGAAGATGAGTGGGTGCAGAACCGCTTAGACCAGTTGTGCCTCATTGATGAGAAACGGTTGGCAGTTGTCGGCCATGGACAAGTTTATCAACAGAGGATGAAGAATGCATATGAAAAAAGGGTGCGACCTCAAAATTATAAGCCTGGTGATCTCGTGCTAAAGAGGATAATTCTTCCTCAAGGTGACCCTTGAGGTAAGTGGACGCCTAATTACGAAGGGCCATTTGTTGTGAAGAAAGTTTTCTCTGGTGGCGCCATGATGTTCACAAAAATGGACTGAGAAGATTTTCCACTACCCGTAAACGCGGACGTAGTCAAGAAATATTATGCATAGTCTTGTGTAGTCGAGAAAGAGAATAAGAGCAAGCGGCTACGTCCCGCGTTGGATCAACGGTGATACTTTGTGTCAACATCTCAAGCTACGCCGAAGGGCAATGATCAATGCAATCATCTTTTTCGGGAAAATCAAAGTGATGAGATAGTTGGAGTTATAAGAGTGATAGCAGGGTTGAAACCCGATGAGGATTCATTGTCGCATTGCCATGCGTTTTAGTTTTCCTCTTATTTTGATTTTGCAATTGCCTCATTTCAGTAATTGCCTCCTATTGTACTTGCCTATTCTCAGGCCTACTTCCAATTAATAAAATGAGTTTTTGCTTGTCAATTAATTTCTTGCATTCGCTGATTTGTTTGCAAAAGACGTTCAAAGTTTTGTGGTAACATTTTGCATATATAAACATTGTTGGTTTTACCATGATCAGAAACTTTTGAATATCATTCTAAAACTTGAGTGACCCGGATGGCAGACAAAGTTGTCGCACCATGCCAGGGGCATTCCACTAACAGTTTGTTGTAGGGAGTTTTTTTTTTGCAAACGTCCAAATGCACTAAGATGGAGTCAACTGAATTTGTTTCCCCGAGGAGTTTATTTCTGAGACGAAGTTCATCTTCAAACAAATTCTAGATTTGATGCAGGCTCGGTGGACCATGTCCTAATTTTGAGTTTCCCTTATCATGAAGAGATGTTTTTGCTTTCTTCCCATTTATCCCTAATGGAGTTTAATCTCTCTTTCTCAATGAACAGAGATGAGAAATCCCCGAGTGAAGATGATTTTAGTAAGGGATCAGATGTGATGGTTGTCATCGGCATGGTATCCTTGACAAAGTTCCCCAGCGGATGTTGTTATTGGAAAAAGTATTACCGTAGAGCATTGTATAAATCCCTAGTGCGAGTTGTCAGTGCCCGTTTCAGCTGAAGTTTCCCCAGTGAATGCTCAATGGAGTTTCAAAAGTGCTTCGATAGAAGATTGCAACTTTTTATCCCCTATGGAGACGATATTCGAACCATTGATCGCGGATGTTCATCCCTAGTGGGTTCGCATTTTTTGATATCCCCAGTGTGTGGGCGCTAGTCTACTCTGGTTAGAAAATCGCAACATCGTCCCTTCCAACTACCATTGTTCTGTTCCATAACACACATCACATAATGGTTAGAAAAGATACATTAAGAGCATTCTGCTGTCCCTCTAGAGACTCGACAGTCTGGTCGGACGGACCAACCTACTTTGATACCAATTGTAACATCCCATTTGCCAATACCAATAATTATAGTAAAATACACAGCATATTTTAGAGTAATCCACAAATGGGATGTCACATACGTTCAAATTCTCATAACGTTCCAAAATACTTTATTCAAAATAATTATTCAGCAGCGGAAAAACGACAACTAAATTCGGTCTTTTATGTCATTCTAGCCTCAACATCAAATCAAACTCCACAAAACACGTGGTTCAACATAATTCATAAATTAAGATACGTAACAATAAAACAAATAACAGAACATAGCAAATTCCCAAAATCCCGTGTTACGTATTAGAGTGACTCCTAAGACTCGGTCAAGTAACGCTCACTCCAAGCACTACTCCTGTACCTGGTTATCTGTACTCCCAAGAAAGTACAAACACAACAACACAAAAGGGGTAAGAACTTCATTCAATAATTATATGGTGAAAGATACATGCTAAGGAGTAGTCAATTCACACAATACATCACGACACATCACACCATAATTCAACATTTATGCAACATCATGAAATTTAGTGCAATGCAATGCATGTGGTACCATCAAGGCATAAGACTTCGTCACAAAGCCAATTGGGCATTCCAGAACTTAAGCTCTCGTCACAATCCAGAGCATTAAGCTCTCGTCACCATCCAGAGCTCAAGCTCTCGTCACTGAATGCATACCATATAATCGTGCAACAACATAATTACATAACACACAAGGTATGAGCCCTCGTCACTATACCAAATTTAGGCAAACCACAACATCACCATCATATTCATCGACACCATATTCATCATAACCAAACAATCATTATTAATAATTCATCAATTAGATTCCATTAGAAGTAATTAGTCTTATCCTTAAATCCAAGCCTTAGAATTATAACCTTTATTCCTACATTATCCTACTTCAATTTAAAGTTTATGATAATAGCTACCTACTGTTACGAACAGTACACCAATCGAATTCCTAAAACTAAAGTTATTATCATTTTAAGGAAGTCCAAAATAACCAATAGTTACTGACACCAATCACCTGGCGGATCCTTAGCATCGCCCGATGGCGCTGCTTTCGCGTCACTCCCCGCCCAACAATGCTAGACGCAAGACCCTCCAGTAACTCACCAAAATTTGCTTCTCCTCTCGCCTCTTACCTCGCCCGACGACGCTCCCTGCATCGCCCGACGATTCTGCGCGATCGGGATTTTCTGCTATGATTCCTGCGCTGCACCAGTCCAATTTTCTGCAATTTGCATTATATTACAGGTCCTAAAACACGGTCTAAACATATAATTTCAACACTTATTATTGGATTATGATATACTACTTCTTATGCATCAATTACAAGTTATAATTCATCTCAAAACCCTTAATTCTCAACCATCATCACCTATGATTTCTAGATTGGGGTTTCATACAACAATCAATACAACAAGAGAATCTTCACAACAACATAACATCACAACATCATATATAATCATAATTCCACACACCAAATCAACTTAACAAGGAAAAATTATACAACAAACACAAAGCCTAAGAGGGAAAATAACCCTCACTACCCTCTCATGATCTAGTCACCAATTAAGGAATCCATTCACCCCCTTACCTTGATTTGAAGCTTTGATCTTCCAAGGTTGTGCAATTTCCTCTTGCCCTCGCTCTTACCTTCTCTTCCTCTTTCTATGATGTTTTGTTTCCTCTTGTTCTTACTTCTTCTCATTTTCACGATCGTATGATGACAATACTTAAGTCTCAATTTTCTCTTAAGTCTAATTTACCCCTAGGACCCTGTTAGTGTTTTAAGTTGGCATCAATTTTGGTAAAACTAGGCTTTAGAAATGTCTTGATAGATGTCATGACATTCAGAGATTGAAGATAAATCCGACAAGGATGGTAAAAGTACATTTCGAAGTGGAAGCTAAAGTCAGAAATTTCAGAAAATACGATGTCATAACAGATGTTATGACATTCAGACATTCTGCTCGCGAATCGCTTTTCCCGAGATTTTTAGGAAGTTTGTTGAGCATTTTATTTATGTTTTTCATTATTAGAAAGCATGCTCACGTGGCTGCTAGGTTAATCTTAATTAAACCTAAATTGGTTGTTGAACAAACCATGTTTTTAGGAGAGAATTAAGTAAACCCTAGCTATCTTTATGGAAGCCCAAAATCAAGATTCAGATCTTCTATATAAAGAATTCAACCCTTATTCTACGTACGCCTCCGAGTTTATTGAAGATATTGCAGTTGTATTTGTAATCGTTAAGGTTAGTAACAGTTGTTATTGTGTAATTCTAGTTTCTCTTGTGAGCCAAGCAACTATCAATTGAATAGTGCATTGACTAGGATTTGGTAAGGGTAGTTTATCACTCAAAGCTTTAAAGCACGGTGTTTGTCTCTTGATTAAAGCTTTGAAGCAAGATCAAGATATTTTATTGAAGTGTGTCTTCACAATTCAATTAAACAATAGGTTGATATCACTGCGGTGATTGAGGGGAGTGAGTAGAACTCATATCTAAGTAGGACTTAGGTAAAAGTGTCATTGGGTAGTGATTAAGTGAGAAGGTCACAACCGTGAGTTGGTGTAGGGTCTTTGAATTGATACTACTAATAGTGAACTTTATCCCGGCTTGGTAGCCTCAGACGTAGGTTTGTTAGAACCGAACCGGTGAACAACTTATTGTGTTATTTATCGCTATATTTATCGTGTGAATTGTCAAAGCAAAGGTCGAATCGTGTCATAACATTCTCTGTGACATCAAGTATCTGCTGCCGAATTTCAATTGTATCGAGGGCACCGCTTGTTATTTCCGTGAGATCTAGGATAATAGTTTCGCATAATGGATAAAGCGGATTTGGAGGTAGACCACCTATTCGGATGGGTCTAATTATGAGTATTGAAGCCTCGTATGGTTGCCTTCCTAAGATCGGTGGACATCAAGGCTTGAGAGCCGATAAAGGATGGAAACATCCCACCAAGCTTGAGAAAGATGGCACCACGTCCAAACCCGAGGAGGAATGGAGCAAAGAGGAAGAAGAGCTAGCTCTAGGGAACTCTAAAGCATTGAATGCTGCTCAATGGTATTGATGTGAATATCTTCGTGGTTCATCAATGCGAATGGCCAAGGATGTTTGGGACACTCTAACTACTCATGAGGGAACATCTAAGGTGAAGATGTCAAGACTTGATGCTCACTACCAAATTTGAGAATTTGAAGATGAAAGAAGATGAGACTATTCATGAGTTTCACATGAATGTGTTGGAGATTGCAAATGCCTCAGGAGCACTTGGTGAAAAGATGTCAGAGGAAAAGCTGGTGAGAAAGATTCTCAGGTCGTTGCCCAAAAGGTTTGCAATGAAAGCACCGCAATTGAAGAGGCTCAGACATCAAGACCTTGAAGGTTGAAGAACTGATAGGATCTCTTATGACTTTTGAGATGGGAATCAGTGAAACTGTTGACAAGAAGAGTAAGAGCATAGCACTTGTATCAAATTCTGAAGAAGGATGCAAGGAGGAAGATGAGGAGAAGATATCTGAAGCTATAGCCATGCTTGGTAGAAGCAACAAACGATCAGAGAATTGAACCAAAGTCAAGGTCAAATGTCAAGGACACGATCCGACATCAGCAGATCTTATGACTCAGAAGATCCAAGTCAAGAAAAGGAAGTCAACGCAGAGAGTCCAATGTCATGAATGTGAAGGATATGGACATATTAGAGTGAATGTCCCACCTTTCTTAAGAAACAAAAGAAAGGAATGGCATCACTTCCGATGGTGATTCGGAAGTGAATCGAGGAAGAAGGTGCCAAACTTGTCAACGCTTCTCTCGAGTATACAATTCGATATGGACTCTAGTGATGAGGAAGTGACATTTGAAGAGCTTCGAGACCTACAGGAAGCGTGTGTGAAAAGTGGTGAAGTGTGTCGAGAATGAGGAACAAAAGATTGAGAAGTTGAAGTCGAATGTGAAGCTAGAGGTGAGAAAAGGAAAGCCAATATAGCTCTCCTCAATTGATATTGTCATATTGAATTCCAAGCTTGATCGATGTATAAATCATCAAGGTCGACATCTTGAAAAATTGGATGAAATTCTTCATGGGACAAAGTGCAATAAGTGGCTTAGGATATGTGAAAAAAGAAACCCGGTGACACTAAGAAAAGAGACATGGAGAACAATGTCAAAACAAGCATCAAGACAAAGCAGAAATAGGTCTTCGGGATATGTGGAAACTAAGAAAGTTGACCACGTAAAGAAAAGCACCACTTGAACCAATGTCAAACCGGTTGTCACAACGTTGGGTTCAACATCAAAATCATAGAAACACGAAAAGGTTTCGAGATGGAGATGTTATTCATGGGAAGATTTGGTCACATAAAGTCCACGCTATAGGCTACATGGGTTTCCCAATCAATTTCCTTATGTAAAGCCTAGGTTCAACAAGGCATCCCACACTCACCAAGAAGAAGAAGACTACAGCCTCGATAGCACAAAATTCTCTCGAGCACCTTCCAAGGAAGATTGGTACTTTGACAGGTGTTCCAAGCATATGATGGAGACAAAATCTTCTCAATGATGTTAAGCCTCATTCTACCACCTTGTTACCTTTGGGGATGGAGCTAAAGGAGAAATCAAAGGTGTTGAAACTCAAACCGGTCCGAGTTCCAAACCCGAATGAGTATTGGTAAAAGGTTTGATCGCAAATCATTAGCATAAGTCACTATGTGATATGGGATTCATAGTCAACTTTACTAAGACCGAATGTCTTGTGATTAATGATGAACAAGCGTTGATTATGAGAGGAGTCGATCAAAGGACAAGCACTTGTGGGAATGAGAACCCCACCGCCATCTATGTGCTCAAACAAAGATGAAGAGAAAGTGAAGTTCAAAAAGAACCGATCACCACACCTCGGAGGGATGGGAAGGATCGGTTCCATAGAGGAGTCAAGATTACCAAGAATTCACATGGGAAAAGGGAAAACTGGTAATTGTCGCTGAAATCGAATGTCACACTCAATGTCCAAACATTTGATCACTCCAGTACTAAAGTAAAGCACTAGGTTCGCGAAAGGTTGACCAAGTGTCCACGTGAAATGTTGCAGGAGAAAAGTATTGGATGAAATCCTCATTGTCAAAGGAGGAAATAGCATGGTGACTTCAATCCATGGTAATCACTTGGTATCTAAAGAAGTCTCGACACAATGATGGATGACTCAACACTTCTTTCACCAAGTGTGCAAAGAATGTGTCAAGAAGCTTGGAATGAAGAATGACACCACACTAGGACTATCACCCTTCCTCTTTTGAAGGTGTCCAAAAGAACAAGTGGAAAAGGAGTTGATCAAAGCTTGTGTAAAAGGATTTCATGGATGTCCCTTGAGAAGCAATCTTATTTCTTGGATCGAAGAAACAAACTGTGTTCCTATACAATGCTAGATGAACACATAGCTGATAGCAATTGCTATAAGATGATCCGGATAAGCGATATCGATTGAGTACAATGTCATACAGGATGTCATGACATTGTATCGACATTGTTATTAAAGTTCTTAAGGTCACTTTAGAACTTTAAGGGACAAATTGAGATTTGTCTACATGAGAATTTGTAGCAATTAACGAGTCTACAACAAGGGATGAATTGGGCTTGGTATTTCAATTACTCAAGTGGGCATTTAGGTACTTCCATCCCCATTTTAAAAGTCCAAGAATAGGAAGGACATCCTTATATAAGAGTTTCTCCATTTGAAAGTTGCATCACTCTTACTTCCTCTAAAAGAAACTCTAAATCCCCAGCCATTATCGCTCTCATTCTCTCAAAACCATCGTGAAAATGTCTTCACCTTCCTCAAGATCCCAATCGGATCTTCATCTCCT
Organism: Vicia sativa; assembly: GCA_021764765.1. Taxonomy (NCBI): domain Eukaryota; kingdom Viridiplantae; phylum Streptophyta; class Magnoliopsida; order Fabales; family Fabaceae; genus Vicia; species Vicia sativa. Next base: position 60,760,554 of record CM038794.1, read on the forward strand.
CCATGGTCAAGTCGGGAAAAGTTGAATCCATGCAAGCTAAAGCAAAGGTTACTCCATTCGCAATAGCTACCGATCCGAAAAAGTTAAGAAATTTGCACAAGAAATGCAAGAAGATCCAAGCATCCTTCCTGGTAAGACCTCTTTCCATCATCTTTGTTCCCCGAAAGAGTGAACCCGAGGAGTCTAGGTCTGCGCATGTAGCAATAGCTAGGATAGTGATGAGTATCCTAAATGAGAATCAATATGTACTGAGTCTCACCCCTTTAAATGAAAAGTCTGCTAGCCCTAGCTTAGCAGTTGATCCAGATGTCATAGAGGATGTCAAGACATTTGGTGATCATGTTGATTCCCCTGCCAAGAACAATGAAGACCTTTCTGTTAAAGAGTCTGAAGTAGGTATTGATGATGCTTGTATTAAAATCTCTGCTGATAAGGAAGATGAGATCTCTGACAGTATTCTTGAGGAGTCCCCAGAAAAATGTTGCCCTGATAAAACCTCTGATGACTATATTTCTGATAGTATTCTTGAAGAATCACCAGCAAAGTGTGTCTCTGGTAAAGTCCCTGATGACTACATTTCTGACAGCATTTTGGAAGAGTCACCAGTTCTTGAATCTAATCATTTAACTGAACCTCCAGTCATTGATTTAAATGAAATGTTCTCAGACAATGATCTTATTGCCAATGTCAATCCAAGCATTGCAAAAAGAATGATGAAAAGAAAGGGAAAACAGGCAGTCACACAGAGCCCTGTTAATGAGAAAGATACTGTAGATATGGGCAAGACTGAGAAGTATCACAAGGCTGGACCCTCTACAAGGAGAAGTAGAGTGAAAACTGTTGGTGGTGACTCTAAAACAAAGAGAACACCTATTCTGAAAAAGAGGAAGGAACCTGAACCTGTGGAGTCTGATCATGACTCTGAGTTTAATGTTGAAGAGAATGTCACAGACATTCATCCCAGAAAGAAGCAAATTCTTGGGAAACTGCTCAAAGTGCCTAAAGTGGCCATTGACAACATCTCATTCCATCATCCTGAGAATGCTGGGAGATGGAAGTATGTTTGCCTAAAGAGGATTGCCTTGGAGAGGGAGCTAAATAAGAGTGCTCTGGAGTGTAAAGAGATTGTCAACCGATTAAGGATCTTTGGACTAATGAAGACATTGTGAGATTTTCAAACCGTTATGAATCTTTGGTGAAAGAGTTCATAGTCAATCTATCAAATGATGGGGATAGGAACTCTTGACTACCAGATATCCATGTAAGAGGGAGAAAAGTCGTTTTCTCAAAAGTGATCAATTTCAAGATCCGAGAATACTCGGCCAGTGGAGGAAACCGACAACAAGATTTGTCAAACCATCAGCCAAACAAGTCGACAATGGCCTCTAAAGGAAAACTCTCACCAGAAATTGAGTGTCAAATTTGCCATACCGCATAAGATTGGTGTCAAAATGGTCCCAACCAATCACAAATCCTCTATTTCTAATGGATTGGGAAGATTCATCTATGCAGAGGAACTCAAGCTTCCTTTGACTATGGCTCCACATATTTGATCGACACTCAAGCATGCTACCGCTTATGCTATCAAAGGTCCAATAGCTTTTCCTCCTCGCTATGTGGAATTATACTTGATCAAGATCCGACATTCTTGGTGAGAGATTCACCGCAGAGAGCCCCGCCTTGGATTCCACTACAAATTGTTCCAAGGGAAGCATGTCCTGACATTGTCATGACATCTCGAGACATCAATCCAAAGAAAATTCTCGGAAAGCAAATGTCATTCTGTGCTAAGAGCAACTTGCAAGGAGCTTGAAGAAAACAAAGTCTGAAGCGCTTATCTCTCAACTAGAGCAGACATGAGGTTGAGGATGAAGAAAATGATAATGATGTCAGTAGGTGATGAAGACAATGATATTCGATGGTGGTGTCAAGAAGGCTCAAGAAGCTTCTTCCACGCTTTTTCCGAGAAGAAAGCACTGATCGGCAATGCTGCCTCTGTCCTTCATTGTGATTCCATTTCGATGCTATTTTGTTCCTTGTATTTTCTCCAACTGTGTGTTGGTTGCTTGTAATTTTCAGCGATGATGTGTATTCTCGCATACTTTCCGCTTCTTCATTACTTGGGTATTATTTCTTGTTGTTGACCTGTTTGATTAAAAGTTTGGGGAACTTGAAGTGTTTTCCTTGGCCTTTGGCTAAAAGGGGAGAAGAAATAAAACTGTGGGAGTATGAATGTTTGGGAAACGTATGGGGAATTGTATGGTGTATGGCTGTTAAAATTTTGTGGGCAAGTGTATGTGGGGCAATTGTGGGAAATTGTGGGATTCGTGTATGGGTAGAATTTATCTTCTCTTAGTTCTAGTTACTTGAAGCTTAGGAAGCTTAGGAAAACTTAGAACTAGGTTGTTAGTCTTCGCATTTTGTACTGATAGGTCTAGTAGTTTTAGCCAAAATGTGCCAAAGGGAGTTTGTTAGTGTTTTAAGTTGGCATCAATTTTGGTAAAACTAGGCTTTAGAAATGTCTTGATAGATGTCATGACATTCGAGATTGAAGATAAATCCCATCGACAAGGATGGTAAAAGTACATTCGAGCAGGAAGCTAAAGTCAGTCTTTGAAATTTCAGAAAATCGATGTCATAAGATGTTATGACATTCGTATTCTGCTCGCGAATCGCTTTTCTGAGATTTTTCGGAAGTTTGTTGAGCATTTTATTTATGTTTTACATTATTAGAAAGCATGCTCACGTGGCGCTAGGTTAATCTTAATTAAACCTAAATTGGTTGTTGAACAAACCATGTTTTAGGAGAGAATTAAGTAAACCCTAGCTATCTTTATGGAAGCCCAAACGAAGATTCGGATCGCTTCTATATAAAGAATTCAACCCTTATTCTACGCCACGCCTCGAGTTTATTGAAGATATTGCAGTTGTATTTTGTGTCTCGTTAAGGTTAGTATTGTTATTGTGTAATTCTAGTTTCTCTTGTGAGCCAAGCAACTATCAATTGAATAGTGCATTGGACTAGGATTTCTTTGTAGGGTAGTTTATCACTCAAAGCTTTAAAGCACGAGTGTTTGTCTCTTGATTAAAGCTTTGAAGCAAGATCAAGATATTTTATTGAAGTGTGTCTTCACAATTCAATTAAACAATAGGTTGATATCATGCGGTGATTGAGGGGAGTAGGAACTCATATCTAAGTAGGACTTAGGTAAAAGTGTCATTGGGTAGTGATTAAGTGAGAAGGTCACAACCGTGAGTTGGTGTAGGTCTTTGAATTGATACTACTAATAGTGAACTTTATCCCCGGCTTGGTAGCCTCACGTAGGTTTGTTAGAACCGAACGGGTGAACAACTTATTGTGTTATTTATCGCTTTCTATATTTCTGTGTGAATTGTCAAAGCGATCGACATCGTGTCATAACATTCTCTGTGACATCAAGTATCTGCTGCCAGGAATTTCAGACCCTTAATATAATTATCTTCATCATATCCTCACTAATACCATTCAACTTTACCATACTGCCCTTATCAATTTAAATAATTAACTACTAATATTACAAATACAATTTTATTTATAATAATATAAATAACAATATTAATAACAATGATAATAATAATACTAATATTACTAGTATCCTCACAACACCTCAACCTCTAATTTCTACTATTTGCATCATAACACATTCTTAAGACTCTTCAACACAAATAAACACATCGCATCATTGAATTATTTTAAATAAAATAATCCAAATTAAATTGGGGCGTTACAGTTACTACTGATTGCGACCTTTGCCATCATGAGACGAGATCAGATTACCGTTGAATGTGATGTACGAGACCCCAAGTTAGTTTTACCGCGCCACACAGTAAACACTACACGTACTTGTAAAAGTACACCAATGATTGCATCAATAATGAAGCCCAATAAAGTTATGGTTAAAATAATCTAATGAATTATAAATGAATGTTTCTCTTGCTTTTATAATGGTTCTGCTCTGCCTCACAAAAAGTCCATTAAAAATCATTTAATGTGATTAATTCTAATCAAGCCCAACCTAAAGGGTATGCCAACATTACTACTGCTTAGGGCATCATTTTTTTAAAAACACAATATTACTTTATATTGCTTATATTTGCATAATGTAAATAAGACTGACGTCGATAATATCATGTTTTAAAATTTGGACGTCATACGACTATTTTACTTACAATTTGAGTAATTGTGTACATATCTCTTTAATCAATATTATAATAATATCAAAAGTAAAACAAGACATAGAAGAAAACAAATAATGAGAGATTTTAAAATTAAGTGAACAAATAATAAAAAAGAATAGATAATGTTTTTTATTATCAGCTAATGATTTAAACAATTATAATAGTTTAATAAATAATTTTGTATATTATTAAAAGATGAATAAATTATGAACTTTTAATATTTTTACTAAGTTTTTATAAAATATAATTAGTAAGATACTCCTGCGTCCGCACGAGTAAATTTATTTTGATTATATATATATATATATATATGTGTGTGTGTGTGTAATTTTAAAATGAGCTTTTTAATTGTAAAAGTAAACCATGATCATATAAACTTAACTAATTAAAATAAAATATGTATTGTATTGATAGTGACCCGTGAATTAAAATATTTGCTTATTTAAAATTTTGATATCAATATATAATATTCAAAATTTTCTATTTGATGTCAATGAATAGTAATAAAAATATATTTCGAGATAAAAGGTAAAAGAATGCATACTTCTTAAATTTGATTGGTAACATTATTATTTGTTTTAAAAATAGAGATTTTGTCTCTCAAGAAAAAGACAATTATTGATTTACATAAAATAGGTAATATGATATAGTGGCCCGTAAAATTTTGTGATAAAATCAATTTTTAATTTTATTAAAATTATAAAATATACTAATTAATTACAATTTTTAGTGATACTAAATAAATAAAATTGATTAAAAATATTGTAAAAACTAAAATAAAAGTTTTCAAACTCATATTTATATAAAGACATGACAATATATAATTAAAAGTAATCTTTACAATAATATTGTATTAAACTTCTTAAATGATAATTTAAAAGTGTGAAAAAATGAAAGATTTAAATTTCAAAAGTGTGGAAAACATTAGAAAAAATTTGAAATTTGAAATTCGAATATAATTGGCTAAAACAATATAAATAAATGAGATGACAAATAAAAAATAATGAAGGAGAGAAAGTGTAAGATATTTATTTTAATATTTTTTAATTACAATAAAATATTTTTGATTGTGTAATTTTTATTAGATAAAAATGTAACATTGATAGTTTTCTTATACGTTATACTCATAAATTGCTTTCAATACCGATATAATATGTTTAGGCATTTGGACATAGCAATTATACTAAAAATAATAATCATTGTAATTGATCATATTTTTGCTTTAGTTGTAACTTTAACTTTTTTATCTCTAAGAAATGTTGAACAACTTTTGACATACTCATTTTTTCATCAACGAAATTTACAAGTTCGTGGAAGACATTCATACATCTGTAGTCAAATTCTGTCATTATTAAAATAAATAAAAGTATAAAAAAAAACTCGTCAAAAGAAATGGCATGCAAATAATAGATGTTTTGCATGCAGTAAAATTGCACTTTAAGTTGAGAATGCAGTGAAAATATCAATAATCGACATTATTAAGATATTAATTTATAAATAAATAATATGGATAAAGACATGACAATATATGACATTCAAGAATCCTTAAAATTGAAAGTAAGTGTAATTTTTCTTAATTACTCAAAAATTTTAAGAATCCTTATAATTGTATTTTTAATGAGCTATGAGGAAGCTATAATAGATAAAGTGAAAAACTCCCGAAAAACAATTGGTTTGTTGGTTTTTAAGTCTAGTGTTGCATAAGTAAAATATCAAAAAATATAAAAGAAAAAGAAGTTAGTTCGATTAACACAAAATTATAAGTTTGAAAGAAGTTTGTTTGTGTAGTAGTTAAGAAATTGTAATTATAGGCAATTCTATGAAGCACTAATATAAAGATAAAAAATTTTGGTTTTTAAATTACAAATGATTTAAATTATTATTATTATTATTATAATTATTATTATTATTATTTATAACTAAGTTATTATATATAAAATTAATAATTGTTATTATTATTGTATTTATCACAATTTATTTACATATTTATTTATTTACCTATACACCTCTATCTACTACTTACTTTATTTTTTGTCACAATTTATTTATTTATTTATTTATCTATATGTATATATCTACTAATTACTATATTTATTATTATTTATTTTATAGAAATAATTTTTTAAATAAAGGTTTTACTTCTCATATAAAGGTTATTGTTAATTAAAATAAAGAGTTTTTGTGTTGATAGTGACCGTAAAATTAAAAAATTTATTATTAGATCTATGTGCTAATATTAATTAATTATCTAAGACTGTTATCAAATAATTCTAGAACACATGTGTTGATGTGTTACATCTTCAAAAAATCAAAATAATGTTAAGGTATTTGTTTATTTATTTTAACAAAACAATCAATAAAAATTTTAAATCATTATATTTCCGATCTAAACTAATATTCACACAAAACAACTTATAAATAACTCTCTATTTAAAATTAACAATTCAAAGATAAGTTTAAAATAAAATTAATTTCTATGTACAAATATAATTATTTCTTTCTTCTCTCTTTCTATGCAATTAAAGAAAAGATACAAAATAAATAATATTTAATAAATTTGATTATGTTAATATATACAAAAGAAGAACCCAATAATAAATATATGTTGCATTATTATTTATATTATTTTGAATTATTGAATTTTTCTATATAGTAAACTTAACTATATTAATTTTTATACATATTTATGTAGAAATAAGATATTTTTATATTAAAGTTTTTATCAATGAATATTAAAAATTTAAAAAATATATTATTTTTAGAATTTATAAATATTAAACTTTATTTATAAATATAATATTTTATATTTATAAATTTTAATATTAAAAAATATTAAATTTTTTTGAAAATATTTAAATAATTTAATTTAATTTTTATAAATTCTAAAAATAATATATTTTCAAATATAATATATTTTTAGATTTTAAAGATATTTTATTATTTTTTATTTAAATAAAATTATATTATATCTATTTTAATATATTTCTAATTTAATAATACACATATTCCATAAATATTTTGAATAGACGTGAGAATTTTTAAATATATATCTTTATGTTTAGGAAAATCTATCATACAAGAAAAAAAATGTTGAGTAAAATACTTAATTGTCCTTATTAGTCCCAAATTCATCCACGTGGCTTGCTAATGTTTAAGCACGTGTTTTAGTAAAAATCTCAATTTTTTTCTCTTCCACCTATTTTCCCACTTTTCCTTTCTTCCAATATCTCTTACAAACCAACCGCTCTTTCTCTCCCCATAACCTTCTCCATCTATTGCTTTTCCAAACTCCCCTCCCTAACCGTATCCGCAACATCGCTCACTCCTCCCGTCGAATCAAAAATGCTGACCTCAGGTTTGGTGATCTCTATTTTACAGATTCATAAATCTGAGTTTTGGATCAGTTATATTGCCTTTATCAAATTGAGATTGTTTTATTCTTATTTTTAAAACATGATTTTGTTTAAATGAGTAGTTTTGTTTCAGGGATTTTGCTAATGATGTTACAGAAGTCAATTTAGATCTGGGTATAGCCCACCATCATCGGAATGGTTTAAAGCAGCTTCTGAAACTATAATGTTCTTTTGTTCCTAAATCAATTTTTGAAACTAATGCTCAGGTATTCACCTTTTCCAATTAGTTTGATGTTATGGTTCTTTAATAACTATTAGGTTTTAATGATTTCATCTCATATGGATGACGGGTCTTTGAATTTCTGTTTTAAAATAGTTCTAATTTTGTTTATCTCGATGGTGTTTGAATCCGCAGGCATGTCTCAGCGTGTGCGACTATTAATTGTGAGAAACTAAAATTTGGGTCAAGTAATCAATTGTGCTTTAATATCTCGGACAGGTAACTCTAGAATGGAAGTTCTTTAATACTTATTATGCTTACTGCTAACATAGATGTATACAGACAGTATTACACAAATGCATATGCAGATAAACATAAAATGTTGTTTTGAAATGCTACACATTGGAAACAAATGTGCGCCTCTCAATTTTATGAGTCAAATTGATTAGTCTCTCTCTGGCCGACTACATTTCTTAGTTTTATCGAAATTACAGATCTTGTGCATAACTACACACATTATATAACTACTTCTCTTTTCTACATGCATATAATTTGTGTAGAGACCACAAGCCTGATCTTGAGATTGATAAGGAAAGAATTTCAAAAACCTGGTGGTTTTATTGCAGGAAGAGTAAATGGCAGTTTAAACCCTTACAAGAGCTATAGGTAACTTACCTATGTGATTGTTGTTAAACTTTTTGAGGGGTGAGATTCGGTATAAAATTTCCATTCTTTAATAATTTACAGTTTACTGCAGGTGACATGGAATTTAAAGAGAACAAATTTCTTCATTGTTAAGATTAGTTAGATTTGTATGTTTTTTCCTCACTCCATTATTTACATAGTCTTTTACTTTTCTTTGTATGTTTTGTGTTGATATATATATTGCACAATAAAATTTTGTTAATTATGTTTAGATTAAAGAGAGTGTTGATGAGGCTAAGGCTGAAGCCCTTTAAGAAAGTGATTTGGTTACGGTAACTTTCGATGCCCTCGCACTATGTGAATTTAATGAGTTGCTGTAACAATAAATAATGTTGCATGTATTGCTGAATTTAACTATATTCGATTATGTAATAGGATCTTGAGATTATGTCTAAGCATAACCCCGATCCAAAAACTCCCACTGCTAAAAGACAGGTTCCAGATGGATTAAGTGAGTCAACAACCTCTGAAGGCTTGTCTGAAGGAGAACTCTCATCAACCAAGCTTAAGAAGATTATCAAAATGGAGAAGAAGGATTAGTTGCAGAAATAATTTGTTTTTTGTCAAAAAAAAAATTTCGTCTGGAGTTGTAATCTGTTTGTTTCGACGTTGCATTTTACTTTTATTCGACTATAACTAGTTTATCATTTCTGGTTCAAGTTTATCAATATCCACTCTTTATTCATTATGAGTTATATTGTTTAATGTTAACTTATATATGTTACTTTACCATTCTCATCAATTGTTACTCCTACATCACTATTACCAAATCTTTGCATATCGTATTGATCGAGTTTCACACTATTACTCGAATGATTCCCACAATGTTCATACTGAAATGAAAGTGATAAGTCAGGAAATTCTGCAACAATTTATGTTTGATTTTGTTGGGATCAATTTGCTATTTGGCTTTCTATGGAATTCCATAAGAGTTTGTAGTAGTTTTTCAAAACAAATTCAAGGATGCTTCTACAACGGCAGTTCCTGATGGTCGTGATTGAGAAACGGAAGTCAACAAACGTCGTAAAAATGTTCACAACTGCAAAAAATGGTAGAAGTATATACATTGTTTCTACATGATTTAGTGTTATATATCATAATGTTTATTTTCTTTTTGTGTTATATATTATGTAAATAATTCCCACTATACCGTACTGTTTATTTTCGTGTTGTGTTATATATTATGTACCTTTTTGTAGTTCAAATAAATTGTTGCAGTTCTATTGTCATATTCTTTGATATCATAAATAGAAACCGAACAATCTAAATGATACAAGCAGTCGACTCAAAATGCGTATGAGTCGACACAAAATGCGTATGAGTTGACACAAGAGCTCAATGTATTGATACAAGAGATTTTGTATCGATATATACTATTAAAACTGATTCCATATAGTTGAGATACATATGAGTCGATACAAACAGTTATGTATCAATACATACTGTTATTAAAATGATTTCCAGAAGCCAGATTAAAGTATGCATCGATGCATAACGTGTATGAGTCGATACAAGTGACTTATGTATTGACACAAGAGCTTATGTATTGATGCATACTGTATTGGAATTAATTGTAGAGAGTTAAGATAAGTATGTGTCGATACAAGTTTCGTATGTGTCGACACAAGTCACTTATGTATTGATACAAAAGCTTATATATTGATACAAAAACTAAGTCATGCAATAATCTAGAATCTAAAGTCTTGTATGAGTCGATACAAACATGTATGCATTGATACATACTGTATGAGGTTTATTTTTCAAAGAAGAAGAACTGGTTTGTATTGACACACGATACATATGAGGAGTCAGAAGTTGAAACCTTCTGAAGAGGAGTAGAAGTTGAAACTTCTGAAGAAGAGTCAGAAGTTGAAAGTTCGAAGAGGAAGTTGAAAACTTCGAAGAGGAGTCAGTTGAAACTTACGAGGAGTCAGTTGAAACTTCAAAGTTCGGAGGACAAGCTTCTAGAGGTGATCAAATTTTTGGTGGTAATCATGACTCTAAAGGTGGACCTTATGAAGGAGGAGCTTCTAAAGGTAGTCCAGCCTCTGGTGGTGGTCATGATTCTGAAGGAGGAACTGATATAAAGTGATATTGGAAATAACATGTTAAATCAGAATATAATAAAGTGAAGGAACATATTGTACTATTATGGGAGGGTATGTTTATTAAGAATGTTTAAGAAATTAAGTTTCTGTAAATACATGTTTGTTATTGTAAATACATGTTTCTTATAAATAAATGTAGTGAAACATTTTTTTTGGAAAAAAAATTATATTCTCGAAAAAAAAGGGAAAATAATTTTTTTTTATAATATTTGTGAAAGAGTTAGAAGTTTGGGATTGGAGTGAGTCCCAACCAACTTCTGATGTAGAGATAACTTCTGAAGAAGAGTCAGAAGTTGAAACTTCTGAAGAAGAGTCAAAAGTTAAAACTTCTGAAGAAGAGACAGAAGTTGAAACTTCTGAAGAAGAGTCAGAAGTTGAAACTTCTGAAGAAGAGTCAGAAGTTGAAACTTTTGAAGAGTCAGAAAATGACATTGAATCTAGATACTATAAAGGTGGACCTTTTGAAGGAGGAGCTTCTAAAGGTACTGATCAAAAATCTGGTGGTGATCATGCTTCTGGAAGGAAAACTCAAGACGTAGGTTCTAGAGGACAAGCTTTTGGAGGTGATCAAATTTTTGGTGGTAATCATGACTCTAAAGGTGGACCTTCTGAAGGAGGAGCTTCTAAAGGTAGTCCAGCCTCTGGTGGTGGTCATGATTCTGAAGGAGGAACTGGTATAAAGTGATATTGGAAATAACATGTTAAATCAAAATATAATAAAGTGAAGGAACATATTGTATTATTATGGGGATGGTATGTTTATTAAGAATGTTTAAGAAATTAAGTTTCTGTAAATTAATGTTTCTTATAAATAAATGTACCGAAACATTTTTTTTTTGGAAAAAAAATTATATTCTTGAAAAAAAAAGTGAAAATAATTTTTTTTATAATATTTGTGAAAGAGTCAGAAGTTTGGGATTGGAGTAAGTCTCAACCAACTTCTGATGTAGAGATAACTTCTGAAGAAGAGTCAAAAGCTGAAACTTCTGAAGAAGAGTCAGAAGTTAAAACTTCTGAAGACGAGTCAGAAGTTGAAACTTCTGAAGAAGAGTCAGAAGTTGAAACTTCTGAAGAGTCGGAAAATGACATTGAATCTAGATACTATAAAGGTGGACTTTCTGAAGGAGGAGCTTCTAAAGGTAGTCCAGCCTCTGGTGGTGGTCATGATTTTGAAGGAGGAACTTTTGAAGGTGATGGTTCTGGACAACAAAGGTGGAACTTCTGGTGGAAATAAAACTTCTGAAAAAAGTCTAGAAGGAGATACGGTTCTAGAATCAGAAGGAGATTAGGTATTGGAGAAGTTCTCAAGAAAAAGTGTGGTTGAAGACCATGAAAGAAGAACTTGAGGCTTCAGAAAGAAACAAGACTTTAAAGTTAACTGAGCTTCCAAAGGAGAAGAAAACCATCAGCGTCAGATGGGTTTTCAAGGAGAAATCTGCATTTCTAAATGGAGTATTGAAAGTTGCACACTGTAGTAACCAGAAGAAACTTGAAAAAGTTCTGATGAAGGATGTCAAGACTGAACACCTTATCTATGAATGAGTTAAGGGATGGTGTTGAGAATAATTCATATTCAGAACTTTTGAGGATCAGCAGAAGTTCTATTGCTCAGAAGTTATAGAACTTCTGAGGTTGTATTCAGAAGTTATAGAACTTCTGAGGTTGTATCCAGAAGTGTGTTTAACTTATGGTTCCTTAACTTAGCTATTAAGTTTAGTTTTAAGGATACTTTAGTATTTGTTAGTTTGTACTGTTAGTACCTTTTATCTTGTTCACCAAAATTAGTTTTATTAGGGTCTATGTGGCAATTAAATCTGATCAATATACAAAATATTAACGAGAATATTAAATTGTTGATCAAAATATTGAATATTAACGAGAACATGAAGTTATTGATCAAAATATTGAATAATAACAGAAAAGTAAATTTATTAATTAAAATATTGAATATTAACGGAAACATGACGTTTTTATATATTGAAACAATTATACGCACTGATTTATTATCTATTTTAAAAAAAATCATTTTTTTAATAATATTTTGAGAACAAATGTACGTACCATATTGGTACCTGTGCAATAATTATAACGGGAACATGAAATTATTCAGAAACCTATTGAATATTAACGAAAACATAAAATCACTAATCAAAATATTGAATATCAACGGGAACACGAAGTTATTGTTTCAAATTTTGAATATTAACGAGAACACGAAGTTACTGATCAAAATATTAATATTAACGGGAACACGAAGCTACTTGAATATTAACAAAAACATTAAGTTAGTGATGATTTTTTTTAAATATTAACGAGAACATAAAATAACTAATAAAAATATTAAATATTAACGGGAACATGAAGTTATCAAAATTTTGTTATGTTTGTTATATAAGTCTCAATTTTATTTTTATACAACTAACTTAAAAAAGTCTTTTATTTTACCTAACTTTTTTTAATATATAAATAAATTACTATAATTCAAACCATTTTTTCCTTTTATTTAAAATCATTTTTTAAATTATATTTGTCTTTGCAATAATATCAATATTGAGAAAAATAAGAGGGTTGGACGGTACTGTATGAACGCAGGTATCCCAATAATATTAACTGCAACATGAAATTATTAATCAAACTATTGAATATTAACGGGAACATAACGTTAATGATGAAACTATTGAATATTATGGTAACATGAAGTTACTAATCAAAATATTGAATATTACCAGAAACATAAAGTTATTATCAAAATATTATATATTAACGAAAATATAAAGTTACTTATCAAAATATTGAATATTAACTCGAATATGAAATTATTTATCAAATTATTAAACATTAATGGGAGTATGAAATTATCGATTAAAATATTGAATATAAACAAAACATATTTACCTCTCCAATAATACCAATATTTAACAAACTTTGTACCAATATTTAACAAACTTTGTCATTCCAACTCAATCGCACAACTCAAATACATTAAACATATTTTGTCATCTTCTACTGTAGCAACCTTTTCAGGGACTGTTTTAGTAAAACTTACAATCTCTAGGCAAAGTAAATCGTTTAGGTTTTACTATTGGACAACTCCAATTATGCGCCTTCCCCAATACAATAACAGCACATTATATAATATATCAATGATTTATTGGGCCCAAATAATAATAACCATCCCTTATATTATTAATCTTGTATTCTCTGATATTTTATTAATACAATATGCACTGAAAATGTTTTTTTAATTATTATATTGTATGTTTTATTGAAATATATTTTTGTATGTTTATCAAATTTTATGTACCATTTGCTTTTGCTTCATAAATTTTATATATATTTTTTTATTTCAGACTACATTTTTATACTTTAAATATCTTTTTTTATAATATTAAATTTTATATAACATCAATATTAAACAAAATAACTAAGCATTAACAGGTATCCATGCAGACGCACGGGTGTCACACTAGTCAGATATTATAAAAGGAATGACATGTAAATAGACGTAAGAATCATTTATTAGATATGACACTAGTCAGATATTATAAAAGGAATGACATGTAAATATACGTAAGAATCATTTATTAGATATAAAGCATCCATATGACAACCAACTAAATGATAATGCCAATATCTTTTAAAATTATATATATGATAGTTGTAATATATTACCGAAATCTTTCCTCTACATTTAATCAAAATTATATATATAAGGAAATTTATTCAAAATGAAACTAATCAATTATTCAAAATTATTTAGCCATAACCACCCATATCAACCTACTAATTTGTGTAGGATTATTTATGCATAATCATATCAGCCATTCTTATATATTTATTTACAACAAATATATCTACATTAAAATTTGATTAAGATATTTATATATTAATTATATAGTAAAAATTTAATTATATATTATATAAATATTATATCAAAATTAAATTTAATCATATATATATATATATATATATATATATATATATATATATATATATATATATATATATATAATTAAATTTTAATTATATTATTATAACTAATTATAATACTTTTTATATAATATATAATTAAATTATATAAATCTCTGGATTGTTTGTTGGTTTATATATTTATTTAATATACAATAGTAATGTTATGTATATGTTTAAAATTTTTATACGATAAAAATATATATATTATATATTTAATAATTCTTGTAATACTTTTATGTAATATATAATTATATTTCAAATAATTATAATAAAGTTATTATATATTTAGCCAACGATTTACGTAACCATGAAATCAATCCATAATAGTTTTAATAGATTTCATAATATTTTAAATTTCAATTAATGGAAAAATATTGATGTACAAATATTATTTGTTTTTAATCTTAAAATATTAAAAATTTAAAATGATAGTCAAATGAATCTTTTACTATGAAATCAAGAGTCTACTAAAAAGCAATTCCATGTGGAATTTGAATTAATGATTAGTTGCTTACATTTTTATCCTTGTGTAAAGGATATTTTAAAATATGTAAAAGGATAATATAAGGTGTTCAAACATATCTTACTTATCTAATCATATATACAATTTATAATATATATAATTAAATTATAATAATATATTATTATAATTAAATATAATACTTTTTATATAATATATAATTAAATTATATAAATCCCTAGATTGTTTGTTGGTTTATAGATTTAATTAGTATACAATAATAAAATTATGTATTTGTAAAATAGTTTTATACGATAAAATATCTATTGTATATTGAATAATTATCTTATAATAATTTTTTATTTAATATATAATTATATTTTAAATTAATATAGTAAAATTATAGTAAAGTTATCTAATAATTTTAAGTAACCATGAATATCAATCTATAATAGTTTTAATAGATGTTATAATATTTTAAATTTCAATTCAGTTAATGGAAAAATGTTGATTTACAAATAAGATCCATACTTTATTTGTTTTTAATTTTAAAATATTAAAAATTTAAAATAACAACCAAATGAATGTTTTATTATGAAATAAAGAGTCTATTAAAAAGCAATGTCACGCGGAATTTGAATTAATGATTAGTTGTTTATATTTTTACCTTTGTATAAAAAGTGTTTTAAAATATGTAAAAAGACATTATAGAGTGTTCAAACCTATGTAATTTTAATAGATGGATAGTTGATATTTTATCTTTTTTTAATCACGATAAAATTATCATCAAATAAATGAGATCTATTTAATTTAAATTATTTTTAGTAAATTTGAATCTAAAAAATAATATTTAAATAATTTTATTTATAAAATTAATATAAATTTTATAAAAATAAATTTAATTAATTTGTCTCGGACCTCCAAATATGTTGGGCCATTTCTGATCCTAATTAATATGACCTATTAATACTGATTGAATATCAAATTATTGATTATAATATCATTTTATAAATTATAATTGCGCCCTAATCATATTTCAATCAGATGAAATCTTATTAAGAGATAAAATATTGAAAATTTTTATAGGACAAAATATTTATATTTTTTGGAGACTTTTTCCAAAGAGATTGGATATCAACCTTTAAAAAAACCGTTTCACTTTTTTCTTATTCCAATATAAAGATATAAAGATACGCCACGTAACACAAACAAAATAAAATAAAAAATTCTTAAATGAAAAAAAATCTAAACATCCCATAACTGTGATTATCCTCCTCCTGAATCCCCAATAAAAAACACAAAAATTTGCACACACGTGGCAAAAAGAAACGGTAAAATTGATGGGCTGTGACGGATAAAAGCATGACAGACAGTAAAAGTAACGTGGCCCAATATCTAGTGTTGATATACTAATACTCTGAGTACTTAAATCACAGTCCACAAGCAAAATCAAAAACCGCTTATTATATTTATCAGAAACAAAAAACCCGAAGCGCGATAGAACGAAAGCGATTTTCAGTGTTTTTCTGCTTTTTTTGATAATCGAAAAAAAAAGCGTTACAAAGTGCGGCAAATTTTTCGGAATGGGGAGTGAAAGTAATAATGCTCGCAGTGGAAAGACGGCGGCGGTGGATGTCGTTGCGACGGTGAAGGAGATCGTTAACTGTACGGAACAAGAGATCTATGACGTTCTTAAGGACTGTGATATGGACCCTAACCTCGCCGTCGAGAAGCTTCTCGCTCAAGGTTGATTTCTTTTTCTTTCACTTCCGTTTCTTGATTTTGTTACGTAACTGACGTTTCGTTCTTGCATTGGAGTTTTTTTTTCAACCGTTTTTGTGGTTTGTTACAGGGAAGGGAGTTTAGTGAAGATGATGAAACTGTTGAATTAGTTTTCAATTTTTGATGTTTTCTTAGGCTTTTCAGAGAGTGATTTATGAGTTCATTCTTTATGGTTTTGATTTTCCGTTGTTTATGGTTTATGAATTAGTTTGATGATTTTATATGTGAATTCGATGTGAATGTGATTGTAAGTGTGTGGTATTTTAATTGTAGATACGTTTCGTGAGGTTAGAAGCAAACGTGAAAAAAGAAAAGAGGTAAGTTATTATTAAGTTACATTAACATTGAGATGAGATTGAATTTGAATGTATTATGTGACGATGAATGATCAATAATGTATATGCGTTTTTAAATTTAGATGAAGGAGGCGGTGGATTTGAGAACGAAGGGTAATAGTACGGGGTTGAGTAAGGGAGGCAAAATTGGTGTTGGTGTTGGTGTTGGCATTGGCAATGGCAACGGCAACGATCCTGGTGTTGTGCAAAATGGATTTCATCATGTGGCTTATAAGGGTATTCTTTTTCTTTTGAATGTGGAAATTTAATAGTTTCTGTTATGATGATAATGATAATGATATTGGTTTTTATTACTATTGCACGGCCTTACGTTATTGAATGTGTGTAACGTATGTCAGAAAATGGTAAAGCGGTTGACAAGCAAGATGTTGGGTCAGTTTGTGCTTCGGTTACGTCTTCCTCCACAACTCATGTTGCGGGGAAAAGTACAAAAGCGTGAGTATTTATTTAGTATTATTTATATCTAATTTGGTGTGACTTTATAATGTATAATTTTGCTATTGATTGTCCGTGGCTTGATGTCAATTTATTCCATGAGATACGCAATCTGTGGAAAATGTTCTTAATTGTGTTTTTGATGATGGTTTTGGTATATGGTATCATTTTGTCAATATTGTCTTTGTTGCTTTCTCTGTTTTTTGTGATATTGTGGTTTTCCTCTTTGGTAAAGGATATTCACGTGATTGTCATTGTTCATAAGTCCATTATCATACTTTCGTTGGAAAATCCACCAGCCCCATTTGAATCACCAGGGAACTTATGACTGGAGGAATTTGAAGACATAATTGATGTTTAATCATTTCCGTTAATATTGAATCACTCCCCATCAGCACTGTCTTTTACTATTGCTAGTGTTTAATTTAAAAATTTAAAAATGCCGAGCTGCGATTAGGTTTTCTGCCAGCTACTGCAGCAATGTTTGTTTCACGTTTGACATATAGAGGTCATGGGCGGTATCTTTTATTGCAATTGGATGTTAGCGACCACAACTGAACTCTGTATTTTTGTGAATGCATTAATTGTATTTTGTATAACATAAATAATCATTGAATAGTATACTAATACCTGATGGGGGCTTTTGATGCAATTGTTAGAGTTGCTATCATCTATCTGTCTAATGCGTCACAAGTTCCAATCATGGAAGCAGCCTGCTGCAAATGCCAAGAAAGGCTGCCCGCCTATAGACCTGCATTGGGTCTGCCCCTTTAGTGGAAACTGCTATGGTGGAATGGGGTTGCTCTTTTTAATAGTGTTTATTATTTCAGGTGTATATTTGAGTTTTTGCCTTGCCAAATTACTATTACGAAATGTGCAAATATTTTTGTTTGCCTGACTTATTTATATCACTGTTATTAGAATGTTGTGATTATTTTTGTAAATAAACTGTAAGTATTTGCCTCATTATTTCCTAAAATTTGGTGCAGTGATTCTTTATATACTGATAATGGAAGACAGTCATTAGGAACAGGTGTCTCCATGTCAGATACTGCCCAAGTGTCTCCAGCACCTCTACCCTGGTCGGTAGGAGCGAGCAAAGGACATCTTTCAATGGCAGACATTGTAAGAATGGGGACAACATCTCAAGATGCTGTTTCACATGAAAATTCTAATTCCATAGGAGTTTCATTATTATCTGGAAATTCAGAGTCCAACCTGAGTCTTCCCTGTCGAAATAATTCTGAGCAACAAGGTTTTCATGATGAGTGGCCTGTAATTGAACAGCCAATAACTGGAAATGCACAAGCACTAAACATGTCTTTGTCATCAAATGCTAATGGCCCATTAGAGCATCCTAACTCGCATGATACTGAAGTAAGTTTACACAAGAACCGTGAATTAGATGCAGCTCAAGTTTCACGGGAGGAGATTGACTGTGATAATGCTATTTCTGAAAAGGTTGAATCTGCTTCTATATCGAACAACACTGGACTAGGACCACATTCCAACTCTAATTTAAAGAATACTCTTACCTCCAATTTTCGTAGTTCTTATGAGCATCACGAAGGTAACTATTGTGACTCAGTCTTTAGATTTAGTGGCTTTATTCTTTATTTTTCTGTAAAACAATAATTGCAACATGTCATTACATCTTCTTTGCACTGCATCAACATGGAAGTGAGATTTAGAAAAACCCACTTCTGTATAATTATTTTATTTGATTTATACTAAGTATACATGACTACGCTTGATATATGAAGCCATGATCCTTGGGTTCATACATACAGAGAAAACTATAGCTAATCGATTATATACTTCTTGAGTTGAAAATACTTACCACTCAAAGCAATTTAAAAGTTCTCACATGTTATTATGACAAGTTGCACATGCATATAGAATGTACCATGTGTTTCGATATATTTATTTTAGAAATATCTTGATTTAAACTAGTGTTACCAAATAGCGGTGCCATGCCGCTATTGCGGATATACATGGTGGTTTTTGGGCTCGTTGCAATAGTAAATATTGGGCCAATATTGCGGGTTTTTCTGCCATAATCCGCTATAAGGGCGCCACAAAGAAGTCGGTATGGCGGGATTTTGGTTCTCTGCCATCGACAACACTGATTTAAACAACAATTGTTATAGCTGATTGTATGAATAGCTGTCATAATTGCATTGTTGCTTGAAAATACTTTGATTTGAAAAAGCCGATGGTTGGTGTCACAATAATGATAACATCATTGTAGCAGAAAATAGAAATGAGAATATTGTGTTGGATGAGTGAAACTAGATCTAGATTAATTAGTTAGATAGAAGCATGGTATTTGATAGAACAACATGGAGTTTTCCTCACTTAGTGGAATAAGACTTGGTTGTTGTTGGATGTCACAATAATGATTTGTTGGAAAAAGGAGTTGGTATGCTGATTTAGTTATTTTTGAGTTATAAGTAATATGCATGGTGAGGCAACTAGTTTTTAAATCAATGGAGGGGTAATGAGATATGATCAAGCTTATTCTAAATAAACCTATCCAAAAGGAAGTTGTGGAAACATCCATTTATTATGTGAGATGCTTGTAAGTGACTCCAATACATTGAATGGATCAAATGGGATATATGGGCTTGGAATTACAAGTAAGTTACTTGACAGTACAACTAAATTATAAAATTATAAGATAGTGTAGGCTGTAATACATCTAAAAGTTATAGTGTAAAATTAACACAAGCACTTGAAATCAAATAATAAAAATGTTTTAAATTTGGAATGCAGCGAAGTGAAATGCTATACCATTTCTCTAAATAGTAAAATGTATCTAAATGTACATATGTATGGTAGCTTCAAAACATAAAAGTAAAGAGTTAGAGAATACAACTAATACTAAAATTGTATAAAGTGCTAGTGATGTTGACATGGAAGTTATTATTGAAGCAGTTAACAAACCAAGGATGTGGAGAGTGTACGAAAGGAGCAGTAAAAAAAGTAGTGGGAAGCAGTTAATTATTGCAAGGGTCAGTTATTTTACAAGTGGTTTATAAGAGAGGTTTCAAAGGGTCAGAAGTAGTCAGTTATGAGATTATCATCATTCTGTATTTTTCTTTTAGTGGGGGCAGGGAGCAAACATGCCACTCTAAAGGAGCATTATGTCAGGGCAGGAACATTTCTATTTTATTACTGTGTATTTTATATATAACTTCCCTATCTGATGTGTCCAACATGAATGAGTTCAACATGGGTACAGCTACTATTTTCTAATTTGGAAGCTCATTTCTAGAGCTTATTTTGGCTTTATCATATGATATGTAAGCACAAATAGGTATTTTGTTTTTGCTTATGACAATAGCTTATAAATACGTGTTACTTGAACATGTACTTTATTAGGTTGTTTACCCAAGTGCAAAGCAGTTCTATTTTTCAGGTTTTTGCTTCTTGTAAATGATCAATTCTTGTAGCATTTTTATTTTATTTTTATGAAAGCATAAATGATCAAGCAACTCAATATTGACTCAAATTTTATATTTTGCACACACTTTTTCTTCTTCTTCAGGAGGTCATGAATTGCTAACATTTTAATAAATTTACTAATGATGTCCTTGTAGGTGTGTCATCTGTTACTTCGGATCTTCAGCAGCTAAGTATGAAAGAGTCCAACCTAGAAGTGCCATCATCTGACGATATAGTGGTTCTTCCAAATCACTTACAGGCCTTGGCTGCTGAGTGTTCGCATCTGAGTTTTGGCACATACAAGGGTGGCAATAATTCTGCATCTTCTGAGACTTTCGCACCTAATAATCTTTCTAGAGATGGCTTGGAGATGAAACCTGCAACTGTAGATGATTCGTTGGCTCAGTTCTTGGATCCCAGGCATTTTCTTTTCTGTTTCCAACTCTTGATATATTCAGCCTTGTCTCTGGCAACTCATTCTCATGTGTTATATTTTTCTTCTATACTAGTATTCTAAACCTTGGAAATCAGCATGGGATTGATGTTCTTAGAGGAATATCTGGTGATCAAAACTATGACCTCCATTCAACTCTTGGGCATGATTACAACAATACAGCATCTATCTCTGATCACAGTTTGCAAAAGTCCCAATGGATGGCTCCATCACTGCCTTTGAAGCAGCCAGTCTTGCAGAGTGGAAACCATTCATTTCCAGGAGAGCTGGTGATACTATTGCCTTCCTATCTTGAGTTCTTTATATTCATTTTCTAAATGATGTTTGTTAGTACTACCAATAATGTAAAGCTTAATTTTACTAATTAATACTTAGGATATTACTATATCCATCCCAAATTAAGTCAGCTTGTAAAAATAAATTTGTCCCAAATTGCAAGCCACTTTACAATACCAATTAAACAATTATGACTGTTTTCCTATACTATCTACTATTTATTACCTCTATTTCATTTCTTTTAATGTCCTCCCATGTCATTAATGAAGGGCAATTTTATAAAGTAACACATAGTTTCTCTTTTCCATACAAAATTGACTATATTTCTTAATTGGTGTGAAATGCCCTAAACGACTTATAATTTGGGATAGAGGGAGTATTTGATGAAATTCCCAGGAAACAAGTGTTACAAGGTCTGAATTATACAGAACTGCATTAGGCAATTAAGGAAGGTCGAAACTGCAGGAGGCTGTTTCTTCATTGACAATTTCTAGCAATAACAAGGATATTAAACCCCTTCCTTACCCACTCTTATTCTATTCTATTTAGTTTAAACTGAATACAAATCTAACTATTGTATAGCCCATCCTAATTAGTCAAGTCCGATCAAACTTAGTTAGACCCGTGCCTTGCATTTTTTTTGTTTGAAATCTGACCCGTATCTTACATTAGGTTTAATATTTGGATGTCTACTAAGAATATTCTGGGGTCAATGAGTTATCAATTTCCTGATCACACCTATGATTAGGAGGGAGTAAACACATAAGTTTCAGGATTATCTGCATCTAAGAGCAAAGCTCCTAACTCGAGAGACTACTCTCCTAACCAACTAGCAACAATAATTGTGAAGATTACCCTGCTCACCTCTATCCCCTTTATCATAACATTATCTAATAGAATCACTTGGAAAAACACCCCACATCTCTAACTAACCATGATTTTCTCCCCTAGGTCCCACTTTTTGGCCTTCTAGAAAAAACCTGCCATATTGTGGACTTTGAGCGTTACTTCTGATACTAGACTCAGCCTAGGTATCCTATCACTACACCAGCCCCTTGAAGTATAAACTTGTCTTCAAGTATGAACTTAGGAAATTAAATCTCTAATTATGCCCCATCCTCCCAACTTAAACCTTCACTAGGAGAGTGCTCCAGCTGCTTCTACTATCATGCCTTTACTATAACATTGACCTTACATCCGAAAATGCCCTTTCCTCAAAAAAAATGTTACACTACATTTTTGTAATTAACAAAATAACCCATTCCTTCTACTACTTGTCTGAATTCTTGCACAATGTACTCTTTTCTATTTCTCTTTTCTCTCTCATTTCATTTTCTCGTCTCCTTTTCCCTCCCACATCCCTAGCCGCCGCAACTCCTTCTCCCTTCTATATAGGACCATTACCACCTCCGATTGAAAAACCAATCGCATATTTGTTCTAATCATCTCTCTACCTTCCTAATGAACCGAATATGATTTTGTATTGGTGAACTTTGTCGTCGACCCAGATTATGGGTTGTGGTTTTGATTTCATTGATTCACTCTTAGAATTATCACTCTGCCCAACCCAAAAGATTTCTATTCCAAAATACACATAATGAATTCTCCCTTGCAATCGGTGTCCTTATATAACTATCCTCCCCCCTTCTGACATAAGCAGTTATAACTGATTCTCTATTAGGCCTTTCTATTGGTCTAAGGCCCAAAACCAGTATCCTATCAGGATGAGTAAAGGTCCAATCCAACGCCTAAGAGAACTCGTTGCAAATCTTGTGGACAAGCTTTTGTTATCATTGGCAAGAGACTGATTTCCATGATTGTAGCAACTTGTACAAAATGCTACGAGTTAAAATATTATTTCTACTACATTGCATATTCTATGCTTCAAATGCAATACAGTTTATTTTATGTTAAAGATTCCTAGCTCCATGTCCTGCATTCAACTGTCAAGAATATTAATAGCACTAATTATTAGGTATGGTTACAACTTTGTCGTCGACCCAACTTTTGCAAATAACTTCCTGTATTATTCATTTGATAATAATGTATGTATGGTTACATTTTCCTCCTAATTTTTTTTTCTTGCTAATTCTCATCTTGTAAATCTGTTCACTGATGGCTATTTACTCAGTCCTACTTTCTTTTAAGCTTTTTAAATATGACATGATTTTAAGATTTGCTTCTATTTGCCTTGATGCAGCATAATAGTTCAAATGCAGTACCTCAAGATTTGTTGGCATTTCTCCTAGCAGAATCGCAACGTTCAAAACACAACGCGGAACCATCCATAAACGATTTACCCCCCTCCATGTCTGAGGTATCCAGGGTACATTCTTTTTCCATACACCTTTTAACTTTGTGATTTTATTTTGCTTGTCTTTATTTCTAGCAACATAGTAGAGCTAACTAAACATTTGTTGGAATTGTCAACCAACTAAATTATGAAGGTATGAGTTATATATAAATTACTGGGTATGGATGTTGAATACTGTATTTCAAAAACCTAAGGGATGGGTGGGTACAATAATTTAAATTTTGAGAAATAAAACAAAACACGGGGTATGTTTGAATGAGTTTTGTTTTTTAGTTTTCAATATTTATTTCATAAATAAAAAAAATACTGTTTTGAAGGAAAAAAACACGTTTCCTAATTTCTTATTGAAAACTATTTTAAAGATGAGGAAATGAAAAAAACTTGTTTAATAGACTCATTTGTATTCATAAAGCAAGATGATTCATATACATTCCTTTTACATTTTCAAGTTACACTATTTTAAATTTCTCATTAATGAAAATTGTACCCATTTTTTTTTGTTTTTTTTATCTTCCCAATTTTCCCAAGTAAAAACCAGAACATCTAAAATATATTTTAGTTTTCTAAACTTATAAATAGAAGATAGTTTTTAAAATTTGTTTTGTAAAATTAGGTAAACAAACAAGTTCATTATTTTCAAATTTACAAACTAAAAAATGGTTTTGCAAAACTAAATCAAACAAGCCCTAATAGTATAAAACTATTTTCTTACCATGTGCACTATCTCTTTTTAATTGGTAAGTGATTTTATTATGTCACTATTACCCTCCTATTGGCGTGATATTGATATCTCAGTTACTTTTGAAATTTGTACAAATTCATTGCAAAGAAATTTGTATTCAGAATACTGGTATCGTTTATGAGGCTTAGAAGTGCAAAGATCACTCCCCTCATCTAAGTTATTGATAAATTGGACCTAATAATTAGTGTCATTGTTCTTGACAGTTGTTTAAACATGCAGGACATTGAACCAGGCACCTTTGCTCTGCATAACAGATCTGCACCTACTCCGGTTTTACAATGCAGCAGCCCAATAATCACTTTCAACAATCGCAAGAAGCATATTATTCCCTACCCCAGAATCAGTCATATATGACAAGCATTGATTCACAGAGAGCATTTTCGGATAACACTGCATATAGTCGATCTCATGCAAATGTGAATTACAACAGCCTTCCACAAAATAGAAATGAATTCCTCATGAGTAGATTGCATCAGTCTACTGTCAGTGACACACCTGGTTATGGAAATCTTGATTCTTCTTTCTATCGTCCCGAAGCTTTCAATCTAATACATCTCTTGGTAATATGAAACCTCCGGTAACTTCAATGAGATTTTAACTTCTCAATATTATGGTGGACATAACTTGAGCTCTATTCAACCGTAAGTTTTATTATCTTTTTGAAGAATTATATTTTCTATATGTAGTTGTGAATGTATGTGACCTATGGACATAAAAAGTTACACATTCTTGATCTGTATGTGCCTACCCTGGGAAATCCAAAAAAATTAAAAAGGGATGTCATTTACTCTGAAGTCACTCCCAAAATATATAAAAAGGGATAGCATCCAACTGTTATTGAGAAGTGATTCTTGAAATGCATGTAACTTGTAGAAGATTGTTTTACATACATTATATGTTTGTTTGATGCTCAAATAACAGAACTCAATTGTATGATGGGTGCATTATCTCAAAGTTTGACCAGTATCATTTTAATGCTCTACATTGTCAAGTCTACTATAATTTTATCAATTGTTTAATTGACTTAATTGTTGATCTTTTTGCCAGCATGATAGCTTTTCTCAACGGGATTACGAGGCGAGGTTAAGATCTTCATATGTACCAGAGAAAACCCAATATACCTTCCCGGCCCAACCGAGTCAGGCTTCCCTATCACAGTATGCAAGTCATGAATATTCTGATTTCTATCCTTCGTGGAGCCAAATTCCGGAAGAACAGAAGCAGTCAGGTAGTGTTCAAGATTTGTTGCCCAGACAATTACATCAATTTTGGCAGCAAAACCACTAACTGCACAGTTCTGTTTGTTTTTTCTCCCCCCCTTTTTGTCATTAGGGTTTTTAGTAACAGGTTTAGGTGAAATAGGTGTTATTACATTTCATTTTGATGCTCTGAGCCTTATTCAATTGTACATACTTCAAAGAGAATGAACTCCATGCAGTTGTGGCATTTGCATTTTTTTAATATTTGATCGGGGGTATTTTTTGGTCACATATTATCTAGATTAATATAGTTTCTCAACCCAACAGAATTGAAATTCTCAAATTACAAACAAAAGCACTTATAAATATGTAGTAATGAGATTTTGCTAGAAACCCATAAAATTCTTAAAACTATTTTAACATTACTTTCCGATATCAAACAATATTAACTTTAACGCATTGCATTAACATTTGCAAAATTATATGCGGGAAATATACGAAGCAAAACTTTTGTTTGAAACTGAGTTTGAGTCATTTTTTTTGTAGAAATGAAATATCTGAGTGATACTATAATGACACCATTGTTATGTAGAAATGCTTAGAATTTCAAAGTTCTAAATATTGTAGAAATGTTTTGTATTTCAAGAGTTCAAAATATAATTAATATGTAATTAAACAAAATAAATTTAATATTTTAAAGGAGTTTACTTAGTTCAGATAAGTTCAGGTCAACCGTAGTATAAAAAAAGAAGGAATTGAATAAAAAAACATGATAAATATGAATAAGTTGAATCAAAAGAACTTTATACAACAAAATGAAATATAGGATTGTTTATAAATTATGTTAAAACAAATTACTATTAAATAAAAAATTATATGGAATACGATTTAATATTATAAATGGAGTATAGAAAAGTACTTTTAAAGTACGCATATAAATTCAATAAATAAAGTATTAGACTATTCTTTTAGATGAATATATTTTTCATTTTTTTCATTAATAAATGAAAAATATTACACTATTCTTATTAGGTAATAGAATATATTATGTGTACTTATGCAATGTAGTAGTATGTCCTTTATCACGAGGTTTTAGGATATTGAGGTCCTAGAATCTTTTACTCACAATTTTTTTACAGAGAAAAATATTAGATGAGTAGGGCTGGACAAAATTTTAAAAATAGATTCAATCCGTCCTATTCAAATGGCCTGTTAAGATACGATTTTGGTTGTCTGGGTTTTTAGGTTAACCGGTTTGATGTTAATGGTTTAACATGGATTTTGGTCGTCGGTTTTAGGAAAATTGTATCGTATACCCCTACAGTTATCCCTCCACTCCTACATTTTTTAAGATATTCTAATTCTACCCTTTTCACTTATTAAATAATGTTTTGGTAAACAATTTTTCTACACCAAATAACTTGCATTCAAGTTATCTAGTGAGTAATTTTTCTTTACCAAATAACTTGCAAGCAAGTTATCCAGTATGTAATTTTTCTACACTAAATAACTTGCACTCAAGTTATCCGGTGTGTAATTTTTCTACACCAAATAACTTGTACTCAAGTTATCCGGTGTGTAATTTTTCTTCACCAAATAACTTGCACTCAAGTTATCCGGTGTGTACTTTTTCTACACCGAATAACTTGCACTCAAGTTATCCGGTGTGTAATTTTTCTACACCGAATAACTTGCATTCAAGTTATCCGGTGTGTAATTTTTCTTCACCAAATAACTTGCAAGCAAGTTATTCGGTGTGTAATTTTTCTTCACAAAATATCTTACACTCAAGTTTTCCGGTATGTAATTTTTTTCACCAAATAATTTGCAATCAAGTTTTCTTGAATGTAATTTTTATTCACCGTATAACTTGCAACGTATGAAAATTTGTATATACCGCATGAAAAACGTTGCCTAGTACTTTAGAAACAATTTTATTTAATTTAGGCCACATTTTTCCTTGTTGCCTAAACTAATTTCTTTGTGGATAACTTGCTTATTAGTTATCTGCTAGGAAACGACTTCCTTTATTTTAGGCCACGATTATTTATGTAAGAACAAGATTTAGTTATGCATTTGACATTTAGTTTTAATGATAACAATATAGTGTTCCTAAGAGAACAAATTTGTACCCTAATAGTTTTGTCTAGTGTGTAGTTTTGCTAATAAGTCTGACTCTGATAGAATGGCGTGTAACATCATCGGTTTCTGGAATCAACACACTTTGACTCTAGAGGGGTACAAGTAAGTGTTACAGAGATCAAGTTAAATTCTAGAATGCTTCTAAACAACGGTTCTCAAGAACGTTTGTCTAAAGCTTCTGATTGTGACTCTGATGTGAAGAGCTTCTAAATACTTGTCAAGCTTTGATGTTTCTGCACTTCCAAGATCAAATGTTTCAATTACTCTGAGTTTGTGGCGCAAGGAATGTTCTTCATAATTCTTTTAAACAACGGTTCCGAAGAACAGTCTTTGTGCCACAAAATCAGAGTAGTTGAAACATTTGAACTTGGAAGCAGAAACATCAGAGCTTGGGAAGTCTTCAGAAACTCTTCACATAAAGGTTACAATCATACTAAATTTCTTGAGAACCGTTATTTAGAAGCATTCTTGAACTTGACTTGATCTTTGTAATTCATGCTGGTATCTCTCTAGAGTCATAACGTGTGGATTCAAGAAACTGATGATATCACACACCATTCTATCAGAGGCAACTTGTTAGCAAAAACTACACACTAGATAAAATCATTAAGGTACAAATTTGTTCCCTAAAAAACACTATATTGTTATTATTAAATTAAAGCTCAAATGCATAACTAAATCTTGTTCTTACATAAATAATTGTGGCTTAAAATTAAGAAAGTTGTTTCATAGCAGATAACTAATAAGCAAGTTATCCAAAAAAAATTAGTTTAAGCAACAAGGAAAAAATGTGGCCTAAACTAAATAAAATTGTTTCCTAATGTACTATGCATGGTATATACAAATTTTCATATGTTGCAAGTTATCCAATGAATAAAAATTACATTCAGGAAAACTTGATTGCAAATTGTTTGATGAAAAAATTACATACCGAAAAACTTGAGTGTAAGTTATTTGGTGAAGAAAAATTACACACTGGATAACTTGAGTACAAGTTATTTGGTGTAGAAAAATTACACACCGGATAACTTGAGTACAAGTTATTTGGTGTAGAAAAATTACACACCAGATAACTTGAGTGCAAGTTATTTGGTGAAGAAAAATTACACACCGGATAACTTGAGTGCAAGTTATTTGGTGTAGAAAAATTACATACCGGATAACTTGCTTATAAGTTATTTGGTGAAGAAAAATTACACATCGGATAACTTGAGTGCAAGTTATTTGGTGAAGAAACTTTACTAACTAAAAAATTATTTAATAAGTAAAATGGGTAGAATTGGAATACTTAAAAAAATGTAGGGGTGGAGAGATAATTGTAGGGGTATAGGGTAAAATTTTCCGGTTTTAGATGAGTGGTTTAAGCCCATTGAAATCTAAATCTGATCGACGCAATTGTAGTAATGGATTTGAAAACCTATCAAACACTCTCTCTACTTCTCTAGGATTTCTTCATTCCTTTCATTCACACTTCAGACACAAACACCGCCGCTGCCATCCTCTCTTCATCGTTACTTTATTTACCTCACCAATCAGGTAAGTTCATCATCTCTCTTCATCCTTGTTCGTCATCTCTTCATCCTCTTCTTCTTCAAACCTTTTATTTTTATTTCAACATATGTAGAATGAGAGGCGCCGCCACATATCATTTATCTTGGATCCCCTAAAATCCTCAACTACTTTTACTTTA
This sequence comes from Vicia sativa, assembly GCA_021764765.1. Classification (NCBI taxonomy): domain Eukaryota; kingdom Viridiplantae; phylum Streptophyta; class Magnoliopsida; order Fabales; family Fabaceae; genus Vicia; species Vicia sativa. Next base: position 60,790,427 of record CM038794.1, read on the forward strand.
GCTGAGTTATGGATCTCTCGTGGATCATACCATTCAACACGGACTACGAACCTCGTTCATGGAGCTTTTTCGATGATTATCATGGAGGTTTGGAGCTCCGCTCACGTGCCTATATTGTTGAAGAAAAATGTTATCTATTTGATACAAATTTCAGTCAGAATTCAGTCGATCCAATTAAATCGATAAATTGATTAATCCAAACCTGATAAAAAATTCAGTCGAAAATGGGTCTAGCAATTGCATCCATGATTTCAAATTGTTTAGTATATTAGGCTCGAACCCAATCCAAACCGACCGTTGTCCAGCTCTATAGACGAGTATATGATATGATGATCTTTCATGTTCTGTCAAATCTGATCGATCTCAGTATTTTAAAGTATTATTCCATCTATCTCAAAATATGTGTCTTTCTATTTATAAAAAATTGTATCAATAATAGTCTTTTTAATTTTTTAATACAACATTAATTAATTTTTACCAACTTTATCTTTTGTCTATACTCTATTCAAGTTATGACAATGTATAACAACCAGTAGTAAGAGAAATTAACATGTCACCCTCATTTTTTTAAATGTCAAAAATGGCCATGAATAAATTAAGGGGTGACAAAGAATGAAATTTCCGATAGTTTTACAAAATAGTTTTTCGAATTTTTTTCAATATCGAAAATTTCAGTGTATTTAAACTTTCCAGTATGATACCGAAAATTTCAAATATACTGAAAATTCGACCAAATTTTTATGAAAAACGAATTTTTTTTCTCTCGAAATTTCGATATGGTACTCGAAATTCCCGGCATTGGATTAAAAATTTCGAAATTTTTTTTCCGAAATTTCAAAAAAATCGGAATTTTCTTGAAATTTCCGATACACCTCCCAAATTTTCGGTAAAACTTAAGTTTTTGAAATTTAGTGATTATTCACAAGGGTATAATGGTAAAAGCATACTCTTGGAGGTGACATGCATAATCCGAGGGGGTGACATGTTAATTCCTCCAATAGTAATTAAGGGTAACTCAGTAAAAAATATTACTTTTGTTAATTCAACCACTATTTTTTTTAATCTGTGTGTAACAATCTTAAACGACTTTTATTTTTTGATGGAGGTAGTATTCTTTTTTTATTGGAGTTGACGTAACCGAATTTCATTATTTATTTGATCACACGATTTTTGGGTGATTGACTTGTTTCAGTCTAACTATTTTGTGGATTCAAGACTCTTGAATCACAATTCAGATATGTATATCAAGAATAATCTCATAAGATCGTCAAATTAGTCTGGTGATCCAAATAAAAATAAATCATATTGAAAAATAAGCACTTAATCATTACAAATATTAATTCGGGAATATAAAAATCATCGGATACAATTAGTCATCTTAGCATTATGGAGTTTAGCTACTCATGGATTGAACAAAATACATTCTAAAAGTAATGAAGTCAAAATAAAGGAAACTTTAATGGAGAATCCCGTTCAAAGGTGCTTCTTATTGCTTTCAATCTTGTTTGCATTGCTCCCATATGAACTTCCATTGCCAATATTCAAGATTGACCAATAAAAATTAGGTTTCTTTCATTTAAATATGAATATGGACATCTAGACTAGATCTGAGCGTGTGGATACAACCAAATACATTTGGATATAGGAGGATTGTCTCGGTAAGCACCTGAATGCGTCTAAGGGAGTTTGGACTCTAGTATACTCGTTTGGAAACACGTTTGGACTGAGGAGAAAAAAAGACGATTCAACCTTTGATGTAAAATATGCTGATTATATATGAATCTTTTTAAAACCTCGTCACATTCCTTTTTTGACCTTTTCTTTGACTTCATGCGACCTACAAAACATGTTAAGCCATTTCCAAAACATCATATTACACAGAAAATATACTTGAATTTTTGTAAACCTCGTTTGTTGATAAAGTTGCAAAACCAACAAAGTTTATTATTCAAAAACACTAAAAGGCTAACAAATTCATTGTAAAAGTAAGGATAATACATGGTATAATTGCGACTAATCACAACCTCAAATTTAGCTTTTTTCTTGCCCTCAAGAAACATTTAAAAGAATTTATTTAGCATACCAATTTTAATACAATCAAGAGTTATTAGTTTCATACCTCTCGTAACACTCGATTATTTAATTAATTATTTTTGATTAATTTCGAATTATTTGTTGGAGTTGTGTTGTGTGGCGATATGTTGTGATAAGTTGCTATGTTGATTTTAGTTGATTAAATTAAGTTGATTGATAATATAAATATGAGTTGATTTAATAGTAGTATTAATAATATTAGTAGAATAATAATATTATTGTGTTGGGCCTATTTTATTGGCTAGAGGTAGTAAATGTGAGGGTGTTAAGAAGTTGAGCCCAATGGAAGAAATAATATTATTAAGTTGGATTTAAAATAAAAGGAAAGAATTAGGTTTTAGTAGAAGGAAAGAGAAGACTGATGGTGTCTGGTACGAGAGGAATGTTGCTGAGAAAAGGAATTAGGAGAAGAGGCACCAAAAACAAGGTTTCGATCGAAAAGTTAGAGCGGCCTCCAATCCAAGGTAAGGGTGGGGTTATAACTCTCTATTGGGTTGTATGATAAATTTTATGTAGGAATTGGGTAGGTGAAATTGTTGTGTGTGCGCTCTATTGAATTGATGTTTGTTAATAATGTTGAGGTTTTCTGAACTTATCTGCATAATTGCTTGTATGAATTGATACCAATTTTTTGTTGAAAATTGTATGGCTGTCGAGTGGCTGTGAAAATCTATACCGTTGATTAAAATTAGTGGCTGACAGAAGGCCTGAGTCGTCGATGGTAAAATAAAGAAGTTTGGTGCGAAATTGGGAATTTTTGGCGTGAAAAACACGTTGTGCCGAGGGGCACAACTTGCGTGGAGATCGACAGAGGGAGTGTGCCGACCAGAACTATGTGAGAGAGGAAGAGTGTCGAACGACACACCTTTTGTGGCGAGGGGCACACCCCAAATCTCCGATTTTCTTTAAATTTTTTGTCTGTTTATGTTTGTTACTTCATTAATTTACTAGTTGGTTAATAATTGTAATTACATGGTTAAGGAATTATAAGTATCATAATATATTATTAACAGGAGAATAGTTATATTAGGAGATAAATGCAGGGTGTAACAGAAGGGTGTGTGTATAACAATATTTAATTAAATAGTTTAAATGAATTAACAGAAAGTCATGTAGTTAGATGTTATAGCAGAAAATGTTAATAACATTAGAGGTTTAATGGATGTTTAGTAGAAGGTTTGTGGAAGTAACTTGTTGAAAATCAATAGTAGAATCCAATTTAGCAAAAGCGGATTTAAGTAGAGTTAATAACAGAAAACAAAAAGTGTCTGTATAAATTATTTAGCTGAGAGGTTTTGATGTTAGAAATATAAAGCAAGTGAAGTAGGTGGAATTGTGGTAGTCAAGTTGTCGTGATGATGTTGTTGTTAATTCTGAAGTTGCAGGCTGTGATGAATATTAGTTGTATTTCACTGTGTTGGCTAAACTAAGTTGTAGGCCTATGGTCAGTGTTGAGTTATTGCTAAAGTTGCTGAAGAAGAATTTAGTAAAAGTGATTTAGTAGGACTTCATTGATAATAGTCTTAGATTATGTAGGTTGCTGTGCCGTTGAATTGTTATCAGGATGTGATGTTGCAATTGATGAATTTACGTTGTATCGTCTCTGTTGAATTGTGATTATTAATTCGAAGGCTTATGCCAACGTTGTATAATGTTGTTCTTAAATTTTTGATGAGTTGTAGGCTTATGCCAATGTTTTATAATTGTTGTTAAGTTGTAGGTTTATAGCCAGTGTTGAATTATGATTAAGTTGTTGTCGATTTGATGTTGCGTTGTTGTTGTTGCGTTGTACTCTGTTGTTGCATACATAACATGATATGTTGGGGGCTTATGCTCTGTAAGTTGGCCTGGACTGGGAAAACACTAAGTTGAATGCTTATGCCTTGTTGATGCCTCTATTAATTGGAGGATTTTTAAGTTGGGAGTTTTGCTCCATTTTTATGTTGGGAGTTTTGCTCTGTTTCTAAGTTGGGAGTTCTGATCCATTGGTACCACATGCATGTGCATTATAACGAGTCGCATTTCACGTTGTATTATTCAAATTGTTGTGTTGATGAATATGTTGTTGTTGTTTTAATAGTTGATGAGTATGTTGATGTTGTTTAAAGTTGTGAAGCTGTGATTTTGTATAATCTGATTCTAATATAGTATTTGTAATACATCCAATTATATTGTTCGATATCTCACCCCTTCTGTTGTTATGTTGCCTCTACGTGGGTAGCGTGCATGTAATCCAGAGTGAAGGTTGTCTACCTTCATTAGTTCGAGTCGGTGTCGTTGCTCTGATACATAACACTTGGGGGATGAACGTTTTGTTGATTTATTGTTGTTTTGATTATGTTGCTGAATTTTATGTTGACTATAGTAAAATGCTTGTTGCCTTAAGTTGTCCCAAGTTGGAAAAGATGTTATGTCATCAAGTTGAATATTGCGATTCGGCTGCTTAGGTAATAAAGTTGTTTTGTTTTTAAAGATTAAATAATGTTGTTCGGTTCATCCGAATTTAAAATGTTATGTATCTGTAATAATATGAGGTTGTTTTAGTTGAAATTGTAGCATCCTGATCTGTTGGTTGAAATTTTATTACTTTGATTTTTATAATAATTGTCGGGTAGAATTGGGGTTTACAAGTTGGTATCAGAGCAGGTCGGTCGGTCTGACCAAGTTGTCTAATGTTGTTTGTTCCTCAGTACACGACAAGTGTGTGAAACACTGTTGGTGCTTGCTTGCTTTCCAACTCGATTGTATGTAGGAATTGAGTTAAAGATAAGTGGGGGAGAAGCTTTGCTTTTCGGATGTATTTGGGTTGTAAGATGTTGGTTAAATATGTTGTTGATGGAGGCAGTGAACGTATTGCTGAAGTTTGGTTATTGCCGAATCTGAAGGTGGCATGACTTTAAGATTTCGTTTGTTAATCAAGTTGGAGCGTCTTGAGAGAGAACGATATTACATTGTTGATGTTTACTTCGCGAAGGATGAGAAGCAATGTAGCAGTGGTTGTTATATGAGTAGAGTGTAAGTCCCTGATGTTTATGAAGGTGATTGTTAAACAACAAGGATAATTGTTAACAGATGGAATTTAGAAAGTTTTGGTGTTTCAACACTGCTGGTGGACTGCGAAGTTGTCGGTTTGAGTAGTCTTGCATAAGATGTCGATGTTTGAAAGGTGATAGGGTGACAAATTGTTGTAGACCTTGTCGTGGGATCCTTGCGTGGGATTGAAAAAGTTGTTGAAGTTTTTGGAATGTTGAAGATCAACAATGATTTTCTGGACAATATCAAAGAAGTTGAAGAGTTAGTTGTGAAATTGGTAGATTCGGTGGTTGGGATCAACCAGTCTGGGAATGATGATTCAAGTTAGACGCGTAGAGAATGTTGAGATTCCGTAATCAAATTTGTATTCATAATGATACAGAAATGAAGAAAGTAATCCTTGAGTTGGAGAATACTTGACCTTCAGGTGAGGCTAAGTGATTGTAATGTGGATTGTGTAACATGTTGAATGTTGGTGTCTCGACGACAAGATCGTATGAGAGGAAAATTGTGGAAATTAGTGATTATGGTGCTTTAGGTGACTTGGGTGCAAGTTTTAAAGAAAACTATTATATTTTAGTAAGGATGGTTTGTGCTCCATAATGGTTGTCAGTTATCTATTGACAAATTGAGGAACTGATCACCCTTAATCTCTTGTTGATAGTAGACGGGATTGTGTTGGATGGTATAAACATGTCGTATTATCTTAATGGTGCGTAAAGTAGTTGATTTTATATCGTGAGGTAGTCACTCACCAATTTGTGTGATTTAATAGAAGAGTGGCTAAGAAGGAGTTGAGACGTGTTAAATAATTCAGAGTAGCAGGTTTATATGCGAACTAACAGCGCAAAGAGAAAGATTGAGAGTATCAAGTGAACAATGATTTTATGGTGGATGTTGAAGAAATCCCGAGACTAGAATAGGACTTGTAAAACATATAGTTGACAAAAACGTTACTGAGGACGGTGACTTAAGATGGATTATCAGAGTTGTGCAGGTGAACCGTATGTGGCGCAAATTCTATGAGTATACAACTCTACATGCTTGATTTGGTGGATCATTGATGTAGGGATAATGTGCCAAGGTGTTGTGATTTCTCGTAGATGTTTGATGATCTCATAAGGATATTATTGTGGTTGTTGGTTGATGGTGAAGTGTGTCTATAGTTGTTGAAGTGGTTGATAAGTTATTGGAGATTATGTTACGAAGGTGTTGAATGATTAGCATGGGTGTATTTGAGTTGAATCGTGTTGAGTTTTGTTATGTTGGGAAAGTAGTGGTCGAAGTGTTGCCAAACGCATCTTGGAAATCAATGAGTTAGATGCGAAATTCGCGTTACGAGTGGTAGTAGCTAGTAGATATACGAGGACGAAAATATTCTAAGTGGAGGAGAGTTGTAACACCTGATTATCTAATTAATTATTTAATAAAATATTTTCAATTAATTTCGAATTATTTGTTGGAGTTGTGTTGTGTGGTGATATGTTGTGATAAGTTGCTATGTTGATTTTAGTTGATTAGTTGATTAGTTGATTGATAATATAAATATGAGTTGATTTAATATTAGTATTAATAATATTAGTAGAATAATAATATTATTATGTTGGGCCTATTTTATTGGCTAGAGGTAGTAAAGGTGGGGGTGTTAAGATGTTGGGCCAAATGGAAGAAATAATATTATTAATTTGGATTTAAAATAAAAGAAAAGAATTAGGTTTGAGTAGAAGGAAAAAAGAAGAGTGATGGTGTCTGGTACGGGAGGAAAGTTGTTGAGAAAAAGGAATTAGGAGAAGAGGCACTACGACAAGGTTTCGATCGGAAAGTTAGAGCGGTCTCTAATCTAAGGTAAGGGTGGGTTTCTAACTCTCTAATGGATTGTATGGTAAATTTTATGTAGGAATTGGGTAGGTGAAATTGATGTGTGTGCGGTCTGTTGAATTGATGTATGTTAATATTGAGGTTATATGAACTTATCTGCATAATTTCTTGTATGAATTGATACCAATTTTCTGTTGAAAATAGTATGGATGTTGAGTGGCTGTGAAAATCTATATCGTTGATTAGAAATTAGTGGCTGATAGAAGGCCTGAGTCGTCGATGGAAACAAAAAGAAGTTCGGTGCAGAATTGAGAATTTTTGGCGTGAAAAACACGTTGTCCCGGGGCACAACTTGCATGGCGACCAACAGAGGGAGTGTGTGAAGGTTGAAAAACACAAGAAAGGGGGGAATGAGTTGGGGTTTTTAAATTAAAACAATTTGACAAAGTTATTTTTATCCTGGTTCGTTTGAACTCAAACTACTCCAGTCCACCCGTCAAGGTGATTTGCCTCTCTCGACAAGGTCTTAATCCAATAATCAAATCTTTGATTACAACCACGATGACAACTCCCAACGTCTTCTTGAGATCTAACCATAAGTTGGTTACTTAAGGTACAAACAATTTACAACAAAAATATGTGTTAACAATGCTTCTTACAAGCTATATCACAACTGTGATGTATACACTATTTAGATACAAAAAATAATAAAACAACTTTGAGGAAAATACAAAGTGAGCTTTTGAGTTTTTTTTCAGAGAGTGAGATTCTTCGCATGAAGCTTGAAGGTAATGTTCCTTTATATAGGCAATTGATTTGATCCGTTGGGAGTCACCAGAGTTTACAAAAGGAATGTTGATGATTTGCATTAAGTGCTTCTTTCCATAAATACAGATCTTGTCTGCAGCTGAACGTTACTTTTAATATTTCCATTTGTGAATTTTGTAATGCATCAGAACTAAGTATGAAATGAAGCCAGAATGATAGATATCAGAGTTTAAGATGCAGCTTGGTGCTTTCAAAAGTTTGACTTGAACTAAGCAGAACTTCTTCTAATGAGCGTGAGAATTTGAAGGCTGCTTTTAGCGTATCTTTCTTATCAATCAGAACTTCTTCTTACTAACAGAGGCACAACTTATTCTTCTTGTTCCCTTAGAACCAGAACTTTATTTGTGCACATTAACACTAGAAGATAACAATATAAAATATTTATCTATCATAGTCAGAACATAATTGTCATCAATAGAATTTGTTATCATCAAAACTTCTTTAGAAGATGTAGAACCAAACTATGTTCTAACAATCTCCCCCTTTTTGATGATGACAAAACATAAATATTTTGTAAATAGAGATCTCCCCTTGAGTTTAATATTCATATAAATATAGTGATAGTATACTTCACTGAGAATATTCATTTAGAATATGATGAAGATTCTGATAGATCCACGTGGAATAAGTTGCTTCCCAGCATAGATGTTCCCTGTTTTAAACTTATACAAAATAGAATCAAGGGTGATATCAGAATGTTTGAGACTTAGTCTAACGACAACTATGATGTTCAAAATATATTACGTTCTCCCCCTTTTTGTCATGAATAAAAAAGAAAGAGCAGTTGGAAAGAGCATAACAGAAGCTAATTGCACTAATGGAATAAAATAAAGTTTAGAAGCAAGGATGCATATAGAGAAAACGGAAATAAAATAAAAACATTGCAGAAAAACACGTTGAGAAAACTAAATTTTAAGAAGGCGGAGCAATTCTTGAGAGCAGTGCTTCCAGCATCCCTTTGATCTCAGATGTTGAAGCTTCTTGTTTTCCCATCATCTTCTTGAGCTCTTGGTTTGTTTCATCTTACTTGTCCAGTCTTTTTCGGACCTCCTCATTTTCCTTCTTTAAAGCTTCCAGAGTTTAAATAACAAAAGAAGGTGGAGAAGCATCCTTTTCAGCAGTTTCAAGAGACTCAGTAGCAGGAGCTTCAGAGGGTTCAACAACAGATTTTCCTTTGTCTTGAAAAATTACCAGAGGTTGAGACTCCTGCTTCTGGAGAGATGCTTCTACTGCTATGCATTCCCATAGAGCATTTGTTAGGATCAGATTATGTCGTCCTTAAACTGAGCAACATGGTCTTCAAACATCTTCATCAATTCACCAAACTTCTGCTGAGCCAGGCCATATCAAAGCTCCTTCTGTCTCTTAGACTCAGACATAAACCATTTTCTTAGCTGATTCCAGAGGTAGTCAGACGCTGTTGGATTCAGATTATCCAAAGTAGCCTGTTTTAGAGAGTCAACCCAGGCTTGGATTTATGTTCTAAAGACCAATAAAGAATCACCAACATCTTCTTGGGAGGGTTGGGGTTTTGGTTTGGGAACTGCTATTTTGTTTGGAGCAGTCAGAAGGTAGTTCCATGTATCAAGATCAATGATGGCTTTGCGGGAATTATCTGGTGATTTTTGAGGTGATGGAGAGTCTGTGAGGACAATTGGAGAAAAATTCCTCATTGGAGATAGGTTGAGGCTGTTGTTGCTGTTGCTATTGCAGTTGGGATGATGATGAAGCCATTGTTCTCAAGAAGTAGGTTTTGAGAGAAGAAAGAAGTGACTTTGAAAATAAGGGTTTTCAAAAGAGAGAAGAATGCCAAATAAGGGTTTTTGAAACAATGGTTTCAAAAAGGGTTAAAGGTTGAGTATATATAGATTTTTTTTTTGAAAACATGCAATTAATTAAATTTAATGAAAAAAGAAAATAATGATTAAGAACCATAACGATTACTGACACGGGAGATAGCGTGAAGATTTTGAGAACAGTTACCGATGTGACTAGCACCTCAATGCATCAACTCAACCGTTTCACTTCTATCAGAATTTGAACATGTGTTCATTTTCTGAGAGTGACTTAGTGATTAAGTTTGAAAAATGTTGATTTGGTGAACTGTATACATCTATCTCGAGCTGACTCATCTTTCAAATCTTCTTGATAAATTCTGATTCATTTACCCTTCTCACTTATGAAGGAAAATTGATTAGATGTTCAGAAAAGAAATAATACTCTGAGGGATAAACGTACAAAATTAAACTGTTCATTCTGGGCATAATTCCATGCTGAGAAATCTCAGAATGAAATTAAACCTATCTTCAGAAAGGGGTTTTGTGAAAACATCATCCCATTGATGGTCTGTGTCGATAAATTTTAATAAAAGAATTAATTCCCTTCTGAATATAGTCCTTAATGAAGTGATGTTTAATTTCTATATGTTTATCTCTAGAGTGTAAAATAGGAGTTTTAGATAAGCAAATGGCAGAAGTGTTATCACAAAGGATAGGAATGTTACTCACGAATATCTGAAAGTCCTCAAGCTGACTTTTCATCCAGTATCGAGTCGCATCCATGCAGCTATATATAGCATTGATAGTGCAATAGTGGCTTGTCTTTTGCTGGACAAAGATATCATATTTTCTCCCAGAAACTGGCAGCTTCCAGAAGTGCTTTTTCTTTCTATTCTGTCTCTAGCAAAGTCAACATCATAGTATCCTACAAGTGTGTATTCTCTGGATTTTCAGTAACACAATCCAAGATTAGTAGTACCTTTCAGATACTTGAGAATTCGCTTAACAACAGTTAAGTGAGTTTCTCTAGGATCTGATTGGAATCTAGCCCAGAGACAAACACTGTATAAAATATCAGGTCTTGACGCAGTTAAATATAGGAAATATCCAACAATACCTCTGTAGATATTCTGATCTACTTTCTTACTTACCTCTTCCTTTTCCAAGATACATGTAGGATGCATAGGAGTTTTAGTAGGTTTGCTATCTGACATGTCAAATTTCTTCAAAAGTTCTTTAACACACTTACTCCGATGTATGTAAGTTGCTTATGAGGTCTGATTTATTTGAATTCCCAGAAAGAATTTGAGTTTGCCAATGAGACTCATTTCAAACTCCACCTGTATAGACTTAGCAAATTCTCTCCAAAGGGAGGCTTTGGTAGAACCAAAAATTATGTCATCAACATAAACTTGACATACCAGAATCTCCTTTTTAAATGTCTTAAAAATAAAGCTTTGTCCACTTTCCCTCTGGTAAAATATTTTTCTAATAGAAAATTACTTAGTCTTTCATACCAAGCTCTGGGAGCGTGTTTTAGACCGTATAAATATTTTTTAAGCTTATAAATAAAATCAGGATGTTTTGAGTTTTCAAAACCAGGGGGTTGATGCACATATTGTAACACCCCAATTCCACCCCTCGTAATTAATAATAAAATCAGAGTTTCAAAATTTCATCCAACAAAATTGAGGCATCACATATTCGCATTTTCATCACTTAGCATTATAATGCACGTCACAAAAATCAAAAGTCGGATATACCGATTCATATCATAATTCATCATATACACATATGTCTATTCACAGCACAGCAGATGTGTTCACAAAATATACATAACATCATGTTATCATCAATACATAAAGTTATAACATCATAAGATAGTATACGTAAACTATCCTATCAAAATAATAACGTCGCCCAAATCCCGAGTGTTACTACGATCAGAGCAGAGCGACTCAAAATAAAGAGACTCGAGCTAATCCTCATCATCCTCGTGGATCACCTGCACGTTACCAATATAAAGGCAACAGAGAAACAAGTAAAGGGTGAGATACTCCAAAACATATAATTAAAGGCATGATAAGATATATAAGGAGTTTTGGAATTATAATTGATATAAGTTAATAAGAGTATGTCAACATGCAATAAAAGCTTACATACTTTAAATTAGCATTTAGTGTAATACATTAACACTTTAACTTCGTCACATAATCATTATACTCGCATCAACACAAAGTATCATATATCATCGCAATTCAACATCACCCATCAATTAAAACCAAACGCCAAACAACTCAAACATAAACATAACCAACTCCATGAGACACGACTATGTTATGCATGTGGTACCCGTCGCTTTGTCCATAATTAGGAACACTTGGCATAAAGCCCATCGTCGCTTGGCATAAAAGCCCTCGTCGCCAATGCAATATATGTGACTAAAGACAATACAACAACACATCATCATTGCTCATAAAAATTGACATAAAGTCCACGTCGCCATATTTATCCACATCAAGATAAACATATCATCGCATCGCATATCATCAAGTATTCATTAATAAATACACCGTCACAAACATCATGTTTAATCACACCACATCATTATCAATTAATTCACCAAATTCCAAATACGGAAAAATAATCAAATTACCAATAATCGTCGCGAAATCCATTCTTAATAACCGGCATTAATCATAATCGTCAACATCAAAATCGGATTGTCCATACGTGTCTTAAATCGACTAAAACACAATCCGATTCAATTTAACCGTAATTTGGCCTATTTCGGGTCGTTTCGTAAAAACTCATAATTTCAGAAAACTAACCTCACCACTACGTTCTACACGTCGAACTTAGCTAGCACGTCAATTTTTGTTGAATTCGGAGCAACTTGCTCCGTCGTCGAATTTACCGAAATCAGAAAATCGGAACATAATCGGGTTCCAAATTTAATCGGCTAACTTATGTCCTAATTATATTTTATTAATACTAACTAGTAGTGTATGGAATTGGAGAATTGAAGAGAAACAGAAGCAAATTATGCAGAAAATAAATTCAGAGAAAAAAAAGCGAGATACGAAAGAAAAACACATTTCGTTTCATTCCCCAAGGAGACGAACGTCCCTTGCTTGTGTGTAAGTGGAGGCGTGCTCCCTAGGGAGGGGGATGGCCGCCCCTCATGGTGAGGTGGGCGCCTCCCCCATGGCTTCACCCTCCAATCGTTCTTCTTCCATGGCACTTGTATTTTCTGGTTTTTATTTTAACAGTTTACAGTTTTCATTTCCATTTATAACTTCCATTTCCTACAATGCTAGCAATAACACACCAATAATCCATACTCCTAATCCAACCTTTCTAAGTTATTTCAACAATCAACCAACCAAAACTCATGAATCAACCTATTAATTTTTCCCCAAATCCAAAATATAACTATCAAACCCTAACTATATGAGATGGAGAATCAAACCCCTTACCTCAAGTGATTGGATGATCCTTGATGATTCAACAAACCCAATCCTCAAGCTCTTCTCTTGCTCTTCTTCTTCTTCTTCTTCTTCTTCTTCTTCTTCTAAAACCCTCTCTTTCTCTCTAGGTTACTATGTTTGGCTTTGTGTTTGAAATGGAAAGAAAAATAATGAAAAGTGTTTTTATGTTATTTTCTTACTAGTAAACTAAGGGTGTAAACCCAATCCTAAGCCATTTGTCTTCACACCCCTAACTTAATTTATTAATTAACACGTTAATAATATCTAATAATATTATTAACTCAATTAATTAAAATAATTCCGGGGAATTAAATATCGGTCCGAATAATATTTTACCGAACCGAACGGAAAAAAACCGGACCGAACGAAACGTCATCGAATATATTAATAGATATATCGATTAATATAAATATTCTCGTCGCCAAAACAATCATCAAACGGTAACTCAAAAATATTAATATAATATAATATTAAATAAAACGGGGCGTTACAACTCTCCCCCACTTAAAAAGTTTCGTCCTCGAAATTACCTGACTCGAAAAGCTCGGGATAGGAATCCCGCATCTTACTTTCTAACTCCCACGTCGCGCTTTCACCAGCTGCTCCTATCCAAACAACTTTGACCAAAGAAATCTCTTTGCCACGAAGAGACTTTATCTCACGATCCTCAATCCTTTAAGGCATCGTTTCCACCGTAAGATTTTCTCGAACTTGAATATCATCCATTTCAATCACATGCGAAGAATCTGGAACATACTTCTGAAGTTGCGACACATGGAATACATCGTGCAAATTCGAAAGATTTGGCGGTAACGCCACTCTATAAACCACTTTTTCCACTTTACTAGTAATTTGGTAAGGACCAATAAAGCGAGGAGTTAGCTTCTTCGACGTCAATGCTCGCCCAACGCCAGTTGTAGGAGTAACTCTAAAAAATACATGATCACCATCTTGAAATTCCAAGTCTTTTCTCCTTTTATCATGATAACTCTTTTGTCGACTTTGAGAAATTATCATCTTTTCTCTAATCATCTTCACCGCCTCAGTAGTCTCCCTAACCAATTCGGGTCCAAGCACCACACTTTCACCCGACTCGTGCCAACACAAAGGAGTTCTACACCTCCGACCATACAACGCCTCAAACGGTGCCATTCCAATACTAGCATGAAAACTGTTGTTATAAGTAAACTCAATCAAAGGAAGATATGTATCCCATGAACCACCATGTTCAAGAATACATGCCCGTAACAAGTGTTCCAACGATTGAATCGTCCTTTCCGTCTGACCATCAGTTTGAGGATGATAAGCCTAACTCAACCTCAACTTAGAACCCAAAGCCTCTTGCAAGCTTTTCCAGAATTTAGAAGTGAACCTCAGATCTCTATCCGAAACAATACACAAAGGAATACCATGTAATCTTACAATCACATGCGTATAAATCTCCGCCAACTTCGATACGAGATAAGTGATGTTAATAGGAATAAAGTGAGTCGACTTTGTAAGCCTATCAACAATCACCCAAATCGCATCGTGTCCTCTTGGTGTATTCGGTAACCCCGTTACGAAATCCATAGAAATTCTATCCCATTTCCATTCCGGGATCTCTAACGGTTGCATCAACCCTGCAGGTTTCTGATGCTCCACTTTAGACTTCTGACAAGTCAAACAAGCATAAACAAACTGGGCCACCTCTCTTTTCATACCCGACCATCAAAATAGTTTCCTTAAATCTTGATACATTTTGGTCGCTCCGGGATGAATACTCAAATTGCTTCTATGACTTTCTGCCAAGATCATTCTCTTTAAATCCACATCATCGGTGAAGCAACTCGATTTTCGAAAATCGTTTAAATGAATTTTCAAAACAATGAAATCGCCACCTAATTTTACTTGTTCTAAAAGAACGGGGAAATATAGATAAAACCCACAAAAATCGGATAAGGCGGTCTACAAGACCAAAAGATATGAATTCGGGAGTCGGTTACGCAAGGGGAAGGTATTAGCACCCCTTACGTCCATCGTACTCGATGGGACCCGTTTAGTTCGAAACGTGTTTGTGTGTGTGTAATCGCTAATTCCTAAGTCATAAATAAGAAATAAGAAAAGGGGTTTGTTTATTATTATTTTTGAGTTTGACACGATTTCAAAACCGCGTGCCTACGTATTCCCTCGTGCAATGGGAAAGTCAAAACTCCGTAGTTCTTGATGAAAATGTCTTGGATTGGTTGTGTTGATTTTAGAAGAAAATGTTTTTGATGACCGCGTATGAGCGGAAAAGGAATTTGAATGGGTTGAATTGATTTTAATTGTAGATGACAAGTACCAAAACGGTGGGCTATCCTCTAACGATTCAATACTCGAGATTGGTGATTGAGGTCAACCGATCATCTCTCATCCAAAATCTTTATTATGAAAAGAGTGAGGTGAAACAAAGTTCACTTTTATTAAGTGTATGGAATAAAGTATTTAAGTCATTGGGTTACCCTCTAATGGCCCAAATACTTTACATTTTAACTAAATCGTCGGGCTATCCTCTAACAATTTAATTAAATACCATAGCACTATGTTTTTTTTTGTTTTGTAGAAAAATTGATTTTTGAAAGAACAAGTCCAATTAATTATTTTTGACTTGAAAGTGTTTTGAAAATTGCGGCGTTGGACGTAGAGAAATGATATTTCGGGTTATGATTAACCAAGTATATGGACTTGATTAACCTCGTGAGGATAGGTGCTCCTATCCCCAACCATGAGACCCTGGTGCATGGTGATTGGTATGTGGACCAATTGTTTTTTCGGGTTATGATTAATCAAGGCAACGAGGGCCTTAATTAACCTCGTGAGGATGGCCATGCCCATCCCCAACCATGAGACCCTTAGAGAATTTGGTGTGGGTAACCAAAAATGAGAGATCGAAGGCGTTGTTGTTGTTTTTATGTTAATTTGTGAGTGGAGTGTACAATCGCGTAATAAACATACAAGCGGATAATATAATAAAGCGGATAGTAAAAGAAAATAAATTAACACACAATACAAACCGGAATTTAAATAATTATTAGTATAGATTTTTTCTACTTGATAAAAAATCAACTAATAATTTAATTGTTAATTTAGCAAATAAAAACTATCTTATACTAATTATTATTTAATACATCAATAAAAAAAACTTGCATAATAATAAATTTAAAGAGAGAGTTAGAAAATGGGCCTTATTGGAGCTTTAATCTGGGGGGTGTGAACAACAATCTGAGCCCAAGCCCAAAAACAATGCTGCTGGATCTTGTATGAGTGCTTCCATGGATCATATTGTGGTCCACCATTCTGGATCGTTGGATCTGGACTCAACAGATCTGATGGCTTATGGCAGGAAGTGCAAGATAGCTTATCATGTATACACCTGCATCGAATCCCAAACAGACCACACAGACGGTGACAAGTGTCACCGCCTGGACTAGACAACACGTCTTAATTTAAAATACTAATCTAATTCATTCTTATCATAAATTAAATAAACAGAATCTTAATCTTAGTTAAACTTATTTTTGTTATAAATTAAATAAACAAAACAACACACAAAAAAAAGGGTTAATCCTAATCATACCTACTAATACTAACTTAAGTTATTTTATAAAACTAAATTAACATAATAGAACACAAAACACAAACAGAGCTTTATACTCACAATCTCTTACGGTTTCACCTTCTCTTCCCCACGAACCCCATGAATCCCTAACCGCCGCTCTCATCTCATCGTCGCTCTGGACTTCGTCCTTTCTCGCGATCTCTCATCGCCGTCCTGATTCCTCACGGCGAACGTCCGTCTCCCTCTCGACCGAGACCGCGATTTAATACAAAAATCTGTCCCTCTCTCGATCTGTCACTCTCTCTTGTTCGCGACCCTCACAACAATTTCGTTCAGAAATCGAGTCTCTCTCACTCTGTTACTGCTATTTTGTTATCTGATTTCCTGAAATTTGTTTGTTTGATCCCTACAGGTGACTCTAAATCGAAAGGGGAAAAGGAAACCTAACTTCTATTATTTGGGTAAAACCGGTGATGTTCGAGGGGCGACGAATGGAAATACAATAAAACGAAAAGGAAGGTTGTGGTGACGATTCCGAGGTCTACACGCCTGCAACATAACCGGTGAGACCTTTCTGTTTACCTTAAGTTTTGCTTCAGTTGCCTCGTTTTTACCTTTCTGAAGGATCTTTTGTTTGGAAAATGATGATATGAGGTTAGGGTTTGTAGCCGTTTTAGAGTTTGTTGAACAGTAGTCCCTCTGGTTCTTGCATCTTCAATATTTATATAGTGTCTGAGTTAGGGTATGTACTCTGAAATGTTTTGAGAAACAAAGGATGCTTCCAAAAAAACGAAAAAAAGATGGGCTTTTGGTATTTGTTTTTGATCTGTTGGGTCAGAATCTGTATGCCAGCCTTGTTCTTGTATTGGATTTAGCAATGTTGATTAAATGGGCTGTTGGGAATTTCTGTTATGCTATCTGTTTGAGGTATTGGGCTGCTCTAGATTCTGATATGCTGGCTGTTTGATGTTGTTTGTGGTAAAAACTTGACCGAAATGGTACCTGTCCTTGCTGCCCTGTGTAAAGCTTCTGTACTATGATGCCATACTGAGTTATATCTGTTTTTTCCTTCTTCTTTCTACACCTCCTACTGTGAACCAAGGATTAAACATTCTTGAGGATTTGTAGTAGTGAGTTTTATGGCCGATGAAAGGGCTTTACAGTTCCGAGGCCTTGTTGGTTACAATTGAAACTCTTGCAGCCTGATTCCGAACAATAGATCCTAATGATGAGACAAAAAAATGCATTGTCTTGTATCTTGTTAATGCTGTCCACTATTGCTAACTACTTTCTTTTTGTTGTTTCATGAATATGAGTACCGCTACGAGTTCGGAAAAATGATGAAGGAAAGCTTGGAGGAATGGAATGCTTGAGAACGAAGTCAAGAACACATTCATGAAGACTTACAGCTTGAAAAATCCACAAATAGTTTAGAAAATACTAGTATTGTAGGGACTTTGTAACTTGTATTTTAAGATTTGATGAATTGTAACATATGTATCTTGATTTGTTCTTACATTCTTGTACAAATAAAACTTTGGAGTAATGTGAAACTCTTGAATTTTCATGAATGCAAGATTTAAAGATTATGTGCCAACTTGAATTCTTAGTTTTAAATCTTCAAATACTACTAATGCGATCTTCATCGTTATAGCAATTGTAGATGAAAGTTGGGAATCCGTTGTGAACCAAATATTCCAAAAATTTGTCATGAACCCAAAATTAATTTGGTTAAAACAAACCATGTCGAAATGTTGATTAAAATATGCGCCCAATTCCAAATCAATCCATAACCCCAATCCGTAGTCTTGAATCAAACGAGTAGTAACACGGTTGTTGTATTTTTAGAACTTGAATCCTCTAGTATGTGAAACTTGAGAATTAAACTCTTAATGCAAAGATGGTTTGATGACTCAGAATTAAACAATACTTGAATTCCTTTGAATTTCCCGACCATAAAGCTTTCTTGTTTATCCGTCCATGTAGAAATTCCGAGCCCTTTGCCACTTGAAACAAAAAATCGAAACCCTAAGTTTCAAATAAAGTTCTTGATTCAAAACCTTAGTCAACTTGGCGATTCCATGATTCTTTAAGAAATGAGTGATAGATTCCACTTGAAATTAATGGGATTATCACCGCATTTGCAAATCGAAACATATTCGGTAGTAGAGAAAGATTTGAAACCAAACGAATTTCATAAAGAAATTTCTAATTTTTCATTGAATGCCTTGAATCTCGTGAGCGATGAACGTGACTAGAAAAATTTAAACATGTGGAAACTTGGACATTCTTGAATCTTGTAAACAAGCCCTCTAGATGAGTATTTTCACACATGCCATACATCAATTCTTGCTAAGAACGACAAAGTTGATGAGCAAGCCAAATGCACAAGTACTTGAATTGTTGATCAATAATCAGATAATCATAATCCACCCTCTTACTTCTTGAACAATGAACTAAATAATCAGAAGAAACCAAGGCATCAGACTTTGCAGAGTAAAAATCTCGAACCACCAGCAAATCCTAAACTCGTGATGGATTGATCTCTTGAATCAGGAGGCAATGATATTCAATACAACAAAACTTCCATAGTTCCATCAAGAAAGAGACCACTCATTTCAGCAATCAAAAATCGAACCCAAAAACCGATAGATAAGAAAGGATAAGATTCATTGTTAAACTTCGTCGTTTTCAAATATCCTAGATTGGTTGAAAGCGCCACATCCTTTCTGCTCAAAGGAAAATCAAACCGAGTCAACTTCAACCCATAACCATAGAACCGGTGGTATGAATGCATGTGAGTGTTATGATAAACGCGAAGCCTAAACCAGATAAAATCGAGATAGGAGGGAAAATTTTGGGGTGCAACAATCGGGAATACAAATCCTATCTCGGAACGTCAAAACACCCTGAGCATCCAACTTGAACTCTTCACTTTCAGTTTGTCCAATACCAACCAACAAATCAACAAGTTTCATGTCAAGCTTCTGAGCTTCTCTAATGCTATCAAGGAAATCATTATTGATCTTCAACATTCCCAAGACAACACTCTTCGGCGCCACTTCTATCACAAGACTCATATCTCTAAATTGTTCAATCATTTCCAACTCTTTCATCATCAAAAGTGACATATGCAAAGTCTTTCGACTTAAAGCATCGGCCACCATATTCGCTTTACCAGGATGGTAATTCAATCCAAAATCATAATCTTTCAACAATTCAAGCCACCGCCTTTGCCTCATATTAAGCTCTTTTTGATCGAACAAGTATTTCAAGCTTTTATGGTCACTAAATACTTCAAATCTAGAACCATAAAGATAATGCCTCCAAATCTTAAGCACAAAAACAACCGCTGCAAGTTCCAAATCGTGAGTAGGATAGTTCTTATCATGAATCTTCAATTGCCTAGAAGAATAAGCAACCACCTTGCCATTTTGCATAAGCACACCACCTAAACCCATCTTAGAAGCATCACAATAAACAACAAACGGTTCTTCAGGATTAGGTAGAATCAAGATCGGAGTCGTTGTTAACCTTTTCTTCAATTCAACAAAACTTTCTTCACACTTGACATCCCACACAAAAGTAGCTCCTTTACAAGTCAACTTTGTCAAAGGAAGTGCCAACTTAGAAAAACCTTCAATGAACCTCCTGTAGTAACCAGCCAAACCTAAGAAACTTCTAATTTCAGTAACAGACTTAGGAGTTTCCCATTTTAACACAACATCAACCTTAGAAGGATCAACCGCAATGCCATCACCAGAAATGACATGCCCCAAAAAGCTCACTTCACTTAACCATAACTCTCACTTTGACAACTTAGCATAAAGCTTCTTCTCTTTCAGAACTTCTAACACAATGCGCAAATGTTCTGTGTGCTCTTCTTCCGATTTAGAATAAACCAGAATATCATCAATGAAAACAACCACGAAACGATCCAAGTAAGGATGGAAAATACGATTCATGTACTCCATGAATACTCCCGGTGCATTAGTGACACCGAAAGGCATCACCGAATACTCGTAATGTCCATACCTCGTCCTTAAAGCAGTTTTCTGAACATCTTCTTCTTTGACCCTTATTTGATGGTAACCCGATCTCAAATCAATCTTGCTAAACATGCGAGCGCCAACCAATCGGTCCATCAAATCATCAATTATAGGAAGTGGATACCTATTCTTGATAGTTACTTTATTCAACTGATGATAATCAATACAAAGTCTCATGCTACCATCTTTCTTCTTCACCAATAACACAGGAGCTCCCCACGGTGACACACTTGGTCTAACAAACTTCTTCTCGAGCAAATCTTCTAATTGGCTCTTCAATTATGCTAACTCAGATGCAGACATCCTGTATGGTGCGATAGAGATAGGTCTGGTACCAGGGACAAGATCCACATAAAATTCAACTTCTCTTTCTGGAGGTGCACTAGGAATCTCATCAGGAAATACTTCGGGAAAGTCGCACACTACCAGAAAGTTTGCAATCACAAATTGGCTCTCCACAGAAAGAGTCGCCGTCAACAAGAAAACCAATGCTTCATCTTTCATGAACTCATTCAATTGTTTCGTCGACATCAACATAGTTTGATCTTCTTCCACTAAGGAAGAAAACCTCACAGTGTTGTCATAGTAAGTGATATGGACATAATTAGCTTTCAACCAATCCATACCCAGAACTACGTCCAACCCAACAAGCGGTAAACAAACAAGATCCACCATAAAGTCTCTATCAAAGATTGATAAAGGACAACTTGCACACACAAAAGAAGTAGTAACCGTTCCCTTAGCCGGAACTTCCACCACCATATCTCTATCTAGAGATGACAAAGTGAGACCCAATCTCTTAATAGAATCAACAACAATAAAATAGTGAGTAGCACCAGTATCAATAATAGTAATAAGAGGAATGCTATTAATGAAACTAGTACCTCGAATAAGACCATCTTCGTTTGTCGTCGGAGCACCCGACAAGGCAAACACCTTTCCCGCTCCTTGAGTTCTCTTAGGATTCTTACATTGAGAACTAATGTGACCTCCCTCGCCACAATTAAAATAGACCACATCCTTATGCTTGCAATCACGAGTCACATGACCCACATCTCCACATCGGAAACATCTCACCTCATTCTCCTTAGCCCTTACATCACTTCGACAAACATTACTTTTGTGTCCAGGTTTTCCACACTTGTAACAAACAATACTAGAAGGAGCATCTCCCCCACTAGTCCTTCGGCCTTGAAACGCTTTCTGTTTCCCTTTACTAGTCGGAGTATCATATGGTTTCCCACGGCTCTATTGACCCTTGTTTCTCTTATCAGACATAATCTTATAGTGTGCATTACTATCTTCCTCGAAGATTCTACAACTATCAATCAAATCCGCAAAGACACGGATTTTCTAATATCCAATCGCTTTCTTAATCTCAGGACGCAAGCCATTCTCAAATTTAATGCACTTAGAAATTCGGTATCTCTCCATGAGTGTGAGGATAGAACTTAGCCAGCTCGGTAAACTTTATAGCATAGTCAGTGATAGACATATTCCCTTGCTTAAGCTCAAGGAACTCTATCTCCTTCTTTCCCCGAGCATCCTCCGGGTAATACTTCCTTATAAATTCCCTACGGAAAACTCCCCACGTCACTTCCTCACCAGCAACCTCAAGCCTCTGACGGGTGTCAACCAACCAGTCATCAGTCTCTTCACTTAACTTATGAGTACCATAACGGATGTTCTGCTCGGGAGTGCAATCCATCACATGGAAGATTCTTTCAATCTCCTTCAACCACGTTAACGCAACTTCAGGATCATACTTTCCTTGGAAAGTAGGGGGATTCTCTCTTTAGAAGGTTGCCAAACTACGAGACCCAGCGTTCTCGCCAGCATTTGGCGGGTGTTGGAAGTCCTGAGCTATTACCTGCATAGCAGCAGCAATGGCCTCATCATTCTTACCAGCATTCCTTCCAGCCATAACAACTTCTGCTCAAAACAAAACAAGGATTAGAATCAACAAATAACAATACTTGATTGTTAGATAACAACAAACTCAACAACTTGGCCGGACAGACCGACCTGATCTGATACCACTAATGTAACACCCCAATTCTACCCCTCGTAATTAATAATAAAATCAGAGTGTCAAAATTTCATCCAACAAAATTGAGGCATCACATATTCGCATTTTCATCACTTAGCATTATAATTCACGTCACAAAAATCAAAAGTCGGATATACCGATTCATATCATAATTCATCATATACACATATGACTATTCACAGCACAGCGGATGTGTTCACAAAATATACATAACATCATGTTATCATCAATACATAAAGTTATAACATCATAAGATAGTATACATAAACTATCCTATCAAAATAATAACGTCGCCCAAATCCCGAGTGTTACTACGATCAGAGCAGAGCGACTCAAAATAAAGAGACTCGAGCTAATCCTCATCATCCTCGTGGATCACCTGCACGTTACCAATATAAAGGCAACAGCGAAACAAGTAAAGGGTGAGATACTCTAAAACATATAATTAAAGGCATGATAAGATATATAAGGAGTTTTGGAATTATAATTGATATAAGTTAATAAGAGTATGTCAACATGCAATAAAAGCTTACATAATTTAAATTAGCATTTAGTGTAATACATTAACACTTTAACTTCATCACATAATCATTATACTCGCATCAACACAAAGTATCATATATCATCGCAATTCAACATCATCCATCAATTAAAACCCAACGCCAAACAACTCAAACATAAACATAACCGACTCCATGAGACACGACTATGTTATGCATGTGGTACCCGTCGCTTTGTCCATAATTAGGAACACTTGGCATAAAGCCCATCGTCGCTTGGCATAAAAGCCCTCGCCGCTAATGCAATGTATGTGACTCGACAATAAAGACAATACAACAACACATCATCATTGCTCATAAAAATTGACATAAAGTCCACGTCACCATATTTATCCACATCAAGATAAACATATCATCGCATCGCATATCATCAAGTATTCATTTATAAATACACCGTCGCAAACATCATGTTTAATCACGCCACATCATTATCAATTAATTCACCAAATTCCAAATACGGAAAAATAATCAAATTACCAATAATCGTCGCGAAATCCATTCTTAATAACCGACATTAATCATAATCGTCAACATCGAAATCGGATTGTCCATACGTGTCTTAAATCGACTAAAACGCAATCCGATTCAATTTAACCGTAATTTGGCCTATTTTGGGTCGTTTCGTAAAAACTCGTAATTTCAGAAAACTAACCTCACCACTACGTTCTACACGTCGAACTTAGCTAGCACGTCAATTTTCGTTGAATTCGGAGCAACTTGCTCCGTCGTCGAATTTACCGAAATCGGAAAATCGGAACATAATCGGGTTCCAAATTTAATCGGCTAACTTATGTCCTAATTATATTTTATTAATACTAACTAGTAGTGTATGGAATTGGAGAATTGAAGAGAAACAGAAGCAAATTATGCAGAAAATAAATTCGCGAAATGCGATATCGAAAAAAAACACATTTTCATTCCCAGAGGACGAACGTCCCTTGCTTGTGTGTAAGTGGAGGCGTGCGCCCTAGGGAGGGGGACTGCCGCCCCTCATGGTGAGGTGGGCGCCTCCCCCATGGCTTCACCCTCCAATCGTTCTTCTTCCATGGCACTTGTATTTTCTGGTTTTTATTTTAACAGTTTACAGTTTTCATTTCCATTTATAACTTCCATTTCCTACAATTCTAGCAATAACACATCAATAATCCATACTCCTAACCCAACCTTTCTAAGTTATTTCAACAATCAACCAACCAAAACTCATGAATCAACCTATTAATTTTTCCCCAAATCCAAAATATAACTATCAAACCCTAACTATATGAGATGGAGAATCAAACCCCTTACCTCAAGTGATTGGATGATCCTTGATGATTCAACAAACCCAATCCTCAAGCTCTTCTCTTGCTCTTCTTCTTCTTCTTCTAAAACCCTCTCTTTCTCTCTAGGTTACTATGTTTGGCTTTGTGTTTGAAATGGAAAGAAAAATAATGAAAAGTGTTTTTATGTTATTTTCTTACTAGTAAACTAAGGGTGTAAACCCAATCCTAAGCCATTTGTCTTCACACCCCTAACTTAATTTATTAATTAGCACCTTAATAATATCTAATAATATTATTAACTCAATTAATTAAAATAATTCCGGGGAATTAAATATCGGTCCGAATAATAATTTACCGAACCGAACGGAATAAAAACTGGACCGAACGAAACGTCACCAAATATATTAATAGATATATCAATTAATATAAATATTCTCGTCGCCAACACAATCGTCAAACGATAACTCGAAAATATTAATATAATATAATATTAAATAAAATGGGGCGTTACACACATACTTCCTTATCAATGTAACCATTAAGAAATTCATTTTTTACATCCATCTGATAAAGTGTGATAAACAACATATTAAATTAAAAGTCTAATAGATTCTAACCTAGCGACTGGAGCAAAGGTTTCTGTATAGTCGATCCCTTCTTGCTGACTATAACCTTGTGCTACCAGTCGAGCTTTGTTTCTGACTACTTCTCCTTGTTCGCTAATCTTGTTTCTGAAGACCCACTTAATTCTAATAATGCTGAAACCTTTTGGTTTGGGTACAAGATCCCATACGTGATTTCTGGTGAATTGATTTAGCTCTTCTTACATTGCCATGATCCAGTCATTGTCTTGAAGATCTTCATCTACAAAAGTTGGTTCAATCAAGGACACCAATCCCATGAGAGATTCTTAAGAATTTCTGAATGTTGATATGGTTCTGATTGGATCATCTTTCTTTCCTAGGATCATTTCTTCAGGATGAGCTACGGTGCTTCTAGATGGTTTCTTTTGAATGGGTCCTTCAAATGTTTCTTTGGTGGTTTCTTCAGAATCTGTTTCTTTGTCAGGACTATCTTCTGATCCTGAAATATGAACTTCTATATCTACAAGAGAATCTTTTTTCTTTGACTTTTGAAGGCCAAGCTTATCATCAAATCTGATATTAATAGATTCTTCCACAATTTGTGTTTCAGTGTTATATACTCTGTAGCATTTTGAGCGTTCAGAAAATCCTAACATTAAACACTTTTGTGCCTTAGAATCAAATTTATTCAGATAATCTTTTGTATTTAGAATGAAACAAGTGCATCCAAAAGGATGAAAATAAGAAATGTTGGGATTTCTGATCTTCCATAATTCATAAGGAGTCTTCTCAAGAATAGGTCTTATAGAGATTCTATTATGAATACAACACATTGTGTTCACTACTTCTGCTGAGAATTGTTTAGCAATGTTAGTCTCATTGATCATGGTTCGAGCCATTTCTTGTAAAGTTATATTTTTACGTTCTACAACTCCATTTTGTTGTGGAGTTCTAGGACAAAAAAATCATGAGAAATACCATTTTCATTATAAAGTTTTTCAAAATCTTTATTTTCAAATTCTCCACCATAATCACTTCTGACTTTTACAATTCTAAACTCTTTTTCATTCTGGAATGCATTACAGAAGTTAGCAAACACATAATGTGACTCATCATTGTGTCTTAAGAACTTTACCCATGTCCATCTGCTATAGTTATCTATGATCACCAATCCATACTTCTTGCCACTGATGGATGCAATTTTCACTAGTCCAAATAGATCAATATGCAGAAGTACTAATGGCCTAGAGGTAGAAACAACATTTTTTGATTTAAAAGGAGGTTTTGCAAATTTGCCTTTTTGACATGCTTCACACAGAGCATCTGAGTTGAACTTCAAATTTGGAAGTCCTCTGACTAGATTGAGCTTGTTATTATGAGATATTCTTCTCATACTGACATGTCCCAAATTGTCTGTGCCAGGCCCATTGCTCATTTTCCACATACATAAGGCATTTAACATTCTGTTTCTTAAGTTCAGAAAGTTTGATTTTATAAATGTGGTTTTCCTTTTACCATTAAAGAGGATTGTTCAATCTTTCTGACTAACAACTTTACAGGACTTTTGATTAAAGATTATATCATAACCGTTATCACTTAATTGACTTATGGATAACAGATTATTCATCAATCCATCTACTAACAGAACATTAAAAATAGAGGGTAAAGAACCATTACCGATAGTTCCAGAGCCAATGATTTAATCCTTTTGGTTTCCTCTAAAACCTACGTAACCACCATCTTTAAGTTCCAGACTTTGGAACATATGCTTTCTTCCCGTCATATGTCGAGAGCATCCAGAGTCCAAGTACCAAGATTGGTGTTTCAGCTTTGCTGTCAAAGACATCTGCAACATATACTATTTTGTCCTTAGGTACCCATATCTTTTTGGGTCCTTTTTGGTTAGAGTTTCTAAAGTTCTGTTTGAACTTTGGTTTAACATAAGATCTTGCATAATATGAATCACTAGTATATTTTATGTCATGAGGGTGACCATAAGTGAAGTGTGATTTAAGAGAAGTGTATTTTATGACCAAGTCATCTACTTTAGAGTAAGGTTTTTTCATTTTTAGAAGGCACATATCCTAAACCTTTTATATTGTTTCTTCTAACTTTATAGATCACTGAAGCCATCTTGCTTCTTCCTATTCTATTAGCAAGAAACTCTTGAAAACCAATGTCATATTATTTTATAATATTATCAGTATTACTTAGAACTTCTGAACCAGATTTTTCTTGAGCTTTTTGTAGATTTTCTTTAAAAACAGAGTTTTAAATTTTTAGTTCCGAAATGATTTCCTTAAGTTTAGAATTTTCTGTTTCAAGTTTCTCAGTATCTTCAGAATCATATACAAGATTCCGTTTCAGATTCTTGTATTTGATTTGAAGCTTCTGATAGTTTTCAAGTTCAGGTAAGCTTTCTGCGAATTCAACTTTATAAAAATTAATAGCAAAATTTGGAAATACCTCTTCAGTATCAGAATCAGATTTAGAGGAATTTGAGTTGTCAGCTATGTTGTCCATTAAAGCTATATTGGATCTTTCATCTTCTGATTTTGACGACGCTTCAGAGGAATCTGAATCGTCCCATGTTGCCATAATACTTTTCTTCTTTTCTTTGTCAAACCTCTTACTCGACTTCTCTTTCTGAAGCTTAGGACAGTCGCTTTTGTAGTGACCAGGTTCCTTACATTCGTAACAGACAACTTCTTTGCTTCTAGAATTGTTGTGTCCAGAGGATGAATCAGAGAAGTTGCTAGATCTTCTGGGATTTCTAAACCTCCTCTGTCTATTCTTCCAGAGTTGTTGAACTCTTCTGGAGAGCAGAGATAACTCATCTTCTTATGATGATGATCCTCCAGAGTTTTCTCCTTCAGCCTGAAAAGCTTTGGAATCATATTTTTTGTTCGATTTAAGAGAAATAGACTTACCTTTCTTTTGGGGTTCATCTTCTTCTAATTCTATCTCATGACTTCTTAAAGATTTGATGAGTTCTTCTAGAGAAATCTTATTCAGATCTTTTGCAGGCTTAAGAGCTGCCACCATGGGTCTCCATTTCTTGGGTAGACTTCTGATGACTTTCTTTACATGATCTGCAATAAAATATCCTTTGTCCAGAACCTTTAGACCAGCTGCCAGAATTTGAAACCTCGAGAACATTGCTTCAACAGTTTCATCTTCCTCCATTTTGAATGCTTCATACTTCTGAATGAGAACAAGGGCTTTTGTTTCTTTGACCTGCGCGTTGCCTTCATGTGTCATTCTTAAGGAGTCAAAGATGTTCTTAGTTGAGTCTCTATTTGTGATCTTCTCATACTCTGTGTACGAGATAAAACTTAGGAGGATAGTTCTGGGTTTGTGGTGATTTATGAATTCCTTCTTCTGTTGATCTGACATTTTCTTCCTTTCAATCTTCTGGCCACTTGCGTCAACAGGATGAGTATAGTCATCTGTTACCATGTCCTAGAGATCAGCGTCATGAGCCATAAAGAAAATTTCGATTCTGCCCTTCTAGTAATCGAAGTTTTCTCCATCAAACATTGGGGGTCTTTCGTTGATTCTGTCTTTGTCATCATAGTGATCATTGTTGTTCTGAACATGTTCTGCCATAATGTTTTTCTAGATGGATCTTTTATCTGACACGGTTAAGTGTTAGCACCCAGAACCAGGAACTCTGATGCCAATTAAAAGTTGAAAAACACAAGAAAGGGGGGACTGAATTGGGTTTTTTAAATTAAAACAATTTGACAAAGTTATTTTTATCCTGGTTCATTTGTACTCAAACTACTCCATTCCACCCGTCAAGGTGATTTGCCTCTCTCAACAAGGTCTTAATCCACTAATCAAATCTTTGATTTCAACCACGATGACAACTGCCAACGTCTTCCTGAGATATAACCACAACTTGGTTACTCAAGGTACAAACAGTTTACAACAAGAATATGTGTTAACAATGCTTCTTACAAGCTATATCACAACTGTGATGTATACACTATTTAGAAACAGAAAATAATAAAACAACTTTGAGGAAAATACAAAGTGAGCTTTTGAGTTGTTTTCAGAGAGTGAGATTCTACGCATGAAGCTTGAAGGTAATGCTCCTTTATATAGGCAATTGATTTGATCTGTTGGGAGTTAACAGAGTTTACAAAAGGAATGTTAATGATTTTTATTAAGTGCTTCTTTCCATAAATACAAATCTTGTCTGCAGCCACCTGTTACTTTTAATATTTCCATTTGTGAATTTTGTAACGCATCAGAACTAAGTATGAAATGCAGCCATGAGGATAGATATCAGAGTTTAAGATGCATCTTGGTGCTTTTAGAAGTTTGACTTGAACTAAGAAGAACTTCTTCTAATGAGCGTGATAATTTGAAGGCCTCTTTTAGCATATCTCTCTTATCAATCAGAACTTCTTCTTATTAATAGAGGCACAACTTATTCTTCTTGTTCTCTTAGAACCAGAACTTTATCTATGCACATTAACACTAGAAGATAACAATATAAAATATTTATCTATCATAGTCAGAACATAATTGTCATCAATAAAATTTGTTATAATCAAAATTTATTTAGAAGATGTAGAACCAAACTATGTTCTAACAGTGTGCCAACCGACACGACCTTTATGGCGACCGACACTATGTGAGTGAGGAAGAGTGTCGAACGACACACTTTTGTGGCGAGGGGCACACCCCAAATCTCCCATTTTCTTTAAATTGTTTTGTCTGTTTGTGTCTGTTACTTCATTAATTTACTAGTTGGTTAATAATGGTAATTACATGGTTAAGGAATTATAAGTAGCATAGTATATTATTAACAGGAGAATAATTGTATTAGGAGATAAATGTATGGAGTAACAGAAGGGCGTGTGTATATCAGTATTTCATTAAATAGTTTAAATGAATTAACAGAAAGTTATGTAGTTAGATGTTATAGCAGTAAAATTATACAGTGGTAAATAAAATAGCAGTAGAAGTAATTGACAAGTAGTAGTTAGCAGAAATAATACTATTTATTAAATAGAAGAATGTATAGAAAATTTAGTAGGTTATTATTAGCAGAAATAATAGTAGCAGGTAACTTAGCAGAATTATAACAGAAAATGTTAATAGCAGTAGAGGTTTAATGGATGCTTAGTAGAAGGTTAGTGGAAGTAACTTGTTGAAAATCGACAGCAGAATCTAATTTTGCAAAATAGGATTTAAGTAGAGTTAATAACATAAAACTAAAAGTGTCTATATATAGTATTTAGCTAAGAGGTTTTGATGTTAGAAATATAAAGCAAGTGAAGTAAGTGGAATCGTGGTAGTCAAGTTGCAGTGATGATGTTGTTAATTCCGAAGTTGAAGGCTGTGATGAATATTAGTTGTATTTCCATGTGTTGGCTAAACCAAGTTGTAGGCCTATGGAAAGTGTTGAGTTGTTGCTAAAGTTGCTGAAGAAGAATTTAGTAAAACTGATTTAGTAGGAATTCATTGATAATAGTCTTAGATTATGTAGGTTGCCATGCCATTGAATTCTTATCAAGATGTAAAGTTGTAGCTGATGAATTTGCGTTGTATCGTTGTTCACGTTAAAAAGTGACGAACTAGGGAATCGAATCGGAATTTGAATTCCGGCTCAAAACGATTTACTCTTTTTGATTTTTTTTTGTTTTAAAAGATGCCGTGAGCACCAAGCTTTATTGTTTCCAAACAAGAAAAGAAGATGGAAAAGGGGAAAGCTGAAATACCCTAAAATATGATATGCGATGCGACTAGTGTGAACTAGACGCAAAACATTGGGGAGACACCAGGGTAAGGGGGTTGGTTATATAAAGGGAAGGTATTAGCATCCTATATATCTATAGTTTTCTATAGGAACTTTTTTATGCATATTTTGTATGTTTGTGTGTTTTATTTGCTATGCTATTTCGGGAAAGTTTCTCCTTTGGGATTTAAGAATGGTAGGTCAGGAAGGAACCTAAGTTTTGTTATAATTATTATGCTCGCAAAGATAATTGGGATCCTCTGCATACATATCCCCTAATGGGAATCAGAGCATCTATATCTTGGATCTAAGGGAACTAGGGTTTGTTTGGTTTGAGGGAGAAAGAAGTATGCTCGCCAAGGGTGAGACCTTGTGCCTACGTATTCTCAAAAGGAGGTAGAGAAAGTCAGAGCAATCGTAGTTTCCACTTATATGCTAGTGGAAGCAATGATGATTTTATTAAGAGACAAAGACAAATGTCATCTTAATGAAAAATGTATCTAATCTATTTCATCACATACATTTTTGAAAATTTGATTGATTAAATATTTCATTGTAAGCATTGGATGTTTTGCTTGAGTGTACTAGCGTTACTACTTACAAGTTAAGAA
Organism: Vicia sativa; assembly: GCA_021764765.1. Taxonomy (NCBI): domain Eukaryota; kingdom Viridiplantae; phylum Streptophyta; class Magnoliopsida; order Fabales; family Fabaceae; genus Vicia; species Vicia sativa. Next base: position 60,821,917 of record CM038794.1, read on the forward strand.
ATATGTTTGGAAAACTTTTGAATCTTTCATTGTAAGCATTGAGCATTTTGCTTGAGTGTACAAGCGTTGCCACTTACAAGTTAAGAAAGATGTTTTGTTTTAAAAAGTGTTGATTTTGAAAAATGTTTGAAAAAGTGTTGATTTGTATGTGATGCTATAGATGAGATACTTCTTCCATAAAGATGATAGATGTCTAAATCTATAGGAGAAATTGATTATTGATTAGGGGGATTCTTTTAAGAAGCCTGTGGGTCCTTGTATTGTAAGCCCAAGAGGAGGAATTCCGAGGGACATCGAGGGTACTTGTATTGTGAGCCCAAGAGGAGGAATTTCGAGGGACATCGAGGGTCCTTGTATGAAGCCCAAGAGGAGGCTATAGGGTATGGCTGGCTTGGCTTTAAGAGTGATTTCACCGGGAAACCATACTCTTTGGATTTAAGAGTGATTTCACCGGGAAACCATACTCTTTGGATTGGTTGTGTTGATTTTAGAAGAAAATGTTTTTGATGACCGCGTATGAGCGGAAAAGGAATTTGAATGGGTTGAATTGATTTTAATTGTAGATGACAAGTACCAAAACGTTGGGCTATCCTCTAACGATTCAATACTCGAGATTGGTGATTGAGGTCAACCGATCATCTCTCATCCAAAATCTTTATTATGAAAAGAGTGAGGTGAAACAAAGTTCACTTTTATTAAGTGTATGGAATAAAGTATTTAAGTCATTGGGTTACCCTCTAATGGCCCAAATACTTTACATTTTAACTAAATCGTCGGGCTATCCTCTAACAATTTAATTAAATACCATAGCACTATGTTTTTTTTTGTTTTGTAGAAAAATTGATTTTTGAAAGAACAAGTCCAATTAATTATTTTTGACTTGAAAGTGTTTTGAAAATTGCGGCGTTGGACGTGAAAATGATATTTCGGGTTATGATTAACCAAGTATATGGACTTGATTAACCTCGTGAGGATAGGTGCTCCCTATCCCCAACCATGAGACCCTGGTGCATGGTGATTGGTATGTGGACCAATTGTTTTTTCGGGTTATGATTAATCAAGGCAACGAGGGCCTTAATTAACCTCGTGAGGATGGCCATGCCCATCCCCAACCATGAGACCCTTAGAGAATTTGGTGTGGGTAACCAAAAATGAGAGATCGAAGGCGTTGTTGTTGTTTTTATGTTAATTTGTGAGTGGAGTGTACAATCGCGTAATAAACATACAAGCGGATAATATAATAAAGCGGATAGTAAAAGAAAATAAATTAACACACAATACAAACCGGAATTTAAATAATTATTAGTATAGATTTTTTCTACTTGATAAAAAATCAACTAATAATTTAATTGTTAATTTAGCAAATAAAAACTATCTTATACTAATTATTATTTAATACATCAATAAAAAAAACTTGCATAATAATAAATTTAAAGAGAGAGTTAGAAAATGGGCCTTATTGGAGCTTTAATCTGGGGGGTGTGAACAACAATCTGAGCCCAAGCCCAAAAACAATGCTGCTGGATCTTGTATGAGTGCTTCCATGGATCATATTGTGGTCCACCATTCTGGATCGTTGGATCTGGACTCAACAGATCTGATGGCTTATGGCAGGAAGTGCAAGATAGCTTATCATGTATACACCTGCATCGAATCCCAAACAGACCACACAGACGGTGACAAGTGTCACCGCCTGGACTAGACAACACGTCTTAATTTAAAATACTAATCTAATTCATTCTTATCATAAATTAAATAAACAGAATCTTAATCTTAGTTAAACTTATTTTTGTTATAAATTAAATAAACAAAACAACACACAAAAAAACAGGGTTAATCCTAATCATACCTACTAATACTAACTTAAGTTATTTTATAAAACTAAATTAACATAATAGAACACAAAACACAAACAGAGCTTTATACTCACTATCTCTCACGGTTTCACCTTCTCTTCCCCACGAACCCCATGAATCCCTAACCGCCGCTCTCATCTCATCGTCGCTCTGGACTTCGTCCTTTCTCGCGATCTCTCATCGCCGTCCTGATTCCTCACGGCGAACGTCCGTCTCTCTCTCGACCGTGACCGCGATTTAATACAAAAATCTGTCCCTCTTTCGATCTATCACTCTCTCTTGTTCGCGACCCTCACAACGATTTCGTTCGATAAAGTCTCTCTCACTCTATTCGCTATTTTGTTATCTGATTTCCTGAAATTTGTTTGTTTGATCCCTACAGGTGACTCTAAATCGAAAGGGGAAAAAGAAACCTAACTTCTATTATTTGGGTAAAACCGGTGATGTTTAGAGGGCGACCGAATGATGGAAATACAATAAAACGAAAAGAAAAGGAAGGTTGTGGTGACGATTCCGAGGTCTACACGGCGGCGGACGGCGGCCTGCAACCGCAACCCCGGTGAGACCTTTCTGTTTACCTTAAGTTTTGCTTTTGTTGCCTCGTTTTTACCTTTCTGAAGGATCTTTTGTTTGGAAAATGATGATATGAGGTTAGGGTTTGTAGCCGTTTTAGGGTTTGTTGAACAGTAGTCCCTCTGGTTCTTGCATCTTCAATGTTTATATAGTGTCTGAGTTAGGGTTTGTACTCTGAAATGTTTTGAAAAACAAAGGCTGCTTCCAAAAAAACGAAAAAAAGATGGGCTTTTGGTATTTGTTTTTGATCTGTTGGGTCAGAATCTGTATGCCAGCCTTGTTCTTGTATTGGATTTAGCAATGTTGATTAAATGGGCTGTTGGGAATTTCTGTTATGCTATCTGTTTGAGGTATTGGGCTGCTCTAGATTCGATATCTTGTTTGTTTGATGTTTGTGGTAAAACTTGACCGAAATGGTACCTGTCCTTGCTGCCCTGTGTAAAGCTTCTGTACTATGATGCCATACTGAGTTATATCTGTTTTTTTCCTTCTTCTTTCTACACCTCCTACTGTGAACCAAGGATTAAACATTCTTGAGGATTTGTAGTAGTGAGTTTTATTGCCGATGAAAGGGCTTTACAGTTCCGAGGCCTTGTTGGTTACAATTGAAACTCTTGCAGCCTGATTCCGAACAATAGATCCTAATGATGAGACAAAAAAATGCATTGTCTTGTATCTTGTTAATGTTGTCCACTAGTGCTAACTACTTTCTTTTTGTTGTTTCATGAATATGAGTACCGCTACGAGTTCGGAAAAATGATGAAGGAAAGCTTGGAGGAATGGAATGCTTGAGAACGAAGTCAAGAACACATTCATGAAGACTTACAGCTTGAAAAATCCACAAATAGTTTAGAAAATACTAGTATTGTAGGGACTTTGTAACTTGTATTTTAAGATTTGATGAATTGTAACATATGTATCTTGATTTGTTCTTACATTCTTGTACAAATAAAACTTTGGAGTAATGTGAAACTCTTGAATTTTCATGAATGCAAGATTTAAAGATTATGTGCCAACTTGAATTCTTAGTTTTAAATCTTCAAATACTACTAATGCGATCTTCATCGTTATAGCAATTGTAGATGAAAGTTGGGAATCCGTTGTGAACCAAATATTCCAAAAATTTGTCATGAACCCAAAATTAATTTGGTTAAAACAAACCATGTCGAAATGTTGATTAAAATATGCGCCCAATTCCAAATCAATCCATAACCCCAATCCGTAGTCTTGAATCAAACGAGTAGTAACACGGTTGTTGTATTTTTAGAACTTGAATCCTCTAGTATGTGAAACTTGAGAATTAAACTCTTAATGCAAAGATGGTTTGATGACTCAGAATTAAACAATACTTGAATTCCTTTGAATTTCCCGACCATAAAGCTTTCTTGTTTATCCGTCCATGTAGAAATTCCGAGCCCTTTGCCACTTGAAACAAAAAATCGAAACCCTAAGTTTCAAATAAAGTTCTTGATTCAAAACCTTAGTCAACTTGGCGATTCCATGATTCTTTAAGAAATGAGTGATAGATTCCACTTGAAATTAATGGGATTATCACCGCATTTGCAAATCGAAACATATTCGGTAGTAGAGAAAGATTTGAAACCAAACGAATTTCATAAAGAAATTTCTAATTTTTCATTGAATGCCTTGAATCTCGTGAGCGATGAACGTGACTAGAAAAATTTAAACATGTGGAAACTTGGACATTCTTGAATCTTGTAAACAAGCCCTCTAGATGAGTATTTTCACACATGCCATACATCAATTCTTGCTAAGAATGACAAAGTTGACGAGCAAGCCAAATGCACAAGTACTTGAATTGTTGATCAATAATCAGATAATCATAATCCACCCTCTTACTTCTTGAACAATGAACTAAATAATCAGAAGAAACCAAGGCATCAGACTTTGCAGAGTAAAAATCTCGAACCACCAGCAAATCCTAAACTCGTGATGGATTGATCTCTTGAATCAGGAGGCAATGATATTCAATACAACAAAACTTCCATAGTTCCATCAAGAAAGAGACCACTCATTTCAGAAATCAAAAATCGAACCCAAAAACCGATAGATAAGAAAGGATAAGATTCATTGTTAAACCTCGTCGTTTTCAAATATCCTAGATTGGTTGAAAGCGCCACATCCTTTCTGCTCAAAGGAAAATCAAACCGAGTCAACTTCAACCCATAACCATAGAACCGGTGGTATGAATGCATGTGAGTGTTATGATAAACGCGAAGCCTAAACCAGATAAAATCGAGATAGGAGAGCAAATTTTGGGGTGCAACAGTTGCCCCTATTTAATCGTCTTAAACCTGAAAGTGAAATTGGCGCTAGCCTTTTGAACTTTCAAGGTAGAAGAAGATTAAATACTAAAAGAAACCAAAAATTTGCGCTCCGAAGAACAAGTAGAAATGTTTGTGCTTTTTTTTTGCATTTTCAATTTTTTTGTATTTTTTTGTAAACAGTGGGATTGGGAACAAAAATTCTGGTATGTCAGGTAAGAATATTAGGCATACACCTGAAAGAGACCGACCGAGGACAACTTTAACAAAAGTTTCGAAATATACATGCCCGGTAAGGATATTGGACACATAAAGATCGAATATACATGTTCGGTAAGGATATTGAACACATATAGGAAGCATATGTCAGGTAAGGATGTTAGACATACACAGGAAAGAGACTGACCGAAGACGACTCTAACAAAAGTTTCGAAATATACATGCCCGGTAAGGATATTGGACACATAAAAATCGAATGTACATGTTCGGTAAGGATATTGAACACATATAGGGAGCATATGTCAGGTAAGGATATTAGACATACAGAAAGAAAGACCGAAGACGACTCTAACAAAAGTTTCAAATATACATGCCCGTAAGGATATTGGACACATAAAGATCGAATATACATGTTCGGTAAGGATATTGAACACATATAGGGAGCATATGTCAGGTAAGGATATTAGACATACACCGGAAAGAGACCGACCGAAGACGACTCTAACAAAGGTTTCAAAATATACATGCCGGTAAGGATATTGGACACATAAAGATCGAATATACATGTTCGGTAAGGATATTGAACACATATAGGAGCATATGTCAGGTAAGGATATTAGACATACGGAAAGAGACCGATCGAAGACGACTCTAACAAAGGTTTCAAAATATACATGCCGTAAGGATATTGGACACATAAAGATCGAATATACATGTTCGGTAAGGATATTGAACACATATAGGAGCATATGTCGTAAGGATATTAGACATACGGAAAGAGACCGATCGAGACGACTCTAATAAAGGTTTCGAAAATATACATGCCCGGTAAGGATATTGGACACATAAAGATCGAATATACATGTTCGGTAAGGATATTGAACACATATAGGGAGCATATGTCAGGTAAGGATATTAGACATACACTGGAAAGAGACCGACCTAAGACGACTCTAACAAAGGTTTCGAAAATATACATGCCTGTCATACCCCAAAATTTGCCCTCCATCTTCTCAAGACATTCCATACATCCATACTCAAGGATTCCTCAAAGGTTGATCAGACAAACCCTCTCCTAGACAATCAACCCAAACTAGGGTTTGGCAATTCTCAGCTTCATATGGACTTCCAACATCTCCAATGTTCATCATGCCTCCTCATATGCTTCAAATATTCTCCATGTCAAGTTTCAAGCCTTACAAGTCAAGTTTCCTCAGACAATTGCTCAGATGGTTGAAAATCAGTTGTATTGGACAAAAAGTCAACTTTGGTCAACATACAGTCAAACTTCATAATTTTTGGTCAACATCCTCATTTTGAAGTTACATTCATCATTTGATCAAGGGTTGATCATGATTCATCAAGAAAACTCAAGATTTGCTCAAAAGTCAAACTTTCTAAATTAGGGTTTCTAGGTGAAAAGTCAATGAACTTTGGTGATCATAACTTTCTCATACTTTCTCAGAAAGTTTTCCACCACCTCTTGTTTTGAAGGAAATTCAATTCTCTACAACTTCATGTCTCACAAGAATGTCCAAAAATTGCTTCATTTGAGAAGTATGGCTCAAAACATTACAGATCATTTTCAAAGTCAACAAAAAGTCAACATTTTGTTTTGAAGATATACTGAGCATGTAAACTCCAATTGAGATGAGACCAAAAAGGTTGGTTAGAGGACTCTTAGAGCTTTCCAAAAAGTCCAAGAACACTCAAAAATGTGGAAAATTGAGCAAGATACACTATTCAGAAGTTGGACAATTTTGGACAATTGCACAAAAGGACATTTTGGTCAAAATGCAAAATTTTCCAAATTGGCCTATAATCTTTTGATCCAAACTTGTTCATGACATTATTTGTGACTCATAAATGCTTGGCCATGGCAATTTCCTATTTTATTGATTTAATTTTGGATTTTAAACCATTTAATTCAAAATTAAATTATATAAAATATGAAAATAAAGTATTTTTTCAAATGGGTTGGATTTTTATCTTACTTGAGGACCAAGATAGCCCACCAAGCATACCAATTTCGTGATAGCATGCATATGGAAAGAAAAAATCAAATTTTCAAGGAAATTTGATTTTATTTGAATGAGAAAATTTTTGCATTGAATATCATATCTTTTTTCACTCTCTTTGCACTCTCAAATCCTTCTATAAATACCAAGCATTATGCACAACACAAAGGAGGAAACCCTAGCTCAAAGCATAACCCTTATTTTGCCAAATTTTCTCTCAAAATTGTCAAAATCGAATTTTAATTTTCAGCAGGTTTCAAGGAGTTCTAAGCACTCAAACGCCTTCCTGAGGTTCCCAGCAATCGAAGCCAATCCTTACTCAAGCCCAGAACTGCCCAGATCGTGCTCAAGAGCTTGCTCCGATTTGGTATTTCTTTGAAATTCGAATTCCATTAACCATGCATTATTAACTGTTTTCATGTGTTTGTTTGAGTTCAGGGTGTCCAATAGAATGTGTTTGATGCCTTACATGTGAGTTTCCACGTGAAAATCACAAATCACCATAGTTAGGGCATTTCGAGCTGTTTGAATCGAACCGGCTTGTACAAGCATTTTCAGGGCAAATAAACATCACCATCGTGTTCGCCATGGTCGATTTAGGGGGGTAGGGTATCCCTTTGCTCTTTAAATTTCGTATTTTGCAGGTTTGAGAATCATGGCCATCGGAGAAGACGACCGGAGCTAGGGCTCCGGCGTCGTTGAATGTGTTCACTCCGGCGAAGGCAAGCGTGGCAGTTTGGCTCGTTCTGATTTGTCCATCCGTTCCACCTGGGGTCCACGCACGCTGACTCAGTTTGAATTCAAATCAGGGACACGTAATCATTCAAAAACGTTTGATTTCAGCTTTTCAAACACCAAAGACACGTTGTCCCAGTGGTTAAGGTGTTGGGATTGAAAGATGCTCCAAAAGGTCTCCAGTTCGAACCACACAGAGACCAGATTTGTTTTCTTTTTACAAACTTCAAACTTTTTCATATTTTCTTATTTATTTAATATATCTCATGCATTTTAATTTATTTCAATATTTTTATTCATGCATTAAAAATCATCAAAAATATTTTTTCCTTTTGCATTTATTTTCATAAAATGTTTATTTAATTTATAAAATTAAAAAATATTGTTTTGCATGCATACTTATTTTTATTCATAATTTAGCATTTAAATCAATTTTAATTATTTTAAATTATTAAGATGCATCTAAAAATCCCAAAAAATTATTTTAGCATATTTATGTTATTTCCAGCATGTCATATTTTTTCCATTCAAAAACTTGCATTTTTACTAATATTTTCCTCTTATTCGGTTTCATCGTATTTTCCGATTTTCTTATCTTTTCACAGGTTGTTCCGTTTCAGACGGTTTCTTTTACTGTTTTCTTTTTTCCAATAATGTAACTGCTCATGGGATGTAATAGTTTAAATTAGGTTTTTATTTTCCGCAAGTTTAAATTAAGTATCTTCCCCAAAGCCATGTAATAGCGTAGGACATTTATCTTTCCGCATTTTTACATTCCGCATTTTAATTTCCGCACCCTATAAATTGCTAGTAATTAGGCGTGTATGGCAAGACTAAAATTGAACATAGCTCACTCTAATTTTCAAGATAAAATATCTGAATCAACACACTTCTTTCACACATGCACCCCTTAGGGTAATTCTCTCTCGTTGCCTTTACGAATTCAAATGGTCAAGTCCCTCGAACGTAGAGGTATTCTAGCACTGTTGCCTTCAAAAAAAATCATCATAGTCCCTTCGATACAAAGATCATAGACCCACGATGTCGCCTACGAATACATGATCTTGACCCTCGATTGTCGCCTACGAAAAATGATGATAGTCCCTTCGAATGTGCTAAGGATACTTCCTACAAGTTGCTTTCTATGACCATCCGATGTCCCTTCGAATGTCCCTTCTACATCCAACGAATGGGGTTACCTACCAACTAATGGTATGGATAGCGCTATTCTAAAGGAAAGTAAAACAACACGAAAACGACCAATTCTGAGTAGGTAATAAGACTTTTAGTTGCTTGCTCTATCAAACACTTTTTACACCTCACACACTTTTGTCAAAGTTCAAACTCTTTTCAAAACGAAACATTTCCGAACACTTTGTATACATTCCTACATGAATCATTACAAAGTCAAAGCGAAATGCCTTTTCAAAACATTTTTGTCAAACACACAGAAAGCACAATTTTAAAGTGATCTAAGAGCAACTAAGAGCCCGTAGATAACTACGGATGGAAAGGGGTGCTAATACCTTCCCTTTTCATAACCTTCTCCCTTACTCGAATCTAACGAAGGTATTTTTCGTACTTTTACCTTCCCTTAATTGGATAAAAATAAAAGTCGGTGGCGACTCTTGCTATCCGCACATTTGCGATACAAAAACCTACAAAGTCAGTTCACCGTGTTACAGAACTGGCGAATCTGCTGGGGAGACACCCTAAAAAGAGAGAATACCTTAGGGATTTCTAGATCACCTTTATTTCTTTCTGTTTGACTTGTATGCTTTATCTTTAAGGGTTGCTTGGGTATTATATTTGTGGGGGATCCTACACCCGGATCCGGGTTTCCTTTTAGGTAAGTAGCAATAAATCGTTGCGACCGTTAGACGTATATCAAAACGGTCAACATGATGGCTACGTTAGCGTGACAATTTGGATGTCCTGATACTCTTCATTCCCAAGTTGAGGATAGTATTTGGCTTCTGCGTGGTGTCATCAAGCGCTAACTAAACTTTTAGAACCTTAATTGACCCATCTTAGCCATTAGAAGGTAGTGAGATGGCCGACTTTGGTGTAGACCGAGGTTGGTTGATACTCGATGCTACGCTCATTGAGATCAGACTTTTGGGATATTTTCGGTCGACCACTTGGTAGTCGTATTGAAATAAACGCCTACGAGAAAGATCGATGATGTGAGATTCCTAGAACCCGGTTACTATTATAGGACAGGATGAACCAACTCAAACTTTTGGTGGGGTAATCACCTAGACCTCTTGCAAGCCTTAAACCTAGGCTCATTGTGTGAATTGTTTGTGTGTGCCAAACATGACATCATGACATCATTTGCATTGCATATCATTTCTAACTATTTCAAGGACCTAGGGATTTATCTTTGCTCTGTTTTGTAGGGTATTATGGCTTCTAGAAAGACTATCCGAATCAACTTCATGGGTATACCTTCTCAGCTCAAAGAATTGGTTTCAGAGATTCCCGATCATGCTCAGTTTGTCAAAAGACATGGTTATCTACTTGATTTGGTTATCTCCGGTTTTGAAGAAGATATGATGCATGTCCTATTCCAGTTCTTTGATCCGAAACACCATTGCTTTACATTCCCAGATTATCAGTTGGTTCCTACCTTGGAAGAGTTCTCTAAGCTACTTGGGATACCTATTCTTGATCAAATGCCATTCACCGGTCTAGAAAAGGTTCCTAGGTACGAAGACATTGCATCAGCCTTACATCTTAAGCGCTCAGACATTGAAGCCAATTGGGAAACTAGAAGTGGAGTTAAGGGTTTACTTGCTAAGTTCCTGATTAAGAAAGCCCGAGAATTCCTCAAAGTTATGAGTTTCCATGCATTCGAAGACATTTGGCCTTGCTAATCTATGGTTTGGTTCTATTTCCTAACTCGGATCAATTCATAGATGTCAACGCCATCAAGTTGTTTCTTACCCGCAATCCAGTGCCTACTTTACTTGGAGACATCCTACATTCTCTCCATACTCGTACTACTAAGAGACAAGGAACTCTCATGTGTTGTATACCGTTACTTTCCAGGTGGTTTATTTCGCACCTCCCTCCATCAGTTTTGAAGAATGAACAAAGGATGAAGTGGTCTCAAAGGCTAATGTCACTCTCTCATTCAGATATCCGTTGGAGTCTTTTCTCTCAAAAGGACTTCACATTCATTGAGCGTTGTGGAGAATTCCTTAATGTACCACTACTTGGTATAAGGGGAGGTATTACTTACAACCCTTCTCTAGCTCTATGTCAGTTTGGTTTTGCCCGAAGAGATGGCCCGCATGATATGCTTCTCCAAGATGTTGTGTTCGACTACAACCAAGATCTCCAGAATTACCGACGAAGGTTCATACACGCTTGGGGCATGGTCGATACCAAGACTTTGGGGCACGAACTCCATTCCTTGGGAACCTTACCTCAAATGGGTGCGAGCTCGAGCTCAAAACCTCATGATGCCATTCACTGTTTTACCGTAATTATGGAACTGTTGCTATAGGTGGCGTACCTATCTTATTCTCCATCCCGACATGCCTGATTTTGAAGACTTGAAGAGATCCTGGATTCAGCTCAAAGAAGAAAGGGATACCTTTGAAGCTCAGTGTTATGCAAGTGAGAAGAAAGTGTTAGAGTTGACCAAGCTACTTCACGAGGAGCGGAACATCAACGCCTACCTCAACACCAAGAGGAAGCGCCCATGGGAGACTTAGCGCTTTAGGATTTTTATGTTTTTCTTTTATTTGTTTGAACTATCTTTTGTACTTAAAAAGAAAAAAGAATAAAAAGAGTACTAATAAATGTTTGTTCATTGCTTGTCTAACAAATTTAAATCTCTAAGGTCCTTGAAAACATTGCATTGCATCCGCATAAACATCGCATATCATAGCATAACATTGCATCACAGGTACATTGAAGATTGGTTTTCTCATTTGCTCGCTATTTATTTTAGCAGAAATGGCTCTTGAACATCATCAAAGATCTTCAAGCTCGAATGCTCGGTTTGGATGTTTACCAGCTTGGTCCAAGGCCAAGAAGATCTCAAGATGCTCATCAACAGGAAGAAGAAGGTTGTTGGTCTTCTCAACATGGGCAGACGCTACAAAGGTGGTCCTAGAGTGGTTAGTCGAATCGAGCTCTCTGAAGGAAGTGTCAAGAAGGAGGATGAGCAAAGTAACAAGGGTGATGGCGAAGGTAGTCAGCATGGGCCTGAAAAAGACTATGATAATGGCCAATACTCTGATGAAGATGACAAGTACAAGCAACTTGAAGACCGTCGAATCTTGGAAAACTCAAGATGTCCGGGCTGAATTTTGATGATCTGAGTCTTGTCCCTGGTGTTGTGATTCCTCCCAAGTTCAAAGTTCCAACTTTTGCTAAGTATGATGGCATGTCTTGCCCTAAGTTGCATTTGAAGTCCTATGTTCAGAAAATCAACCCCATGATGATGTTGTGGATGCACTATTTTCAAGAGAGTTTGTCCGAACTCGGTTGGAATGGTACTATCACTAGAGAATGACCGTATCCGTACTTGGGTGACTTAGGTGATGCTTTCTGACGATGAGTACAATCTTGAATTGACACCCGCATGCACTACTGAGCATGTCCATGGGTCGTGATGAGAAGTTCAAGGAGTATGCTCGAAATGGAGAGATTTAGCGGGAGTTTAACCACCCTTGTCCAATAGGGAGTTGGTTGATATGTTTATGGGAACACCGGCCCATTCTTCAATCATCGATTGGAAACTCTTGATAGGTTCACCGAATGATATTGACGAGAGCGTATTGAAGGGTATCAAGAGTGGGAAGATTCGATAGAGTCATCTTCAAATCTGCGAAGAAATCTTTTGGTGGTAAGAAAGAAGCCAATCTTGTGTATGGTCGAAAAGCCAAGCCAAGACCGACTCAATCTGTGGGGGCGGATCTCCAATCCTACATCAACACAACCTCGGTGAGACAACGTGCGTAGTCGAACTTGCTACGAAGGCAGTTTACAAAGATCAACATGCCATTGTCGCAAGCCTTGCAACACATGTTGAAAGCGTGATTACCTTGAGGATCCTCCTCGAATGTCAATACCTCCTCTCGAGATACAATCCTAATGCTAAGTGTGCTTACCATTCTAATAGCCGGGACATAATCTTGATGATTGTTGGGCTCAAGAACAAGATTCAAGACATGATTGAAGCTAAGCATTGAGTTTGACCCTCTGTTGAGACTCGAATGTGATCAACGCGCCTATGCCTAATCATGACAAGAGTTCCAATCTTTGTTGGTGAATATACTTATGTTTTCAACATAGATGACTTGACCATTCCTCCGATGATATTAAGAAGAATTTGCTACAAGCGGTGTCAATCCGGATGCCCGGAGAATTGTCGTTGGTTCCCATCCACGATGGTGTGCTTGGTTGAGGATCGTGTCCGATGCATGATGAATAACCGCGAGATACTATTTACGAAACCACTGTGTGTGAAGAAATGTCTAAATTGAAGATTGACAATGTGAATGAAGCCACACCTCTGGAAAGTATGATATGATTACATGGTGAAGTACATTGGAGCTACAAGATTCCTATTGAAGATGTTAAAGCAACCGGGTGGGGTGACGATTTCCCGAAGACTATCTTGATGTTAACACTATAAAATTTCCTCCGTGATCCCTGTGCCGGTGGCACCCTCATCATTACTTCTCCAAGACCGGTTCCATATTCCTCGACAAGGCTATCCCTTGGAATTATGGAGTCGATGTTTACTATCATGGTGTCAAGCAAGACCCTCGACCATTGAAGATCTTACATTGAAGCTACCATTTCGACATTGACAACATCACCGGATCAAGTAAGGTGACCGAGCAGGAAGATTTTCTCTCCGAAATCTCTCCTCCAAAAGACATCGCGACTCCACTCGCATTCCAACTATTCAATCCATTCCCAAGCTAGAGGAAAGAACTGTGACTCATCACCTTTCAGTAGGAAGTACCAAAGTTCTTGAAGACACCTCCAAACAAGAAATGGAGGAAATTAGAAGATTATCAAGAAGAGTGACTACAATATTGTGGAACAGTTGGGACAAACTCCGTCCAAGATCTCCATGCTTGCTCTGCTCTTGTGCTCTGAGGCTCATGCTAATGCCTTGGTGAAGTTTAAGAATGCTCACGTCCGCAAAACACTACCAGACCGTTGAAGTTTGTATTGCTAGCCGGCTGCCAACAACGACCTAGGCTTCTCGATCTTGATTTGACTCTGGGAAAGAACAACAAAGCTTTGCACATCTGTTGAATGCAAGGGCACTACATTGTCTCATGTCTTGGTGGATACCGGTTCTGCTCTGAACATCCTGCCAAAGACTGCTTTTGATCGGCTTGATGTCGAAGGGTTGGTTCTGAAACCCAGTGATATAATTGTAAGAGCTTTTGATGGTTCTAAGCGAGCATGCTTGAGCTCATTCACTGTTAAGGTCGGTTCCCGACTTTTGATTCCACTTTCTTTGTCATGGACATTCGTCCGCTTACTCTTGCCTACTTGGGCCCTTGGATACATGGGGCGGCCATTACTTCTACCTTGCATCGGTGAAGTACGGTGAAAGGGAAGGTTGTTACTGGTGTGGTGAAGAGGAATATATGGTCACCATCTACAATCATTCCGATACCTCGAGATGGAGGGTGAATTCTTTGAGACCCCCTATCAAGCTTTTAAAACAATACCAGTCATGCCCGACTCTCTGTCCTCCTAAAATTACACCACTCACCAAGATGGCCTCATGAAAGATGCTCAAGTTCTTTGTTGAACAAGGAGGTAGTACTGTTTGGGGTCAGCTCCCCGATCTTCCTTTCAAATCCGACAAGACTGGTTTAGGCTTCACCATCAAGGGTCAGAAGATGGTACGCCGCAAACGTGCCGGCCAACTTCCTTTTTGCATCGGCCAAAGAGGAATCCATGCTATAGAAGACGATGACAACGGCTTCGACGTCAGCAAGTGGATCTTCCCAACTCCAGATCACGGGCTCAGCAATTGGAAGGCTGAAGACGTCATACCAATCTCCTTTGGCCAGGAAATTACTCCGAATCTCGTTGATAACAACTATGCTATTGCTAAATATGACTTCGATAATCCGATCTACCAAGCCGAAGACGAAAGTGAGGAAGATTGTGAAGTGCCGGAGAACTTGTCGATCTACAAAGAAGAAGCGAGTTATACCACACGAAGAGCAAGTTAAGGTTGTGAATTTGGGTCGATGAAGGCGAAAAGAGATCAAGATAGGAGCGGGTCTTGAGAACAATGTTAAAGAAAGATTGGTTCAGATGCTACGAGACTATATTGAGGTTTTTGCTTGGTCATACGAAGACATGCCTGGTTTAGACATCGATATTGTGGTACACCGATTGCCAACAAAAGAAGGTTTTCTCAAAAGCGAAGGTTACGTCGCGTCCCGAGATGTCGAGAAAATCAAAGCCGAAGTTATGAAACAGTTCAACGCCGGTTTCTTAGCTGTCACTTCCTATCCACAATGGGTTGCGAACGTGGTTCCTGTGCCTAAGAAGGATGGCAAAGTTCGAATGTGTGTGGATTACAGAGATCTGAACAAAGCGAGTCCGAAGGCGATTTTCCACTTCCTCGTATTGATGTTACGGTTAACAACACCGCATAAGGTTTTCTCCTTCATGGATGGTTTCTCCGGTTACAATCGGATCAAAATGGCTCTGAAGACATGGAGAAGACTACTTTCGTTACAGTGGGGCACTTTCTACAAGTTATGCCGTTCGGATGAAGAGCGGGCGCCACTTATCGTGCTATGGTAACATTATTTCATGACATGATTCATCACGAGATAGAGGTCTCGTCGACGACATGATAGCTCGATCTGGTGAAGAACATCTTGATCATTTAAAGCTGTTTGTGGTTGAAGAAGAACAGACTAAGACTTAATCCCAACAAGTGCACCTTTGGAGTCGGATCCGGAAACTCCTAGGGTTTGTTGTCGATGGTAAAGGTATTGAAGTTGACCCGCCAAGGTTAAAGCTATTCAAGAAATGCCAACTCCCACCGAGAAGGAAGTCGAGGTTTCTTGGGCGATTGAATTACATTGCATTCATTGCACATCTAATCGCTACTTGTGAGCCAATCTTCAAGTTACTAAAGAAAGATCAAGTAGTGGAATGGAATGGCGATTGCGGCATCGCTTTTGACAAAATCAAGGAGTACCTACGAATCCTCCTATCCGATGTCGCCCGAAGGAAGACCTCTTATCATGTACTTGCGGTGTTAGAGAATTCAATGGGGTGTGTGTTGGGGCAACATGGCGAGTCGGTCAAAAGAGCATGCAATATACTACCTTAGCAAAAGTTTACCGTGAAACCGAGATACTCACTCGAGAAAACTTGCAACTTTAGCTTGGGCTGCTCACGGCTAAGGCAGTATATATGTTGACTCACACTACCTTGTTGATTTCCAAGATGGATCCGATCAAATACATATTTGAGAAACCAGCTCTCTCCGGAAGAATAGTAAGATGGCAAATGATCCTGACCGAATACGACATCCAGTACACTTCTCAGAAGGCAATCAAAGGAAGTGTAGTAGCCGATCATTTGGCTCATCAAGCCGTAGATGACTATTAGTCTATGCAGTTCGAATTTCCAGACGAAGATGTTTTACTAGTTCACGATTGTGAAGAACGAGCCCGACGAAGGACCTGAACAAGGATCCCGATGGACCATGGTTTTTGATGGAGCCTCAAACGCACTTGGCAATGGCATTGGCGCCATCATTACATCCCCTACCGGCGGGCACACGCCTTTCACCGCCACATTATGTTTCAGTTGCACCAATAACATGGCCGAATACGAAGCGTGCATCATGGGTATCAAAGCTGCTATTGACTTAAGAATCAAGTTCTTGCAAGTATATGGAGACTCAGCCTTGGTGATCAGTCAGATTAAGGGCGAGTGGGATACGAAACACCCGAACCTCATTCCGTATCGAGAACATGTTTTGAGTTTGATCCCCTACTTTGAAGAGATTACTTTTAATCACATTCCACGAGAAGATAATCAGTTGGCAGACGCATTGGCTACTATGTCATCTATGTTCAAGGTCAGGTGGGACAACGAAGCTCCCCAGATCATCATTGAGAAGTTTGACGAACCAACGTATTGTTATGAGCTTGATACGGAAGAGAAACCTTGCTACTATGACGTGAAAAGGTATCTTGAGAATCAGGAATATCCCGCAGGGGCATCTGTCAATGATAAGAAGTTCATGAGAAGATTTGCATCCAAATTCTTCCTTAGCAACGACATCTTATACAAGCGCAACCACGACTTGTGCTTACTCCGCTGTGTAGATCAGAAAACAGCAATACGTATCATGGAAGAGTTACACGAAGGCGCATTTGGTACCCACTCCAGTGGACACACCATGGCTAAGAAGATTTTGAAAACAGTTACTATTGGTCCACCATGGAAGTCGATTGTCACCGCACGCTCGATCTTGTCACAAGTGCGGTTATGCTAACAAAGTGCACGTACCTCCGTACCTCGATGTTCTAACACTCCTTGGCCTTTTGCAATGTGGGCATTGACATGATCGGAGAAATCAAGCCCACCGCTTTCAACGGACATCGTTTCATCCTTGTGGCAATTGATTATTTCACCAAGTGGGTAGAAGCGACCTCGTTCGCATACCCAAGAATGTTGTGGCTCGATTCATCAAGCATAATCTTATCTGTCGATATGGCACTCCGAAAGGATTATCACGGATAATGGTTCCAATCTCAACAATAAGATGATCACCGAACTCGCCGCAGCTTCAAGATCAAGCATCACAATTC
Organism: Vicia sativa; assembly: GCA_021764765.1. Classification (NCBI taxonomy): domain Eukaryota; kingdom Viridiplantae; phylum Streptophyta; class Magnoliopsida; order Fabales; family Fabaceae; genus Vicia; species Vicia sativa. The sequence continues at coordinate 60,839,445 of CM038794.1, forward strand.
TTCTCCATATCGCCTAAGATGAATGGCGTGGGCCGCCAACAAGAACATTAAGAAGATTATACGAAGATGATTGTGACTTACAAGGATTGGCATGAGATGTTACCATTCGCTCTTCATGGTTATCGCACTACTGAGACGGACATCAACGAGGCAACCCTTCTCTCTATGGTATGGAAGTAGTCCTACCCATCGAGGTTGATTCCCTCAACGAGAATCCTCCAGGCGAGTTAAGCGAAGACGATTGGATTCGAACCCGCCTTGACCGATTAACTTGATTGATGAGAACGACTCGCATCCATACGCCATGGGCAATCTATCGAGCGAATGATCGAGCATTTAACAAGAAGGTCAAGCACCGAGTCTATCAAGTTGGTGACCTAGTAGTCAGCGCATCATCCTTCCACAAGGTGATCCGAGGGCAAATGGACTCCCACCTCGAGGGACCGTTTGTAGTCAAGACAGTGTTCCGTGAGTTATGATACTTAGCACCATGGATGGTGAAGACTTCCACACCACATGAACGCGACATAGTCAAAAATACTACGCATGAAGAGACCCGCTAGGTCGGTGGCCTAGGCAAAAATAAGGGCATCTGACGAACCAAAAGGGTTCGGGCAAAAGTTAAGGATATATACAAAACATGTACACCGGTCGAAAACGAAAAGCGGCTTGGGCAAACCTGGTGAAAACCGAAGGGCGGTCTAGGCAAAAGTTAGGGATTTAAGCGTCGACTATGTCTCTTCGGATCACCGCTTCCGACTACTATCAGCATTCAAGATTCAAATGGCAACAATCAGTCTACTCACTTTCTACTGACAGCAAGGAGATGAGATAGTTGAAATATATGAGTACTAGCATGGTTGGAACTTAACGAGATTGTTTCCGCATAGCTTTTTACCTTTCTTGTGTACAAACTACTTGGCTATACGCCACATTTCAAATGAATACAAGTTCTTTCTCTTTACATTTTTCACTATTGTCGTTTGCAATAAGTCCAACGTTTGCTTTGAATGATTATATGCATTTGACAATAAGAATCTATTCACAAACAAGCGAAAAGTGGACATACAAAAGTAGTTACTACAGGCTCTAGGAGTTGAGATGACGACGAAAGTCACCAATGCATTTCCCCACAGAGCATGACCCCCACAGCAGTGTCGCTCACAACAAACCTTTCCAGTGAGTATACGTTAGTCCCGACAGTGATTCCACTCAATGAGCAATGTTACATCGATCTCAAGCGGTAACACTTCATCCCCAGGTATTTATCATCATGAAATATCTCTCAACAATTCCCCTTTTCTCGGCGGTATCGGACTTGAGACTTGGTCGAGATAGTGCACGGAGAAAATCTACATCTTCTATTCCCGAGAGATTCCAGGCCCCAACCGGTCTCCGGCAACCATCAAACGCTCTCGTGAGATCTACATCCCGGGCGCCTCCTAATTTTTCCAACAGGATCTACATACAAGATCCCCAACAGATTGCCTCCCAGACTCTCTCTAGCAGGGTCTATGTATGAGATCTCCAACAACGAGTTTCTCAATCTCTACCTTCCTCAACAATATTTAGGCCCAAGACTTGATCAGATAATGCATCGGAGGGATCAAAGTTCTTTTCTTCTCAGGATCTCCATCCCCAAACAGAAGTCAGGAATCCTCAAGCAGAACATCCGCATCTTCTTCAAGATTGATATGTTTTGAAATATCACGACATCTATCATTCATACATTACTCATAAAGTCGTAATTCATGCATATGTCATTCATGTACATTGTCATGCATCATACTTTGCATAAGACTAACAAATATTCTATCAAAGTTTCTCTTGTTTTCTCCAAAACAGGTGAAAATCACTTCGCATAGCGAGTCGAGTTAAGCCGAATCTCGACGGAAAACTATCGAAAGACCGCCTTGGTTGTCCTCGACGGTGGTCGAGATTAAGCCCGAATCTCGACGGAAAACTATCGAAAGACGCCGGTTGTCCTCCACGATGGTCCAGATTAAGCCCGAATCTCGACGGAAAACTATCGAAATACCCTAGTTGTCCTCCGACAATGGTCGAGGATTAAGCCGAATCTCGACGGAAAACTATCGAGCGACCGCCTCGTTGTCCTCCGACAACGGATCCGGATTAATACCCGCCGACGGGAAGCGCTATCCGAACGATCACAAGTTATCCTCCGATGTGAGCGGTGGATCAATACCGATGCCAACGGGGACGATATCCACACTTTGCCAAATTACTATCCCTCGAGTAATCGACGAAGATCTATTCGAATCCTTCTTATTATCAGCAGCGACTACAGATCGGCGACGACTCGGTTGCCTGGATGGCATCTTAAGCCCGTCTCCGACTACTTATCAACATTTCTCCGCTTTGAATCTGCATATTTGGTTAAAAATCAATACAAATCAATAACTTCATTCAAATATGAGCACAAAATCTAACGTCGACTCCCTCGGGATGGCATCTTAAGCCCATCTCCATGCTCCTTCGAAGCGACTACAAAGCCTAGCGTACGGCTCACTCCCGACATCGACCTTTCGGATGGCATCTCGAAGCCCATCTCCGGATTCTCCTCCTATCAACAACCTCGGGTCTAACATCGACTCATCCCCCAAAGTCTCTACCTTCTCCAAATGGCATCAGAAGCCCATTCCGTCATCCACCAGCGAGTGCAAATTTTCGGTGTACTGAGTGTTCATCATCTTCTACCTCCGGTCGCGAAGACAAGTATGTCAATCTAACCTTCGTACAAGAAGATTGAGCAGTATCATACCCCAAAATTTGCCCTCCATCTTCTCAAGACATTCCATACATCCATACTCGAGGATTCCTCGAAGGTTGATCGAAACCTCTCTAGACAAATCAACCCAAACTAGGGTTTGGCAATTCTCGACGGATGGACTTCCAACATCTCAATGTTCATCATGCCTCCTCATATGCTTCAAAGATTCTCCATGTCAAGTTTCAAGCCTTACAAGTCAAGTTTCCTCGAACAATTGCTCGGATGGTTGAAAATCGGTTGTATTGGACAAAAGTCAACTTTGGTCAACATAGGTCAAACTTCATAATTTTTGGTCAACATCCTCATTTTGAAGTTACATTCATCATTTTATCAAGGGTTGATCATGATTCATCAAGAAAACTCAAGATTTGCTCAAAAGTCAAACTTTCTAAATTAGGGTTTCTAGGTGAAAAGTCAATGAACTTTGGTGATCATAACTTTCTCATACTTCCTCGAAATTTTCCACCACCTCTTGTTTTGAAGGAAATTCAATTCTCTACAACTTCATGTCTCACAAGAATGTCCAAAAATGCTTCATTTGAGAGGTATGGCTCAAAACATTACAGATCATTTTCAAAGTCAACAAAAAGTCAACATTTTGTTTTGAAGATATATTGAGCATGGAAACTCCAATTGAGATGAGACCAAAAAGGTTGGTTAGAGGACTATTATAGCTTTCCAAAAAGTCCAAGAACACTCAAAAATGTGGAAAATTGAGCAAGATACACTATTGAAGTTGGGCGAATTTTGGACAATTGCACAAAAGGACATTTTGGTCAAAATGCAAAATTTTCCAAATGGGCCTATAATCTTTTGATCCAAACTTGTTCATGACATTATTTGTGACTCATAAATGCTTGGCCATGGCAATTTCCTATTTTATTGATTTAATTTTGGATTTTAAACCATTTAATTCAAAATTAAATTATATAAAATATGAAAATAAAGTATTTTTTTCAAATGGGTTGGAATTTTATCTTACTTGAGGACCAAGATAGCCCACCAAGCATACCAATTTCGTGATAGCATGCATATGGAAAGAAAAATCAAATTTTCAAGGAAATTTGATTTTATTTGAATAAAAATTTTTTGCATTGAATATCATATCTTTTTCACTCTCTTGCACTCTCAAATCCTTCTATAAATACCAAGCATTATACACACAAGGGAGGAAACCCTAGCTCAAAGCATAACCCTTATTTTGCCAAATTTTCTCTCAAAATTGTCAAAATCGAATTTTAATTTTCAGTTTCAAGGAGTTCTAAGCACTCAAGCCTTCCGAGGGTTCCAAAGAAGCCAATCCTTACTCAAGCCAGGCGCGGATCGTGCTCAAGAGCTTGCTCGATTTGGTATTTCTTTGAAATTAATTCCATTAACCATGCATTATTATTTGTTTTCATGTGTTTGTTTGAGTTCGGTGTCCAATAGAATGTGTTTGATGCCTTACATGTGAGTTTCCACGTGAAAATCACAAATCACCATAGTTAGGGCATTTGGAGCTGTTTGAATCGAACCGGCTTGTACAAGCATTTTCAGGGCAAATAAACATCACCATCGTGTTCGCCATGGTCGATTTAGGGGGGTAGGGTATCCCTTTGCTCTTTAAATTTCGTATTTTGCAGGTTTGAGAATCATGGCCATCGGAGAAGGCGGCCGGGGCTCCGACGTCGTTGAATGTGTTGACTCCGGCGAAGGCAAGCGTGGCAGTTTGGCTCGTTCTGATTCGTCCATCCGTTCCACCTGGGGTCCACGCACGCTGACTCAGTTTGAATTCAAATCAGGGACACGTAATCATTCAAAAACGTTTGATTTCACTTTTCAAACACCAAGACACGTTGTCGATGGTTAAGGTGTTGGGATTGAAGATGCTCAAAAGGTCTCGATTCGAACCACACGAGACCAGTTGTTTTCTTTTACAAACTTCAAACTTTTCATATTTTCTTATTTATTTAATATATCTCATGCATTTAATTTATTTCAATATTTTTATTCATGCATTAAAAATCATCAAAATATTTTTCCTTTTGCATTTATTTTCATAAAATGTTTATTTAATTTATAAAATTAAAAATATTGTTTTGCATGCATACTTATTTTTATTCATAATTTAGCATTTAAATCAATTTTAATTATTTTAAATTATTAAAATGCATCTAAAATTCAAAAATTATTTTAGCATATTTATATTATTTCCAATGTCATATTTTTCCATTCAAAACTTGCATTTTACTAATATTTTCCTCTTATTCGGTTTCATCGTATTTCCGATTTTCTTATCTTTTCACGGGTTGTTCCGTTTGACGGTTTCTTTTCTTATTTTCTTTTTCCAATAATGTAGCTCATGGGATGTAATAGTTTAAATTAGGTTTTATTTTCCATAAGTTTAAATTATGTATACCTTCAAAGCCATGTAATAGCGTAGGACATTTATCTTTCCGCATTTTACATTCCGCATTTAATTTCGCACCCTATAAATTGCTAGTAATTAGGCGTGTATGGCAAGACTAAAATTGAACATAGCTCACTCTAATTTTCAAGATAAAATATCTGAATCAACACACTTCTTTCACACATGCACCCTTAGGGTAATTCTCTCGTTGCCTTTCAATTCAAATGGTCAAGTCCTCGAGCGTAGAGGTATTCTAGCATTGCCTTCAAAAAATCATCATAGTCCCTTCGATACAAGATCATAGACCCACGATGTCGCCTCGAATACATGATCTTGACCCTCGATTGTCGCCTCGAAAATGATGATAGTCCCTTGAATGTGCTAAGGATACTTCCTACAAGTTGCTTTCTATGACCATCCGATGTCCCTTGAATGTCCTTCTACATCCAACGAATGGGTTACCTACCAACTAATGGTATGGATAATGCTATTCTAAAGGAAAGTAAAACAACAACGACCAATTAAGTAGGTAAGAAGACTTTTAGTTGCTTGCTCTATCAAACACTTTTACACCTCACACTTTTGTCAAAGTTCAAACTCTTTTCAAAGCGAAACATTTCCGAACACTTTGTATACATTCCTACATGAATCATTACAAAGTCAAAAATGCCTTTTCAAAACATTTTTGTCAAACACACGAAAGCACAATTTTAAAGTGATCTAAGAGAAACTAAGAGCCGTGATAACTACGGATGGAAAGGTGCTAATACCTTCCCTTTTCATAACCTTCTCCCTTACTCGAGAATCTAACGAAGGTCTTTTTCTGTACTTTTTACCTTCCCTTAATTGGATAAAAATAAAATTCGGTGGCGACTCTTGCTATCCGCACATTTGCGATACAAAAACCTACAAAGTCAGTTCACCATGTTACAATGCCCGGTAAGGATATTGGACACATAAAGATCGAATATACATGTTCGGTAAGGATATTGAACACATATAGGGAGCATATGTCAGGTAAGGATATTAGACATACACTGGAAAGAGACCGACCGAAGACAACTCTAACAAAGGTTTCGAAAATATACATGCCCGGTAAGGATATTGGACACATAAAGATCGAATATACATGTTCGGTAAGGATATTGAACACATATAGGGAGCATATGTCAGGTAAGGATATTAGACATACATTGGAAAGAGACCGACCGAAGACGACTCTAACAAAGGTTTCGAAAATATACATGCCCGGTAAGGATATTGGACACATAAAGATCAAATATACATGTTCGGTAAGGATATTGAACACATATAGGAGCATATATCGGTAAGGATATTAGACATACAACGGAAGAGACCGAGAAGACGACTCTAACAAAGGTTTGAAAATATACATGCCGGTAAGGATATTGGACACATAAAGATCGAATATACATGTTCGGTAAGGATATTGAACACATATAGGAGCATATGTCGGGGTAAGGATATTAGACATACCTTTGGAAAGAGCCAGAGAAGACGACTCTAACAAAGGTTTGAAAATATACATGCCGTAAGAAATTGGACACATAAAGATCGAATATACATGTTCGGTAAGGATATTGAACACATATAGGGAGCATATGTCGGGGTAAGGATATTAGACATACAGGAAAGAGACCGAAGAAGGCGACTCTATCAAAGGTTTGAAAATATACATGCCCGATAAGGATATTGGACACATAAAGATCGAATATACATGTTCGGTAAGGATATTGAACACATATAGGGAGCATATGTCAGGTAAGGATATTAGACATACATTGGAAAGAGACCAGGCCGAAGCGACTCTAACAAAGGTTTGAAAATATACATGCCGGTAAGGATATTGGACACATAAAGATCGAATATACATGTTCGGTAAGGATATTGAACACATATAGGGAGCATCGTCGGTAAGGATATTAGACATACCTTTGGAAAGAGAGGCGAAGCGACTCTAACAAAGGTTTCAAAAATATACATGCCCGTAAGGATATTGGACACATAAAGATCGAATATACATGTTCGGTAAGGATATTGAACACATATAGGAGCATATGCGGTAAGGATATTAGACATACTTTGGAAAGAGACCGAGCCGAAGGCGACTCTAACAAAGGTTTGAAAATATACATGCCGGTAAGGATATTGGACACATAAAGATAGAATATACATGTTCGGTAAGGATATTGAATACATATAGGGAGCATATGTCAGCTAAGGATATTAGACATACACTGGAAAGAGACCGACCGAAGACGACTCTATCAAAGGTTTCGAAAATATACATGCCCGGTAAGGATATTGGACACATAAAGATCGAATATACATGTTCGGTAAGGATATTGAACACATATAGGGAGCATATGTCAGGTAAGGATATTAGACATACCTTTGGAAAGAACCGACCGAAGACGACTCTAAGAAAGGTTTCGAAAATATACATGCCCGGTAAGGATATTGGACACATAAAGATCGAATATACATGTTCGGTAAGGATATTGAATACATATAGGTAGCATATGTCAGGTAAGGATATTAGACATACGCAAGAATGAGACCGACTGGAGCAGACTCACTGGGGAAGAAGGTATATGGAATGGTAAAATCGTCGATCGAAGGCGAATTCACGGGGAAAGAGGCCAAACAAAGGGGATCCTAGCAAGAATCGCCCAACTATGTTGGACTTTAAAGGGTTGCAAATCTGCAAGAAATACAATATCCCTCAGGCCAAAGGCGGGGTGTAATTCTTCAAGAGTGGTAATTATATGAATTACCAGACACCAATTATGGATACTCAAACAATTGAGATGCAAGAAAGGTTAGACACCGACTCTTACTCGCGCTCTAACGACAGAGGCAAACATAGGTAAGAATACCAAAATAAGAATTTACAAAAAGAAAGACGCTTTGTAAATGAATTGAATTGAATGGTGTAAGAGACTGACACAGGGTCAAAAAATGCAGATAACAACAACAAGAAGAAATTCTTGAGGGAACTCTGACTGGGAATACCACTTGGGGATTTTTAAATTGAATGATTTCTCTTCGGAGACGCAAAAGGTACTCGAGAAACGCATTAATCTGGCTTATGCTTAGATGCATGTTTGAGATTATTGTTTTTTTTAGCGTAATGCTCCATATATCAATGGAAATGCTACGCGCTTTTGAGGATGTTATGCAATGCAATGATGCATGTTTTGATATTTTGTCTAGGACTAAAGGCAATTGTGAGCTGCCGAGGAAACATCAACCATCCATGAATTGAATATAATCATATGGTCTTTATCAAAGAGATGATAGTCTGGACCCCGACAGGGGGATTGCAGAATATAAGTATCAACTTTCAATGATCTACATCACTGGGGAAGTAACTCTTGGAGATTAACATTCATCTGGGATGATGATCTTGTTGCGTAGAGTTCTTGATTTCAATAGCTCTGGATTACAAGCTTTTGCGTAAGAGGGGTCAACAACATCTTCTGGCACAAGTGAGCCTTCGAAAATAGTCTTGCTGGTGTACACCGTTCTTTGCGATTTTTCCGCGACAGGGAAAGAGTGATAACATTCGAGGGCACACATATGTTATAGATAACTCTTTTTGGAGAGGAAATAAACTTTGTCGGTGACCAAAGCTTAGGCGTATCACGCCTTCATTCTAAAACCTTTGGATAACAAGAACTGTGAAACATGAAACACAACGATATTTCTGCTACAAAGATCAACAGTTTCATTTATTAATGCGTGTACCCGAAATTTCGAGTAACTTCAGAAATTATGTCGCGTCTTTGTAGAACGCGATGTTTTATATCGAAGTTTATTAAAAATATCGGACGTTATTTTACCAAACAAAGCGATTAAAAACATGAAAATAAGACAGAGATAAAATAATAAAACAAACACAGTTTGGACGAAAGTATTTTTATTGATTGATTGGCCCGTAAATGAGCATCTACATCAAGAAGCAATTCCTGAAAAGAGGCAATTGCTTATACATCAAGGTTAAAAAGAAAACAAAGGCGACAATAAAAATCGTGGATTTTTGTCGAACCCTGAATTTGCCGTGCCTTTCACAACTCCAACATCCCTTGATACCGAGCTGTCCAAAATGCTCCGATTAGACTAACCCTCCATCTCTCAGGATTATCAAGTTATTGTAAAAAGCTGACCAAAACAGGTGTCGTGCAGATCGTAGTCGTTCGCTTTGGATCCCTAATTTTTGCCTGGACCGCCCTTTCGGGTTTTCGATCCACCGGGATACCCTTTTTTGCCCAAGCCGCCCTTTCAGGTTTTCGACTTGCCGGGTGTACAATCTTTTATATTTATCCCTAACTTTTGCCCGAACCCTTTGATTCGTCGGGATGCCCTTATTTTGCTTAGGCCAGTCAACCTAACGGGTCACTTTTTATGCGAAGTATTTTTTGACTACATCTGCATTGATCGGGTGAGGGAAATCCTCTCCGTCCATAGTCGTGAGCAACATAGCTCCTCCAGAGAAAAATATCTTCACGACATACGGTCCTTCATAATTTGGAGCCCACTTGCCCCGAGCGTCCGTATTGTTAGGAGGCAAAGTTCTCTTCAGCACAAGGTCACCAGCTTGGAAATTCCAAGGACACACTCTCTTGTCGAAAGCCCTTTTCATACGCTTTTGGTATAACTGTCCATTACAAATAGCTGTCAATCTCTTCTCGTCAATGAGATTCAATTGATCAAGTCTGTTCTGAACCCATTCAGCTTCATCGAGTTGCACATCTGTTAAAATCCTTAAGGAAGGAATTTCAACTTCCACGGGTAGGACTGCTTCCATACCGTATACCAAAGAGAAGGGAGTTGCCCCTGTTGAAGTGCGTATTGAAGTGCGATAGCCATGCAAGGCATATGGCAGCATCTCATGCCAGTCCTTGTAAGTGACAACCATCTTCTGTACAATCCTCTTGATATTCTTGTTTGCCGCCTCCACAACACCATTCATTTTTGGACGATATGGAGAAGAGTTATGATGTTTTATCTTGGCGTCACACATCTCTTTCATCATTTCTTGTTGAGATTCGAGCCGTTATCGGTGATGATCTTCGGGAACCCCATACCGACAAATGATATTATGCTTGATAAAGCGTGTGACCACTTGTCTAGTAACACGAGCATAAGATCTTGCCTCAACCCATTTGGTAAAGTAATCAATGGCAACAAGGATGAATCGATGTCCATTAGAAGCGGTGGGCTTAATTTCTCCAATCATATCAATGCCCCACATTGCAAAGGCCATGGAGAAGTAAAACATTCAACGAAGAAGGTGGCACATGCATCTTATCGGTATAGATTTGACATTTGTAGCGAGGTTACGGCATGGTTGTGATCATTCTCCATGGTGGACCAATAATAGCCGCTCTCGGGATCTTCTTGGCCATGGTGTGCCCACTAGAATCGTCCGAAAGAACCTTCATGAATTTCATCTATAATCTTATTTGCTTCGTGCCTATCCACGCATCGAGCAAAAGCAGTCATAGTTCCTTTTACAACACACCCCATTGAGGAAAAACTTGGCAGTACTTGTGCGAGCCTTCTTATCAATGATGGAAGCATCTTGAGGTATTCTTTCGTCTCGAGATACCTTTTGATGTCGTAGAACCAAGGTTTTCATCCGCCTCATTCTACTTCATAGCGAGCAGGCTCATCCAACCTCATTATAGTGATAGGCGGGGCATCATTCGCCCATCGACCTTAAACATGGACGCGAGTAGCCAGCGTCGCCAAGTTGTTCTCCTCCTTGGGATGTGATCAAAAGTGATCTCGTCGAAATAAGGGATCAACTTCAAGACATGATCTCGGTATGGAATCAAATTCGGTGGCGAGTCTCCCAATCTCCGTTGATTTGACTAATTACCAAGGCGGAATCTCCATTATCTGCTAAGATTTTGATTCTCGGATCAATGGTGTGATCCCAAAAATACAAGCTTCGTACTCCATATTATTGGTGCAATCAAAGCAGATCTGGCGTTGAATGGAATATGAAAACATCGGAGAAGTGATATGGCGTAACACCATTTCCTAATGCATTTGAGGCTCCATCGAGCGCCATCGTCCACCGTGAACTGGCTCGGGTCCCTCTTGAGGGCAGAATATTACAATCTCGATATACATAATGTCCTCATCGGGGAACTCAAACTTCATCGGTGATAGTCATCTTCTAATGGTTGTTGGCGAGATGATGCGCCACTACACTACCTTTGATAGCCTTGGTAGTGTATTGGATATCATATTCATCGGGATCATTTGCCAGCGGGCCACCCTTCCGTGAGGCCGGCTTCTCAAAGATATACTTTATCGGGTCCATTTGGAGATCAAGAAAGTAGTGTGAGTCAACATATCTTTATGAGTCGTTTCTGCTTATGAGTGACAACAAGTCTTTTCAATAATGAGTACCTCGATTCACATTACATGAACTTCTTGCTCAAATAGTATATGGAATGCTCTTTTACGCCCGTCTCATCATCTTGAGCACACAACCCATGGAATTCTCAACAACATTAAGTACATAATCAATGGTGCGCCTTCCAGGGGTGAGAGAATTGGTGGCTCTTGTAGGTATCTCTTTATTTGTCGAGCGTCGACAATCATCGTTCCACCGGTTGTTGGATTCTTTCTTATGACTTGAAAATGGGCTCCGGTGGGTAAGATGAGAAATGAACCTAGCGATGTAACTCGGTCTTCCCAAGAAACCTCGCACTTCCTTTTACATCCCGGCTCGGCATCTCTTGTATCGCTTTTATCTTTGCGTCGACCTCAATCCTTTCTCGCTCACAATAAAGCCTAAAAGTTTCCGACCTCACCCCAAAGGTGCACTTACTCGGGTTTAACCTCAACTGAACTTTCTCAATCTTTCGAATAATTTCAACAAGTGAACGGTGTTCTTCTTACATGCGGGACTTGGCGATCATATCATCAACGTAGACTTCAATCTCTTTATGCATCATATCATGAAAGAGTAACCATAGCGATATATTTGCCGTTCTTCAAACCAAAAGGCATCACTTTGTAGCAAAAAGTTCCCCACGGTGTAATGAAAGTAGTTTTCTCCATATCATTGGGCGCTATCTTAATCTGGTTGTAGCCAGAGAAACCATCCATGAAGGAGAATACTTTAGCTTGAGCAGGATTATCGACCAAAATGTCGAGGTGCGGGAGAGGGAAGTCATCTTTAGGGCTAGCTCTATTTAGATCCCTATAATCAACACACATCGTTACCTTGCCGTCTTTCTTCGGTACCGGTACAATGTTTGCAACCCATGGGGGATAAGAAACAAACTTTAGGAAACCTGCTTCCATCATACGAACCTCTTCTTTGATTTTCCTTGACATTTCTGGATGTGTTCTGCGAAGCTTCTGCTTTACCGGTGGGCAGCCTTCTTTGAGGGGCAATTCATGCATAACGATGTCAGTATCTAACCCGGGCATATCTTCATAAGACCAAGCAAAGATGTCCACGTACTCATGAAGCATTTCGACAAGCGTTTTCTTAACTCCATCTTCCAATGCTGCCCCGATCTTGACCTCCTTTCGAGCATCCTCGGTTCCCAAATTGATCACTTCTAGAGTCTCTTGGTGCGGCTGGATGACCTTTTCTTCTTGCCTCAACATTATGGCTAATTCTTCAGGTAATTCACAGTCCTCTTCGGCTTCTTCTTCAGCTTGATAAATCGGCTTGTCGAAGTCATAATGAGCCATGACGGAATCATCGTCGACAAAACCCGGGATCAACGAAGGATCGCATCTGCGTGGTTGGTAATTTTATTTTTATTATTATTTTTTTTTAAGATTTTTTTAATAATAAAATAAAAAAGAAAAAGACAAAAAGTTTGTATAAAAAGAAAGTTAAAACTTGATATTGTCACCTTTTAAAGAATAAGTGAAGAAAAACAAAGAGAGAAAAATTTGAATGCAAAAAGGACGTCCTTTATTAATGATAAACTTGAAAGTTAAAAACATGGTGGCCCTACAGCATGATCACTACGTCTTGGGCATAACGTAGGAATTATGGCATGACATAAAAACAGAAAATTACTCTTCAAAACGGGTACCCACAGCAACGTCTTCAACGAACCAATTTGAAAGCTCACGTCCTAGAACAGTTGGGTAGATCCACTTGTCACATCACGACCATGCGCTTCACCATCAATTGCATCAACATCTTCAATCTGGATTCCACCTTTGACAAACTTGACAGGAGGAGACACCCCCTTGCTCATTGAGGCGGAGACGGGACCTTCATTCCGGGAGCAAAACCCAAACCCCTCTTATCCGTGCAGGTAGGAAGCTCTAACACTCTTCCCCAGGGATGTCGACTTGACAATAACTTTGAGCTTGCTTGTAGGATGCCATGGAGACTTCACCTTTTGCAAAGGGATCTTATCGTAATCGCCTCAAAGCACGGCATAGAGTTTCGTGGATCTCTCCTTCAACTTCAACATATCGAAAATTGCTCAGATGAGTGACGACATAATCTTCTTCACCGTAAATGGTGACCACCTTCCCATTAATCAAGAACTTCAGCTTTTGGTGCAAGGTGGACGTCACGGCCCAGCCCATGAATCGAGGCGTCCAAGCAAACAACAATAGGAGGATTAATATCCATGCGAAAAAGTTGCATCAAAATCCACCTGCGGGCCTATCTTAATAGGCAAATCCACCTCGCCAAACACTGACCTCTTTGACCCATCAAACGCCTTAACTATCAGATCATTGGGTCTCAGCACAACCCCTTCATAGTCCAACTTCAAGAGAGTAGACTTGGAAGAACATTGAGGATGATCCCGTGTCAACCAGCACACGGGACAAAGTAGTTCTCGCTATCTCCACGGAAACGTGTAGCGCTTTGTTATGCTTCCTTCCCTCGGGAGGTAAATCAAAGTCAGTAGAACCGAGACCATTACTTGCTGAAATCATTCACAATACCTCAATGGTTAGCGAGATCTCTTGGGAGCGAAGGCGTTCCCAAAAGCTGCATCAGAGCATTGCGGTGAGGCTCAGAATCCCTCAACAAAGCTAAGATAGAAATCTTGGCGGGCGTCTGGCCGAGCTGGTCGATTATCTTGTAATCGCTCTTCCTTATATACCTCATCAGTTCTTCAACATCTTTCGTCATCTCAGGGCTCAGAACAGGTTCTGAAATCTTTGGTGTTGGCTCACCCCCAATCATGACTCCTTTCCCTTTTGCTTTAGCCTTGGCCAAAGCTTCAAGACTTTTCTCAACTAGATTGGGTGGAGAGAAGATTCGTCCACTTCGGGTAATCCGACTTTCTTCCGCAATATCAAGCACTACAGGCTCATTTCCTTCAATCTTCTTTTCATCAGACTTTCCTCCTTCAGAGTCTCGATATTCAATTTCTTGCCGTCACGGTAGTACTCAGACCCATAATTCCGCGGAATGGCCTTTTCACTAGTGTAGGGTACTGGACCCGACAAAGTGATGATCACAGGAGGTTTCTTAGTCGGCACAGGGATCGTAACGGTAATCCTTCTAGAAGTGACGGGGATAGTAACCACGTCAACCTCATCTTGACCATTCTGCACATCAAACTCTTTCTGGATGAATTGAAGAGTCCCATCAGTAATCAAATGCTGAATCTCGTTCTCAAATCATCACAACCTTCAGCTTGGATCAAATATCGTTTACAACCATCATCACAACCCGGGAAATCTCCTTTCAACAACAATTGCTTCTTTATCCACCACAAAGGGGTGGCCAAAACATTAACGTCCATTATCAGGTTCAAACTTCCATCTTCGCAAATCGCATTAACAGCGTTTCCACCATGAGGAGGCAAAGGATGCTGAATGACATTAGGAGTAGGAGGAGGTCCAAAATTGATTGCCTCCGTGTCAAGCAGGTTCTGAACCTTGTATTTGAAGGCGATACAGTTCTCAATAGAATGCCCCTGCGCATTGGAGTGGTAAAGGCACCGAGCATTCGCATTAAAATATTTTGGCAGGTTATCCGGGTCAATCTTCAAACTGCGCAGCTCAATCATATTCAAACTTTGCAAATGAGCAAATACATCTGCATAAGACATTGGCAAGGGATCAAACTTCTTCACGGGTCTCGGTTGTGGTTGTCTTGGAACAACATGTTGTTTTGGAACACTAGCAGGAATAGTTCTGTGACAACTTGGCGTTGAATTCTCGGCGCTTCTCTTTTCCTCTTCGCTCATATAGTGCGCTCGACTCGCCTTCTTTCTTCTTCTGATAACCACCAAAAGACTTTTTGGCGCCACCAACTTGATTCTTATCCGTACCAACATCCTGAATCTTTCCTAACTTAATCCCCATCTCCACTCTTTCACCAAACATCACCATGTCAGCGAAAATACTGGTCAAACTGCAAGAGGCATAGTCGGCCCATCTAGTTTGCGGTGGCATTTCCACCATCTCTCGTTCTACCATAGGGGTTGAACTTTAGCGATTACCTCGCGCCACCTTTGCGCGTACTCCTGAAAGATTCGGTTTTCTTACGAGCTAAGTTGTGCAAGCTGGGTTCGTAGGTGCCATATCGATGTTAAAGCCATAGTTTTGAACAAAAGCTACAACCAACTCTCTCAAGTTCGCACAGGAGCTATCAAGGCCCATATACCAATCCAATGGCCCATCGGTCAAACTATCTTGAAAAAATGCATCAAGAGCTTCTCGTCCTTTATAGAGACATCCTCCTAAAGTAATACCTCAAGTGAGTTTTAGGACAAGAGTTGCCCTTATACTTTGAAAGCTCTGGGATTTTGAATTTTGGAGGAATCTTCACTCCTTGAACCAATACCAAGTTGGACATGTTGAAACCCAAAACTTCTTGATTCTCAAAGGCTTGCATGCGCTCCTCAAGCATCTTCAACTTCGATCGACACATTGGCTCCTCAACATTGGAAAACCAATCTTCAAAGTTATCTTCCTCATGCTGAGGAACCGGAATCTGAATAGTCCTTCTGCCTGGTGGAGGAACCCACCCAGGCTCTGGCTGCTGGCGATGTGTGGGGGTAGGCGGAGGAGGAACCACCGAAGCGTGATTCATTTGAGCAGCCTGATTCTCTCCGGTAAGATCCACAAGGCTGATGTTGACTTCCAAGCTAATTCCAGACAAAGTATTCCCTCGAGGGGGAGGAACAACTTCGGCTTCTTCGGTAGTGGTCGCGGCGGGCCTCACAACCAAAGCTCTCAACTCCTCTTGCTGCAGAGCCATGTTTTGAATTATCTCCATCAATTGCCCTACGCGAGCATCCATTCTTGTCCCTAGGGCAGCCATGTCAGCTTCCATCTTCTCCATCAGTTTCTTCAAGTTACTTCTTGTCGGGTACCGATGAGCAGAAACACTGTAGTCTCTGTCGTGGAGAGAAAATCAGCGACAGTAAGATGATCTCAATACCACATGTATGATATGTTAGGGGTATGTATGCATGCCCATGATATGTTTTGTACATTTTATTTTCGGGACTCTTTGAAGACTCGTTAGTTAACAATAAACATTAGAGAAAAGACTGATTAAACTGTAATTCAACGAAATCTCATAGAAAATCAAAATGTTAGGTGTGACTACATGGCCGTTCAAACTCAAACAGAGCAATAAGATTCATACTGGAATTTAAATCAATACATTAATCATTAGATTCAAATATTCAAATAAGACAAGTTGCTAAAAACTAGAAATGCTGTCCACGACGAGGCTTCAAATCTCTAGTTTCTGCCTTGAACCTGTTCACCACATCTTGACAAAGGAAGAGGAACTCTCTCACGTGGAGGTATCGGTTGCCTTGAGGTCTTCTAGGGCCGACACGAGTCTCAAATACGTCAACAATCAAATGGTTACACATGTCAACCATTCCACTGTACTTCCAATAGAAATGCCCATTCTGCTCTTCTAGAAAGGACACGATTTCATCCTTTTCATCCAACAGACGATTCAGCTTATGGATCTCATCAATCCAACCTTGACATTGCTCTCTAAGGCCTTCATAAGCATCCCTATTGCTATCTCTTTCTTCCTTCGTAATGTTCAGCTCTTGAACTTTTTCAGCTAGTTCAATTGCTTCCAATTCTCGGGCGATGCAGACTTCTTCTTTTTCCGTTATCTCATTTTCTAGCATTTTATTGGTTCGTGCTAGAGAAGCTTCTAATTTTGAAATCTTTGCTTCGAGACGTTCTTTCAATGCTCTCTTTTCTTCAACGGCCCTTTCTTCATCTAGATAGGCTTATCCCCTTTGTTGCTGAGCAGTCTTCAACTGTCGACGGAGGTCCCTTGCCCCACTAGTAGCACTCTTCAAGTCTTCAGAACATCTCATCAGGAGCTCTTCATCCTCTTCATTCTGTCTTCTTCTTCCTGCCAATTCTTCTTTTACCTCCTTGAGGTTGGCTTCCAAATTTTCAGCTCTGAGGAAAATGCGAGAATTAGAGCTTTGTAGCTCCAATCTTTCCTCCTCCATCTTCCTGATGATTTCCTGAAGTCTCATATTCTCCTCTATCGGCACATGAGTGATTGCAGGTTCGGGATGATCAAAGGGCACCTCCACAAAGTAAGGCAGCTTGACTTCTTGAACTCTCTCTATCACTAACTGGCGATAAGATCTTCCATCAATTCCGCCCCTCTTGATTAACTCTCGGCTTTCCCTATGGATTTGATCCCAAGCTCTTCGGATCTTCAATACTTCGTTGCGATCCTTTTTACCAAGCTCGTGTACAATGAAGCTTTCCAAGTGCTCAGGCCTTGGTTCATTTTCCATCGGATACCCCAATTGTCTTGTTGCAAGTCTTGGGTTATAATTGATGCAACCCATAGACCCAATCAAAGGAACATTAGAATATCCACCACAGTGAGTGATAACATCAACGAATCCCCAACCCGGAGAATGCCACAACACACCATCGGCTGTTAGCGAAGCCAATTTTTTGAGACCAAGATAAGTTTCTCAGGATCCTCTCCCACGGTTCGCTCTGAGGGATATGAGATGTCAACCATAAATATAGCAGTGGAGAACAACACAGAACTACCCCTCGCTTCTTCAGATGTCTCTCATGGAGATGGTAAAGAACATCAGCCAACAAAGCCGGAATAGGGTTCTTTGACATGAATATACCAATAGCAGACGGGCTCAAATAACCAATTTCATTAGTTGGAAACAAAACCTCCCCAAAGATGAGCAAAGCAAGAATGGAGCTGAAAGTCGGCCAATCGTCTTGAGCACTCAAACATAATAACTTATCCTCCAAGTTTTGCCTAAGAATACCTTTGTCTGTAATCCAAGGTGCCACCTCCCTTACAGGAAGAAACAAAGCAGCAGCTACATCAGCCTTATTCAAGTCTTGCCCTATGTTGAGGAAAGGAGTGTCGTCCTTCAAAGGCCAATTAAGAATTCTCTCGAACTCCTCAATTGTAGGAACAAGCTGAAAGTCTTGGAATGTGAAGCATCGAAGAGGAGGATCATAGTATTTTGCCAAAGCAATCAAAGCTTCCATGTCCACATTGGTAGTCAAAAGATCTAGGATGTTCCCAAACCTTTTCCCAAAACAAGCTCTACTGACAGGCGGAATTCTTTCACTTTGAGTTATCAGCCCCCCCAACTTCAGTTCTTTGAATTTGAGACATGGAACGCTCTTCAATGTTGGATTCATTCTTCCTTTCTGTTTACTGCACCAACAAAATCTATAAGGTTCCCTGAAAATAAAAGTTATATGCTAAATGGTTTTGTGCAGATGTATGCAATGCATGTTGCAAATTAAATAAAGCTGGTTCATAGGATTGGTCGGTCATGGTTTCGACGTCTACCCAACAATTCCCCGGGTAAGGCTAATCTTATGTTTTTTTCTTGCTAAATGTTTCTTGGGGTCTCAGATCCCCTTTTACAAACACTATCATCGCGCGAGAGGCCTACATGGCGATAGTATTTGTAAAAGTATACCCCAAGAAACGACTCTTAACGGGATGCTCGAAATCCAAAATTTGAGCGTTTGGTCTTGGTTAGGACAACATGAACAAACTTAGAGTTATAGGTCATTTGTCCAAAGATTGATGTCCTGCGCTATCGCGGGCCAACAACCTCCTTAAAACAACCAACTCTAAGCCGGAGTCTTCGCTTCGGGCCAACAAGACAATGGAGTCAAGTGGACCTAGGCTACGCAACCCCTCTATTCCTAAAAGGTGACCTAGAAGCATGGGTAGTGGGCTTATCTATGTATCAATGCCCATGAATTCCCATCACAATAATATATCAACAGATTAATATACAAAGCATAGAGAGAAAAATAAGCAAATAACAAAAGATAAGCAAAAAGAAGAAAGCGACAAACAAACACACAAACATGCGAAGAACTAAACTAGGGTTGACTCGCTTAGTCAAAAAAGATTTTAAAAATTATCCCAAGTGAAGTCGCCAACTGAAGCAACTCGATTTTCGAAAATCGTTTAAATGAATTTTCAAAACAATGAAATCGCCACCTAATTTTACTTGTTCTAAAAGAACGGGGAAATATAGATAAAACCCACAAAAATCGGATAAGGCGGTCTACAAGACCAAAAGATATGAATTCGGGAGTCGGTTACGCAAGGGGAAGGTATTAGCACCCCTTACGTCCATCGTACTCGATGGGATCCGTTTAGTTCGAAACGTGTTTGTGTGTGTGTAATCGCTAATTCCTAAGTCATAAATAAGAAATAAGAAAAGGGGTTTGTTTATTATTATTTTTGAGTTTGACACGATTTCAAAACCGCGTGCCTACGTATTCCCTCGTGCAATGGGAAAGTCAAAACTCCGTAGTTCTTGATGAAAATGTCTTGGATTGGTTGTGTTGATTTTAGAAGAAAATGTTTTTGATGACCGCGTATGAGCGGAAAAGGAATTTGAATGGGTTGAATTGATTTTAATTGTAGATGACAAGTACCAAAACGTTGGGCTATCCTCTAACGATTCAATACTCGAGATTGGTGATTGAGGTCAACCGATCATCTCTCATCCAAAATCTTTATTATGAAAAGAGTGAGGTGAAACAAAGTTCACTTTTATTAAGTGTATGGAATAAAGTATTTAAGTCATTGGGTTACCCTCTAATGGCCCAAATACTTTACATTTTAACTAAATCGTCGGGCTATCCTCTAACAATTTAATTAAATACCATAGCACTATGTTTTTTTTTGTTTTGTAGAAAAATTGATTTTTGAAAGAACAAGTCCAATTAATTATTTTTGACTTGAAAGTGTTTTGAAAATTGCGGCGTTGGACGTAGAGAAATGATATTTCGGGTTATGATTAACCAAGTATATGGACTTGATTAACCTCGTGAGGATAGGTGCTCCTATCCCCACCATGAGACCACAGTGCATGGTGATTGGTATGTGGACCAATTGTTTTTTCGGGTTATGATTAATCAAGGCAACGAGGGCCTTAATTAACCTCGTGAGGATGGCCATGCCCATCCCCAACCATGAGACCCTTAGAGAATTTGGTGTGGGTAACCAAAAATGAGAGATCGGAGGCGTTGTTGTTGTTTTTATGTTAACTTGTGAGTGGAGTGTACAATCACGTAATAAACATACAAGCGGATAATATAATAAAGCGGATAGTAAAAGAAAATAAATTAACACACAATACAAACCGGAATTTAAATAATTATTAGTATAGATTTTTTCTACTTGATAAAAAATCAACTAATAATTTAATTGATAATTTAGCAAATAAAAACTATCTTATACTAATTATTATTTAATACATCAATAAAAAAAACTTGCATAATAATAAATTTAAAGAGAGAGTTAGAAAATGGGCCTGATTGGAGCTTTAATCTGGGGGGTGTGAACAGCAATCTGAGCCCAAGCCCAAAAACAATGCTGCTGGATCTTGTATGAGTGCTTCCATGGATCATATTGTGGTCCACCATTCTGGATCGTTGGATCTGGACTCAACAGATCTGATGGCTTATGGCAGGAAGTGCAAGATAGCTTATCATGTATACACCTGCATCGAATCCCAAACAGACCACACAGACGGTGACAAGTGTCACCGCCTGGACTAGACAACGCGTCTTAATTTAAAATACTAATCTAATTCATTCTTATCATAAATTAAATAAACAGAATCTTAATCTTAGTTAAACTTATTTTTGTTATAAATTAAATAAACAAAACAACACACAAAAAAAGGGTTAATCATAATCATACCTACTAATACTAACTTAAGTTATTTTATAAAACTAAATTAACATAATAGAACACAAAACACAAACAGAGCTTTATACTCACTATCTCTCACGGTTTCACCTTCTCTTCCCCACGAACCCCATGAATCCCTAACCGCCGCTCTCATCTCATCGTCGCTCTGGACTTCGTCCTTTCTCGCGATCTCTCATCGCCGTCCTGATTCCTCACGGCGAACGTCCGTCTCTCTCTCGACCGTGACCGCGATTTAATACAAAAATCTGTCCCTCTCTCGATCTGTCACTCTCTCTTGTTCGCGACCCTCACAACGATTTCGTTCAGAAATCGAGTCTCTCTCACTCTGTTATTGCTATTTTGTTATCTGATTTCCTGAAATTTGTTTGTTTGATCCCTACAGGTGACTCTAAATCGAAAGGGGAAAAGGAAACCTAACTTCTATTATTTGGGTAAAACCGGTGATGCTCAGAGGGCGACCGAATGATGGAAATACAATAAAACGAAAAGAAAAGGAAGGTTGTGGTGACGATTCCGAGGTCTACACGGCGGCGGACGACGGCCTGCAACTGCAACCTCGGTGAGACCTTTCTATTTACCTTAAGTTTTGCTTCTGTTGCCTCGTTTTTACCTTTCTGAAGGATCTTTTGTTTGGAAAATGATGATATGAGGTTAGGGTTTGTAGCCGTTTTAGGGTTTGTTGAACAGTAGTCCCTCTGGTTCTTGCATCTTCAATGTTTATATAGTGTCTGAGTTAGGGTTTGTACTCTGAAATGTTTTGAAAAACAAAGGCTGCTTCCAAAAAAAAGAAAAAAAAGATGGGCTTTTGGTATTTGTTTTTGATCTGTTGGGTCAGAATCTGTATGCCAGCCTTGTTCTTGTACTGGATTTAGCAATGTTGATTAAATGGGCTGTTGGGAATTTCTGTTATGCTGTCTGTTTGAGGTATTGGGCTGCTCTAGATTCTGATATGCTGGCTGTTTGATGTTGTTTGTGGTAAAAACTTGACCGAAATGGTACCTGTCCTTGCTGCCCTGTGTAAAGCTTCTGTACTATGATGCCATACTGAGTTATATCTGTTTTTTTCCTTCTTCTTTCTACACCTCCTACTGTGAACCAAGGATTAAATATTCTTGAGGATTTGAAGTAGTGAGTTTTATGGACGATGAAAGGGCTTTACAGTTCCGAGGCCTTGTTGGTTACAATTGAAACTCTTGCAGCCTGATTCCGAACAATAGATCCTAATGATGAGACAAAAAAAATGCATTGTCTTGTATCTTGTTAATGTTGTCCACTATTGCTAACTACTTTCTTTTTGTTGTTTCATGAATATGAGTACCGCTATGAGTTCGGAAAAATGATGAAGGAAAGCTTGGAGGAATGGAATGCTTGAGAACGAAGTCAAGAACACATTCATGAAGACTTACAGCTTGAAAAATCCACAAATAGTTTAGAAAATACTAGTATTGTAGGGACTTTGTAACTTGTATTTTAAGATTTGATGAATTGTAACATATGTATCTTGATTTGTTCTTACATTCTTGTACAAATAAAACTTTGGAGTAATGTGAAACTCTTGAATTTTCATGAATGCAAGATTTAAAGATTATGTGCCAACTTGAATTCTTAGTTTTAAATCTTCAAATACTACTAATGCGATCTTCATCGTTATAGCAATTGTAGATAAAAGTTGGGAATCCGTTGTGAACCAAATATTCCAAAAATTTGTCATGAACCCAAAATTAATTTGGTTAAAACAAACCATGTCGAAATGTTGATTAAAATATGCGCCCAATTCCAAATCAATCCATAACCCCAATCCGTAGTCTTGAATCAAACGAGTAGTAACACGGTTGTTGTATTTTTAGAACTTGAATCCTCTAGTATGTGAAACTTGAGAATTAAACTCTTAATGCAAAGATGGTTTGATGACTCAGAATTAAACAATACTTGAATTCCTTTGAATTTCCCGACCATAAAGCTTTCGTGTTTATCCGTCCATGTAGAAATTTCGAGCCCTTTGCCACTTGAAACAAAAAATCGAAACCCTAAGTTTCAAATAAAGTTCTTGATTCAAAACCTTAGTCAACTTGGCGATTCCATGATTCTTTAAGAAATGAGTGATAGATTCCACTTGAAATTAATGGGATTATCACCGCATTTGCAAATCGAAACATATTCGGTAGTAGAAAGATTTGAAACCAAGCGAATTTCATAAAGAAACTTCTAATTTTTCGTTGAATGCCTTGAATCTAAGTGAGCGATGAGCGTGACTAGAAAAATTTAAACATGTGGAAACTTGGACATTCTTGAATCTTGTAAACAAGCCCTCTAGATGAGTATTTTCACACATGCCATACATCAATTCTTGCTAAGAACGACAAAGTTGATGAGCAAGCCAAATGCACAAGTACTTGAATTGTTGATCAATAATCAGATAATCATAATCCACCCTCTTACTTCTTGAACAATGAACTAAATAATCAGAAGAAACCAAGGCATCAGACTTTGCAGAGTAAAAATCTCGAACCACCAGCAAATCCTAAACTCGTGATGGATTGATCTCTTGAATCAGGAGGCAATGATATTCAATACAACAAAACTTCCATAGTTCCATCAAGAAAGAGACCACTCATTTCAACAATCAAAAATCGAACCCAAAAACCGATAGATAAGAAAGGATAAGATTCATTGTTAAACCTCGTCGTTTTCAAATATCCTAGATTGGTTGAAAGCGCCACATCCTTTCTGCTCAAAGGAAAATCAAACCGAGTCAACTTCAACCCATAACCATAGAACCGGTGGTATGAATGCATGTGAGTGTTATGATAAACGCGAAGCCTAAACCAGATAAAATCGAGATAGGAGGGAAAATTTTGGGGTGCAACAATCGGGAATACAAATCCTATCTCGGAACGTCAAAACACCCTGAGCATCCAACTTGAACTCTTCACTTTCAGTTTGTCCAATACCAACCAACAAATCAACAAGTTTCATGTCAAGCTTCTGAGCTTCTCTAATGCTATCAAGGAAATCATTATTGATCTTCAACATTCCCAAGACAACACTCTTGGTCACTTCTATCACAGACTCATATCTCTAAATTGTTCAATCATTTCCAACTCTTTCATCATCAAAAGTGACATATGCAAAGTCTTTCGACTTAAAGCATCGGCCACCATATTCGCTTTACCAGGATGGTAATTCAATCCAAAATCATAATCTTTCAACAATTCAAGCCACCGCCTTTGCCTCATATTAAGCTCTTTTTGATCGAACAAGTATTTCAAGCTTTTATGGTCACTAAATACTTCAAATCTAGAACCATAAAGATAATGCCTCCAAATCTTAAGCACAAAAACAACCGCTGCAAGTTCCAAATCGTGAGTAGGATAGTTCTTATCATGAATCTTCAATTTCCTAGAAGCATAAGCAACCACCTTGCCATTTTGCATAAGCACACCACCTAAACCCATCTTAGAAGCATCACATTAAACAACAAATGGTTCTTCAGGATTAGGTAGAATCAAGATCAGAGTCGTTGTTAACCTTTTCTTCAATTCAACAAAACTTTCTTCACACTTGACATCCCACACAAAAGTAGCTCCTTTACAAGTCAACTTTGTCAAAGGAAGTGCCAACTTAGAAAAACCTTCAATGAACCTCCTGTAGTAACCAGCCAAACCTAAGAAACTTCTAATTTCAGTAACAGACTTAGGAGTTTCCCATTTTAACACAACATCAACCTTATAAGGATCAACCGCAATGCCATCACCAGAAATGACATGCCCCAAAAAGCTCACTTCACTTAACCATAACTCGCACTTTGACAACTTAGCATAAAGCTTCTTCTCTATCAGAACTTCTAACACAATGCGCAAATGTTCTGCGTGCTCTTCTTCCAATTTAGAATAAACCAGAATATCATCAATGAAAACAACCACGAAACGATCCAAGTAAGGATGGAAAATACGATTCATGTACTCCATGAATACTCCCGGTGCATTAGTGACACCGAAAGGCATCACCGAATACTCGTAATGTCCATACCTCGTCCTTAAAGCAGTTTTCTGAACATCTTCTTCTTTCACTCTTATTTGATGGTAACCCGATCTCAAATCAATCTTGCTAAACATGCGAGCGCCAACCAATCGGTCCATCAAATCATCAATTATAGGAAGTGGATACCTATTCTTGATAGTTACTTTATTCAACTGATGATAATCAATACAAAGTCTCATGCTACCGTCTTTCTTCTTCACCAATAACACAGGAGCTCCCCATGGTGATACACTTGGTCTAACAAACTTCTTCTCGAGCAAATCTTCTAATTGGCTCTTCAATTATGCTAACTCAGATGCAGACATCCTGTATGGTGCGATAGAGATAGGTCTGGTACCAGGGACAATATCCACATAAAATTCAACTTCTCTTTCTGGAGGTGCACTAGGAATCTCATCAGGAAATACTTCGGGAAAGTCGCACACTACCGGAAAGTTTGCAATCACAGATTGGCTCTCCACAGAAAGAGTCGCCGTCAACAAGAAAACCAATGCTTCATCTTTCATGAACTCATTCAATTGTTTCGTCGACATCAACATAGTTTGATCTTCTTCCACTAAGGAAGAAAACCTCACAGTGTTGTCATAGTAATTGATATGGACATAATTAGCTTTCAACCAATCCATACCCAGAACTACGTCCAACCCAGCAAGCGGTAAACAAACAAGATCCACCACAAAGTCTCTATCAAAGATTGATAAAGGACAACTTGCACACACAAAAGAAGTAGTAACCGTTCCCTTAGCCGGAACTTCCACCACCATATCTCTATCTAGAGATGACAAAGTGAGACCCAATCTCTTAATAGAATCAACAACAATAAAATAGTGAGTAGCACCAGTATCAATAATAGTAATAAGAGGAATGCTATTAATGAAACTAGTACCTCGAATAAGACCATCTTCGTTTGCCGTCGGAGCACCCGACAAGGCAAACACCTTTCCCGCTCCTTGAGTGTAAGTGGAGGCGTGCGTCCTAGGGAGGGGGACTGCCGCCCCTCATGGTGAGGTGGGCGCCTCCCCCATGGCTTCACCCTCCAATCTTTCTTCTTCCATGGCACTTGTATTTTCTGGTTTTTATTTTAACAGTTTACAGTTTTCATTTCCATTTATAACTTCCATTTCCTACAATTCTAGCAATAACACATCAATAATCCATACTCCTAACCCAACCTTTCTAAGTTATTTCAACAATCAACCAACCAAAACTCATGAATCAACTGTCATACCCCAAAATTTGCCCTCCATCTACTCAAGAGATTTCATACATATATGCTCAAGGATTCTTCAAGAGTTGATCAGACAAACTCTCTCCTAGACAATCAACCCAAACTAGGGTTTGGTATCTCTCAAGTCAAGATGGATTTCCAACATCTTCAATGGTCTTCATGCCTCCTCATATGCTTCAAAGATTCTCCATGTCAAGTTTCAAGCCTCACAAGTCAAGTTTCCTCAGGCAATTGCTCAGATGGTTGAAAATCGGGGTGTATTGGACAAAAAGTCAACTGTGGTCAACATGCAGTCAAAACTTCTGATTTTTGGTCAACATCCTCATTTTGAAGTTACATTCATCATTTGATCAAGGGTTGATCATGATTCATCAAGAAAACTCAAGATTTGCTCAAAAGTCAAACTTTCTAAATTAGGGTTTCTAGATGAAAAGTCAACTGAACTTTGACTGATCATAACTTTCTCATACTTTCTCAGAAATTTTCCCACCAAAGCTCATTTTGAAGGAAATTCAATTCTCTACAACTTCATGTCTCACAAGAATGTCCAAAAAATGCTTCATTTGAGAGGTATAGCTCAAAACATTACAGGTCATTTTCAAAGTCAACAAAAAGTCAACTTTTTGATTTGAAGGTATATTGAGCATGGTAACTCCAATTGAGATGAGACCAAAGACATTGTTTAGAGGACTCTTATAGCTTTCCAAAAAGTCCAAGAACACTCAAACATGTGGAAAATTGAGCAAGATACACCATTCACAAGTTGGGCAATTTTGGAAGAATGCACAAAGAGAGATACTTCAAAAAATCAAATCTTTTGCAAATGGGCCTACTTTTTCTTCATCCTAACTTGTTCCTCATGCAATTAGGAATGTCCAAGCCCAATGCCACGAATTTTTGATTTATTTTTCTATTTAATTTGCAATTTATTCATTTAAATGCAAATTAAATCTTAAAATAAATTATAAAATCAAAATTAATTGGAAGATTGATTTTTATTGCTTTCTTGTGATCCAATCAACCCATAAATGCCAGCAATTTCGAAATTAGATCAAATTTGGCAAGATTGGATTGAAATTGGACAAAGTTTGAAAATTTGATTTCATGAGAATATCAAAATTGATTTCTATTGAATATTGATCAAATCTTTCCAAATTCAATCCCAAATCCATCCAGCATATATACTTGATGCATCTCAATTGCAAGGGACGAAAAGATTGCTCTACAAACCCTATTCCAAAGTTCAAAAATCCGTGCACTTGAAGGAACTGGTAACCCTAGTTTTGCTTCGATTCAACCCATTCCAAGCCGTCCATTACATTCCTTGAGGTCTTTAGAGTCGATCCAGACTCTTACATCGTTCAAAACCATCAAGAATCAAGCAATCCCAGTTTCGGTTTGTTCTTATTTTTCCAAATTCGATTATCAATATTCATGCATTATTAACTTGTTTTGATTGCTTGTTTGTGTTTAGAATCGAGTTTGCAAACTTTCTGGGCAAGCCAATTGGATTTCTATGACTGGAATCGTGTTTCACCATGATTAGGGTTCCTGAGTTCATTTTAGGGTTTCATGAAATACATAAAATTGGACCACGAGACCTTGCCCATCGTGTTCGGAATGATGCCTGGAATTAAACCATGTCTTTAGAACTCATTTATATTATATATGCTGCGTTTTCCATTTTGCCAGGGCCTTTAGCGTCGAAGAAAAGCCGACGCAAGCTTTTGAAAATTCAAAACGAAAGAGATGAAGTCTGGCGCGAAGGAGGAGGCAATGGCGAAGCAACGCGTGTATTCCACTTACTCCAATTTCCAAACAGTAGCGCGTGTTGGCTCAGTTGGTCAGCGTGTTGGTTTTCAGAGTTTGAGGCCAATGACTCCAGTTCGATCCCTGGCCATGACATTCTTTTTACAAGTTTGCAAACTTGTATTTTCTAACATATTTTCATATTTTTTCAATTTCTAATATTTTTGCATATTATTTTAATTGTTTTTCATGATTTTTATTCTGCATTAAAAATTACCAAAATTTTTTTTTCTTTTTACATTATTTTCATAAAAATGTTTATTTAATTTAATAAATTTAAAAATATAATTTTTTTGCATGCATATTTATTTTATTTATATTTTTGCATTTAATTCACTTTTAATTGCATTTTAATTACTAAAATTTTGCCAAAAAATCCCAAAAAATTATTTTAACTTATTTATCTTATTTCCAGCATGTAGTAATTTTCTCATATTAAAACTTGCATTTTTTCTAACTTTTTTTCTCTTATTTCGATTTCATCATATTTCCCGATCTCTTATTCTTGCACAGGTTGCTCCGATTCGGACGTTTTCTTTTTATCATTCTATTTTTTTTCCAATAATGTAATTGTTCATGGGTTGTAATAGTTTAAATTAGGCTTTTATTTTCCGCAAGTTTTAAATTATGTATCTGCCCCAAAGCCATGTAATAGCGTAGGTTTATCTTTCCGCACCTTTACATTCCCGCTTTACATTCCGCATTTTACTTTCCGCACCCTTATCAATTGCTAGTAATTAGGCGTGTATGGCAAGATAATAATTGGACATAGCTCACACTAATCTTCAAGATAACATATTCTGAATTCAACACACTTCTATCACACACGCACCCCTTAGGGTAATTCTCTCTCGATGCCTTTCGATTTCAAATGGTCATGTCCCTCGAGCGTAGGGTATTCTAACACCGTTGCCTTCCAAAAAATCATCATAGTCCCTTCGATACAAAGATCATAAGACCCACGATGTCGCCTCCGAATACATGATCTTGACCCTCGATTGTCGCCTACGAAAATGATGATAGTCCTTGAATGTGCGGGATACTTCCTACAAGTTGCTTTCTATGACCATCCGATGTCCCTTGAATGTCCGCTTACATCCAACGAATGGAGCTACCTACTAACTAATGGTATGGCTAGCGATATTCTAAAGGAACGAGAAGTACAAAAGCGACCAATTACGGTGGGTAAATAAGTCTTTTAGTTGCTTGCTCTATCAAATGCTTTTCACACCACACACTTTTTTTTCAAAGTTCAAAATTTCTTTTCAAAACGAAACATTTCCGAACACTTTGTATACACTCCTACATGAGTCATTACAAAGTCAAAGTGAAATGCCTCTTTCAAAACATTTTTTGTCAAACCCACAGAAAGCAATTTTAAAAAGTGATCTAGAGCAACTAAGAGCCCGTAGATAACTACGGATGGAAAGGGGTGCTAATACCTTCCTTTTCATAACCATTCTCCCGAACTCGAATCTAACGAAGGTCTTTTTATTACTTTTACCTTCCCTTAATTGGATAAAAATAAAAGTCGGTGGCGACTCTTGTTATCCGCACATTTGTATACAAAAATCCTACAAAGTCGAGTTCACCGTATTCTGAGACTGGCTGAGGTGCCCTAAAGAGAAATTGCCTTAGGGATTTCTAGATAACTTTTATCTCTTTTTGTTTGATGCTTTATCTTTAAGGGTTGCTTGGGTATTATATTGTTGGGGATCCTACACCGGATCCGGGTTTCCTTTTAGGTAAGTAGCATTAGATCATTGCGACCGCTGACGATAATACTGGTCAACATGATGGCTACGTTAGCGTGACACTTTGGTTGTCCGATACTCTTCATTCCCAAGTTGAAGATAGTATTTGGCTTCTGCGTGGTGTCATCAGCGCTAACTAAACTTTTAGAACCTTAATTGACCCATCTTAGCCATTAGAAAGTAGTGAGATGGCCGGATTTGGTGTAGACCGAGGTTGGTTGATACTCGATGCTACGCTCATTGAGATTAGACTTTTGGGACATTTTAGATCGACCACTTGGCGTCGTATTGAAATAAGCGCCTCGAGAAAGATCGTGATGTGAGATTCCTAGAACCGGTTACTATTGTAGGAGGGATGAACCAACTCAAACTTTTGGTAGGGTAATCACCTATACCTCATGCAAGCCTTAAACCTAGGCTCATTGTGTGAATTGTTTGTGTGTGCTAAACATGACATCATGACATCATTTGCATTGCATATCATCTCTAACTATTTCAAGGACCTAGGGATTTATCTTTGCTCTGTTTTGTAGGAATTATGGCTTCTAGAAAGACTATCCGAATCAACTTCATGGGTATCCCTTCTCAACTCAAAGAATTGGTTTCAGAAATTCCCGACCATGCTCAGTTCATCAAAAGACATGGTTATCTACTCGATTTGGTTATCTCGGTTTGAGGAAGATATGATGCATGTCCTATTCAGTTCTTTGATCCGAAACACCATTGCTTTACATTCCCAAATTATCAGTTGGTTCCTACCTTAGAAGAGTTCTCTAAGCTACTTGGGATACCTATTCTTGATCAAATGCCATTCACCGGTTTAGAAAAGGTTCCTAAGTACGAAGACATTGCATCAGCCTTACACCTTAAGCGCTCAGACATTGAAGCCAATTGGGAAACCAGAAGTGGAGTTAAGGGTTTACTTTCCAAGTTCTTAATCAAGAAAGCCCGAGAAATCCTCAAAGTTATGAGTTTCCATGCATTTGAAAACATTGTTGCCTTGCTAATTTATGGTTTGGTTCTATTTCCTAACTCGGATCAATTCATAGATGTCAATGCCATCAAGTTGTTTCTTACCCGTAATCCAGTGCCTACTTTACTTGGAGACATCCTACATTCTCTCCACACTCGTACTACTAAGCGACAAGGAACTCTCATGTGTTGTGTCCCGTTACTTTCAAGGTGGTTTATTTCGCACCTTCCTCCATCAGTTTTGAAGAACGAACAAAGGTTGAGATGGTCTCAAAGATTGATATCACTCTCTCATTCAGATATCCGTTGGAATCTTTTCTCTCAAAAGGACTTCACCTTCATTGAGCGTTGTGGAGAATTCCTAATGTACCACTCCTTGGTATAAGGGAGGTATTACCAACCCTTCTCTAGCTCTACGTCGGTTTGGTTTTGCGAAAAGATGGTCCACATGATATGCTTCTCCAAGATGTTGTGTTCGACTACAACCACGATCTCGAATTACAACGAAGGTTTATACATGCTTGGGGCATGGTAAAGAAGGCGATACCAAGACCTTGGGGCACCGAACTCCATTCCTTGGGAACCTTACCTCAAATGGGTGCGAGCTCGAGCTCAAAACCTCATAATGCCATTCACGCTGTTTTACGTAATTATTGAACTGTTGCTATAGGTGGCGTACCCTATCTGTTCTCCATCTGACATGCCTACGATTTGAAGACTTGAAGAGATCCGGATTCGACTTAAAGAGGAGGGATACCTTTGAAGCTCGATGCTATGCAAGCGAGAAGAAAGTGTTAGAGTTGACAA
Source organism: Vicia sativa (assembly GCA_021764765.1). Taxonomy (NCBI): domain Eukaryota; kingdom Viridiplantae; phylum Streptophyta; class Magnoliopsida; order Fabales; family Fabaceae; genus Vicia; species Vicia sativa. Next base: position 60,871,458 of record CM038794.1, read on the forward strand.
AGCTACTTCATGAGGAGCGAAGCATCAATGCCTACATCGGCACCAAGAGGAAGCGCCATGGGAGACTTAGAGCTTTAGGATGTTTTGTTTTCTTTTATTATTTGAACTATCCCTTGTACTTAAAAGAAAAAGAAAAAGAGAATAATAAAGAGTACTAATAAATGTTTGTTTTGCTTGTTTAACAAATTTAAATCTCTAAGGTCCTTGAAAACATTGCATTGCATTCGCATAAACATTGCATCATAGCATAACATTGCATCACGGTACATTGGAGATTGGTTTTCTCATTTGCTCGCTATTTATTTTAGCGAAATGGCTCTTGAGCAATTGTCAAAGATCTCAAGCTCGAATGCTCGGTTTGGTAGATGTTCACCAACTTGGTCCAAGGCCAAGAAGATTTGAAGAAGCTCATCAACAAGAAGAAGGGTTGTTGGTCTCCTCAACATGGGTAGACGTTTCAAAGGGGTCCTAAGGTGGTCAGCCGTATTGAGCTCTCTGAAGGAAGTGTCCATACCGAGGGGAGTACCAAGGGTGATGAAGGTGAGCAGCGTGAGCCAAAGAAAGGAGGAGGGGACCACTCTGATTATAGCCAACACTCTGATGAAGATGACAAGTACAAACAACTTGAAGACCGTCTGAATCTTGTGGAAAACACGAAGATGTCCGGGTTGAATTTTGATAATCTAAGTCTTGTCCCTGGTGTTGTGATTCCTCCCAAGTTCAAAGTTCCTACTACGCTAAGTATGATGGCATGTCTTGCCCAAAGTGCATTTGAAGTCCTATGTCCGAAGATCAATCCCTGATGATGAAAGTTGTGGATGCACTATTTTCAAGAGAGTTTGTCCGGAACCAGTTGGAATGGTACTATCGCTAGAGAATGACCGTATCCGTACTTGGAGTGATTTGGTTGATGCTTTCTGACGGTATGAGTACAATCTGAATTGACACCACTCGCATGCAACTACAAAGCATGTCTATGGGTCGCGACGAGAAGTTCAAGGAGTATGCTCGAAGTGGAGAGATCTAGCGGTGAGTTCAACCACCCTTGTCCAATAGGAGTTGGTTGATATGTTTATGGGACAACGACAGGCCCGTTCTTCAATCATCGATTGGAAATTCTTCATCCGGATTCACCGGTGATATTGACGAGCGCATTGAAGCGGTATCAAGAGTGGGAAGATCCATGTAGAGTCATCTTCAAATCTGCAAAGAGATCTTTTGGTGGTAAAAAGCCAATCATGTATGGTCGAAAAGCCGAGCCAAGACCGACCGCTCTGGGGCGGTTGTGATCTCGATCCTACATCGGACAACCTCGGCGAGACAACGCGTAGCGAGCAGCGCCCAAAGCGGTTCTGAAGATCAACATGCCTTTGTCGCAAGCCTTGCAACACATGTTGAGCAGAGCGGTAACCATGAGGATCCTCCTCGGAATGTCAACACTTCCTCTCGAAATACAATCCTAATGCTAAATGTGCTTACCATTCCAATAGCCGAGGCACGACAACGACAATTGTTGGGCTCACGAAGAACAAGATTCAAGATATGATTGAATCTAAGCATTAATTTGATCCTCTGTTGAGACCCCAGCGTGATCAACGCTCCCATGCCTAACCATGACAAGAGTTCCAATCTTTGTTGGTGACGATACGTATGTTTTCAACATAGATGACTTGACCATTCCTCTGATGACTGTTAAGAAGAATTTGTTGCAAGCCGGTGTCAATCCGGGATGCCCAGAAGATTGTCGTTGGTGCCCGTCCGCACTTGATGGTTGTGCTTGGTTGAGAAGGCGTGTTCGGTGTATGATGGACAACCGTGAGATACTATTTCGAAACCACATGTCGTGTGTGAAGAAATGTCTAAGTTGAAGATCGACAATGCGAATGACTGTATCATCATGTGGGATACCTTGGGGCAGCCAAGTGGAAAGTATGATTACATGGTGAAGTACTGTCACGAGTTACAAGATTCCTATTGAAGATGTTAAGGCGACCGGATGGGGTGACGATTTCCCGAAGACTATCTTGATGTTAACACTATAAGAATTTCCTCTGCGATCCTGTGCCTAGAGTGGCACCTCTCATCATCACTTCTCAAGACCGGTTCCATATTCCTCGACAAAGCTATCCCTTGGAACTATGGGTGATGTTTACTATCATGGTGTCAAGCAAGATCCTCGACAATTGAAGATCTTCTCTGAAGTTTCTATTCGACATTGACAACATCAGGATCAAGTAAGGTGACGAGGAAGGTATTCTCTCCGAGATCTCTCCTCCAAAGACACTGCGACTCCATTTCGCATTCGTCTACTCCACCAATATCCCACTAGAGGAACCGTTGGCTCATCTGATCAACCGAAGTACCAAAGGAAGTTCGAAGACACCTCCAAACAAGAAATGGAGGAAATTAGAAGATTATCAAGAAGAGTGACTACAATGTTGTGGAGCAGTTGGACGACTCCGTCCAAGATTTCCATGCTCGCTTTGCTCTTGTGCTCCAAGGCTCATGCTAATGCCTTGGTGAAGTTTCGAAGAATGCTCACGTACCGCAAGACACTACCAGATCAATTCGAAGTTTGTATTGCTAGCCGGCTGCCAACAACGGCCTAGGCTTCTCTCTTGATTTGACTCGGAAAGAAACACAACAAAGCCTTGCACATCTGTTGAATGCAAGGGCACTACACTATCTCATGTTTTGGTAGATACGGTTCGCTGAATATCCTACGAAGGCGCTTTTGATCGACTTGATGTCGAAGGGTTGGTTCGAGACCCGTGACATTATTGTGAGAGCTTTTGATGGTTCTAAGCGATACTTGGAGAGCTCACTCACTGTTAAAGTCGGTTCCCGACTTTTGATTCTACTTTCTTTGTCATGGACATCCGTCCGCTTACTCTTGCCTACTTGGGCCCTTGGATACATGGGGCGTATTACCTACCTTGCATCTGAAGTACCGGTGAAAGGGAAGGTTGTCACGATGTGGTGAAGAGGAGTATATGGTCGGTCATCTATCATTCCGCTATCTCGAGATGGAGGGTGAATTCTTGAGATTCCTTGTCAAGCTTTTGAAACAATACCCGAGTCATGCGTTGACTCTCTCACTCCCGAGTTACATAAGCTCCTCCTAGGATGGCCTCATTGAAAGATGCTCAGTCTGTTGAAGAAGGTAGTACTATTTGGGGTCAGCTCCCGATCTTCCTTTCAAATTTGACAAGATGGTTTAGGCTTCACCATCAAGGGTCGAAGATGATCGCCACGAACGTGCCGCCAACTTCCTTTCCGCATCAGCCAGAGTGGAATTCATGCTATAGAAGACGACGACAACGGCTTCGACATCAGCAAGTGGATCTTCCCAACTCCAGACAATGAGCTTAGCAATTGGAAGACCGAAGACGTCATACCAATCTCCTTTAGTCAGGAGTAATTGCTCTTGTTTTGTTTTGCTTTTCGTATTTCTTTATGTTTTGAACAATAAACTTTGAAAGCCTAGTGCCTTGCCCGGGGCGTCATGGCTCGTTTGCGAGGGTTATTATCTGTTGTTTGCGTATTTTCATTCAATAAATTCGTTGGACTTTTGCATTCAATTGTTTGTTTTCTTTCTTTTACTTTATCACCCCTTCAAAAAGCTATGTGTTTCTTACACACCCCGTGATACTGCGAATCACTCCGAATCTAGTTAATAACCTATGCTAGTGCTAAATATGACTTGATAATCCGATCTACCAAGCCGAAGGCGAAAGTGAGGAAGATTGTGAAGTGCCGGAGAACTTGCGGTGCTACAGCAGAAGAAGCGAGTTATCTGCCACCACGAAGAGCAAGTTGAGGTTGTGAATTTGGGTACTAACGAAGATAGAAAAGAGATCAAGATAGGAGCGGGTCTTGAGAACAGTGTTAAGGAAAGGTTGGTTCAGATGCTACGATACTATATTGAGGTTTTTGCTTGGTCATACGAAGACATGCTGGTTTAGACATTGATATTGTGGTACACGATTGAGCAAAGAAGGTTTTCTCGGTGAAGCAAAAGTTAGTCGTATCGTCTGAGATGTCAGAGAAAATCAAAGCCGAAGTTATGAAGCAGTTCAGCGCTGGTTTCCTAGCCGTTACTTCCTATCCCCAGTGGGTTGCTAATGTGGTACCCGTGCCTAAGAAGGATGGTAAGGTACGAATGTGTGTGGATTACAGAGATCTGAACAAAGCAAGTCCGAAAGACGATTTTCCACTTCCTCATATTGATGTTCTGGTTGACAACACTTCTCAACACAAGGTTTTCTCCTTCATGGATGGTTTCTCCGGTTACAATCAGATTAAAATGGCTCCCGAAGACATGGAGAAGACTACTTTTGTTACACAGTGGGGCACTTTCTGCTACAAGGTTATGCCGTTTGGACTGAAGAACGCAGGCGCCACTTATCAGCGTGCTATGGTAACATTGTTTCATGACATGATTCATCACGAGATAGAGGTCTATGTAGACGACATGATAGCTCGATCACAGACTGAAGAAGAACACCTTGATCATTTGCAGAAACTGTTTGATAGGTTGAAGAAATACAGACTGAGACTTAATCCTAACAAGTGCACTTTTGGAGTCAGATCCGGAAAACTCCTAGGGTTTGTAGTCAGTGGAAGAGGTATTGAGGTTGACCCTGCAAAGGTTAAAGCTATTCAAGAGATGCCAACTCCCGCAGAAGGAAGTCGAGGTTTCTTGGGCGATTGAACTACATTGCGATTCATTGCACACTAACGCTACTTGTGAGCCAATCTTCAAGTTACTTAAGAAAGATCAAGTAGTAGAATGGAATGGCGATTTCGGATCGCTTTTGACAAAATCAAGGTACCTAAATCCTCCTATTCGATGCCGAAGGAAGACCTCTTATCATGTACTTGGCGGTGTTAGAGAACTCAATGGGGTGTGTGTTGGGGCAACATGGCGAGTGCAGTCGAAAAGAGCATGCAATATACTACCTTAGCAAAAGTTTACCGACGTGAAACAAGATACTCACCTTGAGAAAACTTGCAACGCTTTGGCTTGGGCTGCTTGCCGACTAAGGCAGTATATGTTGACTCACTTACCTTGTTGATTTCCAAGATGGATCCGATAAAATACATCTTTGAGAAACCACTCTCTCGGAAGAATAGCAAGATGGCAAATGATCTTGACCGAATATGACATCCATACACTTCTCGAAAGCGATCAAAGGAAGTGTGGTAGCCGATCATTTGGCTCATCAAGCCGTAGATGACTATCGTCTATGCGTTAATTTCGGATGAAGATGTTTTACTAGTTCTGATTGTGAAGAACCGGCCAGACGAAGGACTGAACAAGGATCCCGATGGACTATGGTCTTTGATGGAGCCTCAAACGCGCTTGGCAATGGCATTGGCGCCATCATTACATCCCTACAGCGGACATCGCCTTTCACCGCCAGATTATGTTTCATTGCACTAATAACATGGCGAGTACGAGCGTGCATCATGGGTCTTAAAGCTGCTATTGACTTAAGAATCAAGTTCTTACAAGTGTATGGAGACTCGACTTTGGTGATCGGTCGATTAAGGCGAGTAGGATCTGAGCATCGAATCTCATTCCGTATCGAGAGCATGTTTTGAGTTTGATCCCCTACTTCGAAGAGATTACTTTTGATCACATTCCACGAGAAGAGAATCAGTTGGCAGACGCATTAGCTACTATGTCATCTATGTTCAAGGTCAGATGGGACAACGAGGCTCCCCAGATCATCATTGAGAAGTTCGACGAACCAGCATATTGTTATGAGCTTGACGCAGAAGAGAAACCTTGGTACTATGACGTGAAGAGGTATCTTGAGACTCAGGAATATCCCGCAGGGGCATCTGTCAATGATAAGAAGTTCATGAGGAGATTTGCATCCAAATTTTTCCTCAGCAACGACATCTTATACAAGCGCAACCACGACTTGTGCTTACTCCGCTGTGTAGACCAGAAAACAGCAATGCGTATCATGGAAGAGTTACACGAAGGCGAATTTGGTACCCACTCCAGTGGACACACCATGGCTAAGAAGATTTTGAGAACAGGTTACTATTGGTCCACCATGGAAGCTGATTGTCACCGCTATGCTCGATCTTGTCACAAATGCCAGGTTTATGCCGACAAAGTACACGTACCTCCAGTACCTCTGAATGTTTTAACCTCTCGTTGGCCTTTCGCAATGTGGGGCATTGACATGATTGGAGAAATCAAGCCCACAGCTTCCAATGGACATCGTTTCGTCCTTATGGCAATTGATTATTTTACCAAGTGGGTAGAAGCAGCCTCGTATGCATCTGTTACCAAGAATGTTGTGGCTCGATTCATCAAACATAATCTTATCTGTCGGTATGGCACCCCCGAAAGGATTATCACAGATAATGGCTCTAATCTCAACAATAAGATGATCACCGAGCTCTGCACGCAGTTCAAGATCAAGCATCACAATTCTTCTCCATATCGGCCTAAGATGAATGGCGCAGTGGAAGCCGCCAACAAGAACATTAAGAAGATTATAGAAGAAGACTTACAAAGATTGGCATGAGATGTTACCATTTGCTCTTCATGGTTATCGCACTACGACGAACATCAAGGGCAACCCCTTCTCTCTAGTATACGGTATGGAAGCCGTCTTACCCATCGAGGTTCAGATACCCTCAACTAGAGTCCTCCAGGAGGCAGAGTTAGGCGAAGACGTTTGGGTCCAGACTCGGCTTGACCAGATCAACTTGATCGATGAGAAGCGACTCGCGTCCATCGCCATGGACGATCTATCGAAGCGAATGATCGAGCATTTAACAAGAAGGTCAAGCACCGAGTCTACCAAGTCGGTGATCTAGTAGTCAAGCGCATCATTCTTCCACAAGGTGATCGAGGGCAAATGGACTCCCACTTATGAGGGACCGTTTGTGGTCAAGGCAGTATTTTCGGAGATGATACTTAGCACCATGGATGGTGAAGACTTCCCACACCGTGAGCGGACATAGTCAAAAATACTACGCATAAAGAGACCCTAGGTCGGTAGCCTAGGCAAAAATAAGGGCATCTGGCGAACCAAAGGTTCGGGCAAAAGTTAAGGATATATACAAAACATGTACACCAGTCGAAAACGAAAAGGCGGGGCAAAAGGGTATCGGTGGTGAAAACCGAAAGGGGTCTAGGCAAAAGTTAGGGATTTAAGCGTCGACTATGTCTCTTCGGATCACACTTCGGACTACTATCGGCATTCAAGGTTCGAATGGCGAAGATCGGTCTACTCACTTTCTCTGACAAGGGGATGAGATAGTGAAATATATGAGTACTAGCATAGTTGGAACTTAACGAGATTGTTTCCATAGCTTTTACCTTTCTTGTACAAACTACTTGGCCATACGCCACATTTCAAATAAATACAAGTTCTTTCTCTTTACAATTTTCACTGTTGTTGTTTGCAATAAGTCCAACGTTTGCTTTGAATGATTATACGCACTCGACAATAAAAATCTCTTTGCAAACATACGAAAAGTGGACATACAAAAGTACTTACTACAGGTTCCAGGAATTGGGATGACGACGAAAGTCACCAAATAGTTCCCCGCAGAGCATAAAGGTGTCACTCACAACACACCATCCCCATCGGGGTATATGTTAATCCACGAGCAGTGATTCCACTCAACCGAGCAATGTTACATTAGTCTCCAAGCAGTAACACCTCATCCCCAATCAAGGTATTCATCCCCAGCGGACGTGTCTCAATCCTCCCCCTTCTCCCCGGCAGCAGTATCCAGACTCGAAACTTGGTTAGATAGTGCATCGGAGGAAAGATACACCTTTTATTCCCCAGCCAGAGATTACAACGGACTCCAGACTCTTCTAGCCCGGTCTCTCAGCAACCATCAAATGCTCTCCAGCGAGATCTACACCCAGAATCCCCAGTAAAACGCCTCCTAAATCTACATACAAGGTCCCCAACGGATCGCCTTCTAGATTCTCCTCAACAGGGTCTATGAGGTCTCCAACGACGAGTTTCTCAATCTCTACCTCCCTCAACAATATCTAGGCCCAAGACTTGGTCAGATAGTGCATCGGAGGAATCCAGGATATCTTCCTTCTCCTTCAAAAGCGGGGTTCTCATCTACACGATTCCCCAAGCAGAAGTCAGAAATCTTCGAACAGAACATCCGCATCTTCTTCAAGATGGATATGTTTTGAAATATCACAACATCAACATTCATACATTACTCATAAAGTCATAATTTATGCATATGTCATTCATATACACTATCATACATCATACTTTGCATAAAACTAACAAATATCCTATCAAAGTTTCTCTTGTTTTCTCCAAAGCAGTATGATCCTTGCAAACAGGTCGAGATTAAGCCCGAATCGGGAAAACTATCTGAAAGACCGCCCTTGGTTGTCCTTCGACAATAGGTCCAGGATTAAGCCCCGAATCGACGGGAAAACTATCTGAAAGACCGCCCTTGGTTGTCCTCCGACAACAGGTCCAGGATTAAGCCCCGAACCGACGGGAAAACTATCTGAAAGACCACCTCTGGTTATCCTCCGATAGCAGGCAATGGATCAACACCCGATGCACAACAAGGAAGCTATCCACATTCTTGCCAATTACAATCTCCCTCAGAGTAATCAGCACGAAGATTTATTCTGATTCCTTATTATCAACAGCAACTACAGAGACTAGCGTACGACTCAGTTGCCTTGGATGGCATCTTAAGCCCATCTCCGACTATTTGTCAACATCTCTTCACTTTCAGAATGCTGCATATATGGTTAAAAATCAATACAGACCAATAACTTCATTTAAAGTGAACACGAAGTCTAACGTACGACTCCCTTCGGATGGCATCTTAAGCCCATCTCCTCTCCGTTCGGGAACATCTGAGAGTCTAACATCGACTCACTCCCAGCATCGACCTTTCTAGATGGCATCTTAAGCCCATCTCCGTCAGCTCTCCTATTAACAACCTCGAGTCTAGCGTACGACTCGTTCCCCAGCGAAGTCTCCAACTTCTCCAAATGGCATCTGTAAGCCCATTCCCGCATCATCAGCCAATAGCGAGTGCAAATTTTCAGGTGTACTCGAGTGTTCAATCATCTTCTACCTCCAGGTCATGAAAGACAAGCATGTCAATCTAACCCTCCAGTATAAGAAGATTGAACAGGGGCAGCTGTCATACCCCAAAATTTTCCCTCCATCTACTCAAGAGATTTCATACATATATGCTCAAGGATTCTTCAAGAGTTGATCAGACAAACTCTCTCCTAGACAATCAACCCAAACTAGGGTTTGGTATCTCTCAAGTCAAGATGGATTTCCAACATCTTCAATGGTCTTCATGCCTCCTCATATGCTTCAAAGATTCTCCATGTCAAGTTTCAAGCCTCACAAGTCAAGTTTCCTCAGGCAATTGCTCAGATGGTTGAAAATCGGGTGTATTGGACAAAAAGTCAACTGTGGTCAACATGCAGTCAAAACTTCTGATTTTTGGTCAACATCCTCATTTTGAAGTTACATTCATCATTTGATCAAGGGTTGATCATGATTCATCAAGAAAACTCAAGATTTGCTCAAAAGTCAAACTTTCTAAATTAGGGTTTCTAGATGAAAAGTCAACTGAACTTTGACTGATCATAACTTTCTCATACTTTCTCAGAAATTTTCCCACCAAAGCTCATTTTGAAGGAAATTCAATTCTCTACAACTTCATGTCTCACAAGAATGTCCAAAAAATGCTTCATTTGAGAGGTATAGCTCAAAACATTACAGGTCATTTTCAAAGTCAACAAAAAGTCAACTTTTTGATTTGAAGGTATATTGAGCATGGTAACTCCAATTGAGATGAGACCAAAGACATTGTTTAGAGGACTCTTATAGCTTTCCAAAAAGTCCAAGAACACTCAAACATGTGGAAAATTGAGCAAGATACACCATTCACAAGTTGGGCAATTTTGGAAGAATGCACAAAGAGAGATACTTCAAAAAATCAAATCTTTTGCAAATGGGCCTACTTTTTCTTCATCCTAACTTGTTCCTCATGCAATTAGGAATGTCCAAGCCCAATGCCACGAATTTTTGATTTATTTTTCTATTTAATTTGCAATTTATTCATTTAAATGCAAATTAAATCTTAAAATAAATTATAAAATCAAAATTAATTGGAAGATTGATTTTTATTGCTTTCTTGTGATCCAATCAACCCATAAATGCCAGCAATTTCGAAATTAGATCAAATTTGGCAAGATTGGATTGAAATTGGACAAAGTTTGAAAATTTGATTTCATGAGAATATCAAAATTGATTTCTATTGAATATTGATCAAATCTTTCCAAATTCAATCCCAAATCCATCCAGCATATATACTTGATGCATCTCAATTGCAAGGGACGAAAAGATTGCTCTACAAACCCTATTCCAAAGTTCAAAAATCCGTGCACTTGAAGGAACTGGTAACCCTAGTTTTGCTTCGATTCAACCCATTCCAAGCCGTCCATTACATTCCTTGAGGTCTTTAGAGTCGATCCAGACTCTTACATCGTTCAAAACCATCAAGAATCAAGCAATCCCAGTTTCGGTTTGTTCTTATTTTTCCAAATTCGATTATCAATATTCATGCATTATTAACTTGTTTTGATTGCTTGTTTGTGTTTAGAATCGAGTTTGCAAACTTTCTGGGCAAGCCAATTGGATTTCTATGACTGGAATCGTGTTTCACCATGATTAGGGTTCCTGAGTTCATTTTAGGGTTTCATGAAATACATAAAATTGGACCACGAGACCTTGCCCATCGTGTTCGGAATGATGCCTGGAATTAAACCATGTCTTTAGAACTCATTTATATTATATATGCTGCGTTTTCCATTTTGCCAGGGCCTTTAGCGTCGAAGAAAAGCCGACGCAAGCTTTTGAAAATTCAAAACGAAAGAGATGAAGTCTGGCGCGAAGGAGGAGGCAATGGCGAAGCAACGCGTGTATTCCACTTACTCCAATTTCCAAACAGTAGCGCGTGTTGGCTCAGTTGGTCAGCGTGTTGGTTTTCAGAGTTTGAGGCCAATGACTCCAGTTCGATCCCTGGCCATGACATTCTTTTTACAAGTTTGCAAACTTGTATTTTCTAACATATTTTCATATTTTTTCAATTTCTAATATTTTTGCATATTATTTTAATTGTTTTTCATGATTTTTATTCTGCATTAAAAATTACCAAAATTTTTTTTTCTTTTTACATTATTTTCATAAAAATGTTTATTTAATTTAATAAATTTAAAAATATAATTTTTTGCATGCATATTTATTTTATTTATATTTTTGCATTTAATTCACTTTTAATTGCATTTTAATTACTAAAATTTTGCCAAAAAATCCCAAAAAATTATTTTAACTTATTTATCTTATTTCCAGCATGTAGTAATTTTCTCATATTAAAACTTGCATTTTTTCTAACTTTTTTTCTCTTATTTCGATTTCATCATATTTCCCGATCTCTTATTCTTGCACAGGTTGCTCCGATTCAGACGTTTTCTTTTTATCATTCTATTTTTTTCCAATAATGTAATTGTTCATGGGTTGTAATAGTTTAAATTAGGCTTTTATTTTCCGCAAGTTTTAAATTATGTATCTTCCCCAAAGCCATGTAATAGCGTAGGTTTATCTTTCCGCACCTTTACATTCCCGCTTTACATTCCGCATTTTACTTTCCGCACCCTTATCAATTGCTAGTAATTAGGCGTGTATGGCAAGATAATAATTGGACATAGCTCACACTAATCTTCAAGATAACATATTCTGAATTCAACACACTTCTATCACACACGCACCCCTTAGGGTAATTCTCTCTCGATGCCTTTCGATTTCAAATGGTCATGTCCCTCGAACGTAGAGGTATTCTAACACCGTTGCCTTCCAAACAAATCATCATAGTCCCTTCGATACAAAGATCATAAGACCCACGATGTCGCCTCCGAATACATGATCTTGACCCTCGATTGTCGCCTACGAAAAATGATGATAGTCCTTGAATGTGCTAGGATACTTCCTACAAGTTGCTTTCTATGACCATCCGATGTCCCTTCGAATGTCCCGCTTACATCTAACGAATGGAGCTACCTACTAACTAATGGTATGGCTAGCGATATTCTAAAGGAACGTAGAAGTACAAAAACGACCAATTCTGAGTGGGTAAATAAGTCTTTTAGTTGCTTGCTCTATCAAATGCTTTTCACACCACACACTTTTTTTTCAAAGTTCAAAATTTCTTTTCAAAACGAAACATTTCCGAACACTTTGTATACACTCCTACATGAGTCATTACAAAGTCAAAGTGAAATGCCTCTTTCAAAACATTTTTTGTCAAACCCACAGAAAGCAATTTTAAAAAGTGATCTAGAGCAACTAAGAGCCCGTAGATAACTACGGATGGAAAGGGGTGCTAATACCTTCCCTTTTCATAACCATTCTCCCGAACTCAGAATCTAACGAAGGTCTTTTTCTGTTACTTTTACCTTCCCTTAATTGGATAAAAATAAAAGTCGGTGGCGACTCTTGCTATCCGCACATTTGGATACAAAAATCCTACAAAGTCAGTTCACCGTATTACATCAACCTATTAATTTTTCCCCAAATCCAAAATATAACTATCAAACCCTAACTATATGAGATGGAGAATCAAACCCCTTACCTCAAGTGATTGGATGATCCTTGATGATTCAACAAACCCAATCCTCAAGCTCTTCTCTTGCTCTTCTTCTTCTTCTTCTTCTTCTAAAACCCTCTCTTTCTCTCTAGGTTACTATGTTTGGCTTTGTGTTTGAAATGGAAAGAAAAATAATGAAAAGTGTTTTTATGTTATTTTCTTACTAGTAAACTAAGGGTGTAAACCCAATCCTAAGCCATTTGTCTTCACACCCCTAACTTAAATTATTAATTAACACCTCAATAATATCTAATAATATTATTAACTCAATTAATTAAAATAATTCCGGGGAATTAAATATCGGTCCGAATAATAATTTACCGAACCGAACGGAATAAAAACTGGACCGAACGAAACGTCACCAAATATATTAATAGATATATCAATTAATATAAATATTCTCGCCGCCAAAACAATCGTTAAACGATAACTCGAAAATATTAATATAATATAATATTAAATAAAACGGGGCGTTACACACATACTTCTTTATCAATGTAACCATTAAGAAATTCATTTTTTACATCCATCTGATAAAGTGTGAGAAACAACATATTAAATTAAAAGTCTAATAGATTCTAACCTAGCGACTGGAGCAAAGGTTTCTGTATAGTCGATCCTTTCTTGCTGACTATAACCTTGTGCTACCAGTCGAGCTTTGTTTCTGACTACTTCTCCTTGTTCGCTAATCTTGTTTCTGAAGACCCACTTAATTCTAATAATGTTGAAACCTTTTGGTTTGGGTACAAGATCCCATACGTGATTTCTAGTGAATTGATTTAGCTCTTCTTACATTGCCATGATCCAGTCATTGTCTTGAAGATCTTCATCTACAAAAGTTGGTTCAATCAAGGACACCAATCCCATGAGAGATTCTTAAGAATTTCTGAATGTTGATATGGTTCTGATTCGATCATCTTTCTTTCCCAGGATCATTTCTTCAGGATGAGCTACGGTGCTTCTAGATGGTTTCTTTTGAATGGGTCCTTCAAATGTTTCTTTGGTGGTTTCTTCAGAATCTGTTTCTTTGTCAGGACTATCTTCTGATCCTGAAATATGAACTTCTATATCTACAAGAGAATCTTTTTTCTTTGACTTTTGAGGGCCAAGCTTATCATCAAATCTGATATTAATAGATTCTTCTACAATTTGTGTTTTAGTGTTATATACTCTGTAGCATTTTGAGCGTTCAGAAAATCCTAACATTAAACACTTTTGTGCCTTAGAATCAAATTTATTCAGATAATCTTTTGTATTTAGAATGAAACAAGTGTATCCAAAAGGATGAAAATAAGAAATGTTGGGCTTTCTGATCTTCCATAATTCATAAGGAGTCTTCTCAGGAATAGGTCTTATAGAGATTCTATTATGAATACAACACATTGTGTTCACTACTTCTGCTGAGAATTGTTTAACAATGTTAGTCTCATTGATCATGGTTCGAGCCATTTCTTGTAAAGTTATATTTTTACGTTCTACAACTCCATTTTGTTGTGGAGTTCTAGGACAAAAAAATCATGAGAAATACCATTTTCATTATAAAGTTTTTCAAAATCTTTATTTTCAAATTCTCCACCATAATCACTTCTGACTTTTACAATTCTAAACTCTTTTTCATTCTGGAATGCATTACAGAAGTTAGCAAACACATAATGTGACTCATCATTGTGTCTTAAGAACTTTACCCATGTCCATCTGCTATAGTTATCTATGATCACCAATCCATACTTCTTGCCACTGATGGATGCAATTTTCACTAGTCCAAATAGATCAATATGCAGAAGTACTAATGGCCTAGAGGTAGAAACAACATTTTTTGATTTAAAAGGAGGTTTTGCAAATTTGCCTTTTTGACATGCTTCACACAGAGCATCTGAGTTGAACTTCAAATTTGGAAGTCCTCTGACTAGATTGAGCTTGTTATTATGAGATATTCTTCTCATACTAACATGTCCTAAATTGTCTGTGCCAGGCCCATTGCTCATTTTCCACATACATAAGGCATTTAACATTCTGTTTCTTAAGTTCAGAAAGTTTGATTTTATAAATGTGGTTTTCCTTTTACCATTAAAGAGGATTGTTCAATCTTTCTGACTAACAACTTTACAGGACTTTTGATTAAAGATTATATCATAACCGTTATCACTTAATTGACTTATGGATAACAGATTATTCATCAATCCATCTACTAACAGAACATTAAAAATAGAGGGTAAAGAACCATTACCGATAGTTCCAGAGCCAATGATTTAATCCTTTTGGTTGCCTCTAAAATCTACGTAACCACCATCTTTAAGTTCCAGACTTTGGAACATATGCTTTCTTCCCGTCATATGTCAAGAGCATCCAGAGTCCAGGTACCAAGATTGGTGTTTCAGCTTTGCTGTCAAAGACATCTGCAACATATACTATTTTGTCCTTAGGTACCCATATCTTTTTGGGTCCTTTTTGGTTAGAGTTTCTAAAGTTCTGTTTGAACTTTGGTTTAACATAAGATCTTGCATAATATGAATCACTAGTATATTTTATGTCATGAGGGTGACCATAAGTGAAGTGTGATTTAAGAGAAGTGTATTTTATGACCAAGTCATCTACTTTAGAGTAAGGTTTTTTCATTTTTAGAAGGCACATATCCTAAACCTTTTATATTGTTTCTTCTAACTTTATAGATCACTGAATCCATCTTGCTTCTTCCCATTCTATTAGCAAGAAACTCTTGAAAACCAATGTCATATTATTTTATAATATTATCAGTATTACTTAGAACTTCTGAACCAAATTTTTCTTGAGCTTTTTGTAGATTTTCTTTAAAAACAGAGTTTTAAATTTTTAGTTCCAAAATGATTTCCTTAAGCTTAGAATTTTCTGTTTCAAGTTTCTCAGTATCTTCAGAATCAGATACAAGATTCCGTTTCAGATTCTTGTATTTGATTTGAAGCTTCTGATAGTTTTCAAGTTCAGGTAAGCTTTCTGCGAATTCAACTTTATAAAAATTAATAGCAAAATTTGGAAATACCTCTTCAGTATCAGAATCAGATTCAGAGGAATTTGAGTTGTCAGCTATGTTGTCCATTAAAGCTATATTGGATCTTTCATCTTCTGATTTTGACGACGCTTCAGAGGAATCTGAATCGTCCCATGTTGCCATAATAATTTTCTTCTTTTCTTTGTCAATCCTCTTCCTCGACTTCTCTTTCTGAAGCTTAGGACAGTCGCTTTTGTAGTGACCAGGTTCCTTACATTCGTAACAGACAACTTCTTTGCTTCTAGAATTGTTGTGTCCAGAGGATGAATCAGAGAAGTTGCTAGATCTTCTGGGATTTCTAAACCTCCTCTATCTATTCTTCCAGAGTTGTTGAACTCTTCTGGAGAGCAGAGATAACTCATCTTCTTATGATGATGATCCTCCAGAGTTTTCTCCTTCAGCCTGAAAAGCTTTGGAATCATATTTTTTGTTAGATTTAAGAGAAATAGACTTACCTTTCTTTTGGGGTTCATCTTCTTCTAATTCTATCTCATGACTTCTTAAAGAGTTGATGAGTTCTTCTAGAGAAATCTTATTCAGATCTTTTGCAGGCTTAAGAGCTGCCACCATGGGTCTCCATTTCTTGGGTAGACTTCTGATGACTTTCTTTACATGATCTGCAATAAAATATCCTTTGTCCAGAACCTTTAGACCAGCTGCCAGAATTTGAAACCTCGAGAACATTGCTTCAACAGTTTCATCTTCCTCCATTTTGAATGCTTCATACTTCTGAATGAGAACAAGGGCTTTTGTTTCTTTGACCTGCGCGTTGCCTTCATATGTCATTCTTAAGGAGTCAAAGATGTTCTTAGTTGAGTCTCTGTTTGTGATCTTCTCATACTCTGTGTACGAGATAAAACTTAGGCGGATAGTTCTGGGTTTGTGGTGATTTATGAATTCCTTCTTCTGTTGATCTGACATTTTCTTCCTTTCAATCTTTTGGCCACTTGCGTCAACAGGATGAGTATAGTCATCTGTTACCATGTCCTAGAGATCAGCGTCATGAACCAGAAAGAAAATTTCGATTATGCCCTTCTAGTAATCAAAGTTTTCTCCATCAAACATTGGGGGTCTGTCGTTGATTCTGTCTTTGTCATCATAGTGATCATTGTTGTTCTGAACATGTTCTGCCATAATGTCTTTCTAGATGGATCTTTTATCTGACACGGTTAAGTGTTAGCACCCAGAACCAGGAACTCTGATGCCAATTAAAAGTTGAAAAACACAAGAAAGGGGGGGTTGAATTGGGTTTTTTAAATTAAAACAAGTTGACAAAGTTATTTTTATCCTGGTTCGTTTGTACTCAAACTACTCCATTCCACCCGTCAAGGTGATTTGCCTCTCTCAACAAGGTCTTAATCCACTAATCAAATCTTTGATTTCAACCACGATGACAACTGCCAACGTCTTCTTGAGATATAACCACAACTTGGTTACTCAAGGTACAAACAGTTTACAACAAGAATATGTGTTAACAATGCTTCTTACAAGCTATATCACAACTGTGATGTATACACTATTTAGAAACAGAAAATAATAAAACAACTTTGAGGAAAATACAAAGTGACCTTTTGAGTTGTTTTCAGAGAGTGAGATTCTACGCATGAAGCTTGAAGGTAACGCTCCTTTATATAGGCAATTGATTTGATCTGTTGGGAGTTAACAGAGTTTACAAAAGGAATGTTAATGATTTTTATTAAGTGCTTCTTTCCATAAATACAAATCTTGTCTGCAGCCACCTGTTACTTTTAATATTTCCATTTGTGAATTTTGTAACGCATCAGAATTAAGTATGAAATGCAGCCAGAAGGATAGATATCAGAGTTTAAGATGCATCTTGGTGCTTTTAGAAGTTTGACTTGAACTAAGAAGAACTTCTTCTAATGAGCGTGATAATTTGAAGGCTGCTTTTAGCATATCTCTCTTATCAATCAGAACTTCTTCTTATTAATAGAGGCGCAACTTATTCTTCTTGTTCTCTTAGAACCAGAACTTTATCTATGCACATTAACACTAGAAGATAACAATATAAAATATTTATCTATCATAGTCAGAACATAATTGTCATCAATAAAATTTGTTATAATCAAAATTTATTTAGAAGATGTAGAACCAAACTATGTTCTAACAGTGTGCCAACCGACACGACCTTTATGGCGACCGACACTATGTGAGTGAGGAAGAGTGTCGAACGACACAACTTTTGTGGCGAGGGGCACACCCCAAATCTCCCATTTTCTTTAAATTGTTTTGTCTGTTTGTGTCTGTTACTTCATTAATTTACTAGTTGGTTAATAATGGTAATTACATGGTTAAGGAATTATAAGTAGCATAGTATATTATTAACAGGAGAATAATTGTATTAGGAGATAAATGTATGGAGTATGTGTATATCAGTATTTCATTAAATAGTTTAAATGAATTAACAGAAAGTTATGTAGTTAGATGTTATAGCAGTAAAATTATATAGTGGTAAATAAAATAGCAGTAGAAGTAATTGACAAGTAGTAGTTAGCAGAAATAATACTATTTATTAAATAGAAGAATGTATAGAAAATTTAGTAGGTTATTATTAGCAGAAGTAATAGTAGCAGGTAACTTAGCAGAATTATAACAGAAAATGTTAATAGCAGTAGAGGTTTAATGGATGCTTAGTAGAAGGTTAGTGGAAGTAACTTGTTGAAAATCGACAGCAGAATCTAATTTAGCAAAATAGGATTTAAGTAGAGTTAATAACATAAAACTAAAAGTGTCTATATATAGTATTTAGCTAAGAGGTTTTGATGTTAGAAATATAAAGCAAGTGAAGTAGGTGGAATCGTGGTAGTCAAGTTGCAGTGATGATGTTGTTAATTCTGAAGTTGAAGGCTGTGATGAATATTAGTTGTATTTCCATGTGTTGGCTAAACCAAGTTGTAGGCCTATGGCAAGTGTTGAGTTGTTGCTAAAGCTGCTGAAGAAGAATTTAGTAAAACTGATTTAGTAGGAATTCATTGATAATAGTCTTAGATTATGTAGGTTGCCATGCCGTTGAATTCTTATCAAGATGTAAAGTTGTAGCTGATGAATTTGCGTTGTATCGTTGTTAACGTTAAAAAGTGACGAACTAGGGAATCGAATCGGAATTTGAATTCCGGCTCAAAACGATTTACTCTTTTTGATTTTTTTTTGTTTTAAAAGATTCCGCGAGCACCAAGCTTTATTGTTTCCAAACAAGAAAAGAAGATGGAAAAGGGGAAAGCTGAAATACCCTAAAATATGATATGCGATGCGACTAGTGTGAACTAGACGCAAAACATTGGGGAGACACCAGGGTAAGGGGGTTGGTTATATAAAGGGAAGGTATTAGCATCCTATATATCTATAGTTTTCTATAGGAACTTTTTTATGCATATTTTGTATGTTTGTGTGTTTTATTTGCTATGCTATTTCGGGAAAGTTTCTCCTTTGGGATTTAAGAATGGTAGGTCAGGAAGGAACCTAAGTTTTGTTATAATTATTATGCTCGCAAAGATAATTGTGATCCTCTGCATACATATCCCCTAATGGGAATCAGAGCATCTGTAGCTTGGATCTAAGGGAACTAGGGTTTGTTTGGTTTGAGGGAGAAAGAAATATGCTCGCCAAGGGTGAGACCTTGTGCCTACGTATTCTCAAAAGGAGGTTGAGAAAGTCAGAGCAATCGTAGTTCCCACTTATATGCTAGTGGAAGCAATGATGATTTTATTAAGAGACAAAGACAAATGTCATCTTAATGAAAAATGTATCTAATCTATTTCATCACATACATTTTTGAAAATTTGATTGATTAAATATTTCATTGTAAGCATTGGATGTTTTGCTTGAGTGTACTAGCGTTACTACTTACAAGTTAAGAAATATGTTTGGAAAACTTTTGAATCTTTCATTGTAAGCATTGAGCGTTTTGCTTGAGTGTACAAGCGTTGCCACTTACAAGTTAAGAAATATGTTTTGTTTTAAAAAGTGTTGATTTTGAAAAATGTTTGAAAAAGTGTTGATTTGTATGTGATGCTATAGATGAGATACTTCTTCCATAAAGATGATAGATGTCTAAATCTATAGGAGAAATTGATTATTGATTAGGGGGATTCTTTTAAGAAGCCTATGGGCCCTTGTATTGTAAGCCCAAGAGGAGGAATTCCGAGGGACATCGAGGGTACTTGTATTGTGAGCCCAAGAGGAGGAATTTCGAGGGACATCGAGGGTCCTTGTATGAAGCCCAAGAGGAGGCTATAAGGTATGGCTGGCTTGGCTTTAAGAGTGATTTCACCGGGAAACCATACTCTTTGGATTCAAGAGTGATTTCACCGGGAAATCACACTCTTAGGATTCTATCCTAGCGAAGGTGATTCTTTGTATTGGAATCCCAATAGGAGGTTTTTAGAGATTTCCAGGTCTCTTTCTTGTATGAGGCCTAAGAGAAGGCTAAACTCAACGAGGGAGTTCTTTTGTACGAAGCCCAAGGGAAGGCTAACTCAACAGAGGAGTTCTTTTGTACGAAGCCCAAGAGAAGGCTAACTCAACAAGTGATTTATCTTGTACAAAGCCCAAGAGGAGGCTATAGGGAACCTAGTTGTTATACTAGTTGCAATGAACAAGTATATGAACAAGTATATATGACAAAGTGTGTGTGTGCATTCACAGGAGTTTATGAATGAAATATATAAACAAGTGTATAAAATAAGCTATTAAAGCTAGTGTAACTTGAATATATACAAAGGAGTGTGAAAGTAAATATATAAACAAGTGTTTAAAAACAAGCAGATAAGCTAGTATACTTGGATATATACAAAGGAGTGTGAAAACAAATATATAAACATGTGTTTAAAACAAGTGAATAAGCTACTATACTTGGATATATACAAGGGAGTGAGACTTACACCTTAAGGGAGGCCCACTGGTTTAAGAGCAGTTTTTCACCGGGAATAATGCTCCTCTTAATACCAATGGAATCAGTGTATAAACAAGCGAATAAAAATTAGCGAAACAAAGCTAATTATGCTTGAATATTTACAAAGAGTTTGAATATGTACAATGAATTGAATATGTACACAAAAGGGTGGTTATGTACAAGGAAACTAAGTATATACATAGGAGGGTTGAGACTTACACCGTAAGGGAGACCCATGATCAATTTGATTTTGAATTCGAAAGATTTTCAAAGAAAAACCTAGTTCGGTTTGTATTTTCAAAGATTAATCGAATCGATAATGGAAAAGAGGTGTGTAAGTTTAAAACATTTATGAAAGGTTTGAAATTATTTTGAAAAGTGAAAGATATTCACGAAAGATTTTGAAAAAGATTAGGTTTGAGAATCAGAAAGAAATTTTTTTTTGAAAAGTATTTAAAAACACTTAAAACGTCTATTTTTAACTTAATAAAAATATATGAAAAGAAAATATTTTTGGATTTTTTTGACATAATCATAAAACAGGTATATTAAATGACAAGTGTGCAAAAAAATCATCTCAAAATGAGAAGTTTTGATTGGATTTTGAAAATGTTGAAGTTTGATAAAAACTTAAGAAAACAAGTGATAAAAATTAGCTTTGGTCTTGGAGAGGTTTGAACTCGGGACCTTGAGTTCAAAGGTGAAAAGATTAACCACTGGGCCACATGTGTGACTTGTTATTTACACGTATCCATTTAATTATATATGAAAATCAGTTGTAAAAATGGTTTGAAAAATAGTTGAAAATGTGAAGAAAAGTGAAATTTGGAAAAATAAAATGGTCTTAGGGGGATTTGAACCCTAGACCATAGGCAAGGCAAAGGACTAAAAGCACGCATTCTACCACTGGGGTAGCTATACATCTGTTTATTAAAACAACTTTAACTAAATATATAATAAACCAAAATTTGAAAAAATGGTTTCCCACTTCATCTTCAACCTTATGACACTTCCATGGCCAAACTCGAATTCTCTCCATTTCTCATCAATTTGAAAAATGTAAAATACATTTTCTTCAAAATTTCAACACGAATCCAACCATATAACTTATTAAAGCTATAAATCAAAGATGATCATGAATTATGGAAATCCCAATTTAAACCCTAACTGAACAAATTCACATATCTCTGGGCACGATTGATTTTAATTCCAATTAAGGACCCAGATAGCTTCCCAATGATCATATGAACACTTCCCCTTTCAAAGTTTTTGCTAAAGATACATGTATCATGATATTGAAAAACTCATAAAACTCACCTTGGCTGGAATTTATAGAAACCAGATGTGGACTTCCATATGATATTTGTTGATCCCACGAGCTTCCTTGAGTGTCCCTGAGTGTGTTTCAATCCTTAGTTTGCCCTGAAACCTTTTGAATTACTCCAACCAAGTCAAGTTGCAGGGTGCTGGTTTTTAAATGGATGATGATGATGGATTTGTTACAGAAGTGGATCAAGGGTTTGGATCACTTCTATATGATGTATGGAAGATGTTTGAAGTGGAAATTCAGAGGATGCACGAGTGGATTGAGAGATGACAAGTTAAGGCTCAAAATGCATGTTTATGGAGTTTTCTTGAGCAAACTGACTCTTGGATGTTTTTGTGATGATTTAAAGTTTCAAACAACTTCTAAATGAAGTTTAGAAGAGGTTTAAATGACACCTTTGGTTAGAACTTGCAAGAATTGAAATTTGGAATTCTAACCTCTTTGAAAACATAGAAACTTGCAAAATAAGAAGAAAAAAAATGAGAAAAACAAGTTTATGGTTGTTTTGGTGTGATTTTAAATGAAGGAAAGACTTCTATTTATAGGCCAAGATGTTAGGTAAGCAAGGAAAGATAAGATTTGAGGATTTGTGACTTGGAGCTTAAGGCATAAGAAAGGAATATTCTCATTAAATGCACATGGAATCTTTCTTAACCATGGTTAAAAAACTCAAGTATTTCTATCCTTCTTCCAATCATTGCCATCCGATTTTTTGGAATGAAAAATTATCCCTTGGTGATGACAAGGCTTCTAGAAGGGAAACAGATAAGTTTTGGCAAAATGACTTGAAGAATTAGGTGAAAAATGACTTAAAATTCATGGTTATGGACCAATATGTTTCAATTTCAAAATCCTAACTACACAAAATGTTTTTGAAAGTTATTGGACATTTTGGAAAGCTTGGAACAAGATCTACAACTTTCATGTTTTGAGTTTTTCTTGAATAAAAATTGATCTAGGTGAAAAATAGCCATGAAAATGGTGAAAACTATGTTTTTAACACTTGAAAAAATTTATGTGTTAGAAAAAAATTTCAAATTTGACTTTTTGTTGACTTTTTCACACATTTTGATTTTTTATGATCATGATGGATAATTTGAAATGATTTGATGATTGAAGAAATTTGGATTTCAAAAAGTTGACCAAAAGTCAAAGTTTGATTGATCTGAACAGTTGAATTTTTGTCAGATGATTCAGAATTTCTCTGATGATCAATCATGATTTTTGAAATGTTTTGAACCAAGAAATTAGGTCAAGATATTGCATTGATGATTTTGAGATCATTCTCCAAGAAATTATGTCATTCATTGAGCAAAAAGTCAATGATACACCATTCTCGATCAAAACCCTAATTGGTAGATTCAAGATAGATCTTGAGGAATTGATGGGAATTTGAAGATCAAATATTGATTATTGATGAAGATATATAATTTGAGGTGAGTGAAGACTCAAATCCTAATTGATCATATCTTGAACAGATGAAAATTTTGATTAAAACCCTAATTTGGCTTAAGGAACACACACACAATCTAACTTGTTCTGAAATTGTTAGTGATGCAATGATGCACATATGAATGATATTAGATGGTATCTTAGGTCAAAAATTTGGGTATGACAACCGTATCTCTTGAATTGTGAATATTAAGTCGAAGGCTTATGTCAACGTTGTATTAGTGTTGTTGTTAAAATTTTGATGAGTTGTAGGCTTATGCCAACGTTGTATAATTATTGTTAAGTTGCAGGCTTATAGCCATTGTTGAATTGTGATTAAGTTGTTGTCGATTTGATGTTGCATTGTTGTTGTTGGTGAGTTGTACCCTGTTGTTGCATACATAGCATGACATGTTGGAGGCTTATGCTCTGTAAGTTGGCCTAGACTGACAAAATACTAAGTTAAAGGCTTATGCCTTTTTGATGCCTCTATTAATTGGCAGATTTTTAAGTTGGGAGTGTTGCTCTGTTTTTAAGTTGGGAGTTTTGATCCGTTTCTAATTTAGGAGTTCTGCTCCATTGGTACCACATGCATGTGCATTATAACGAGTCGCATTTCACGTTGTATTATTCGAGTTGTTGTGTCGATGAATGTTGTTGTTATACTAGTTGATGAGTATATTATAATTGATATTGTTTATAGTTGTGAAGCGGTGATTTTGTATAATATGATTCTAATATAGTATTTATTATACATCCGATTATATTGTTCGATATCTCACCCTTTCTGTTGTTATGTTGCCTCTACATGGGTAACATGTAGGTAATCCAGAGTGAAGGTTGTCTACCTTCATTGGTTCGAGTCAATATCATTGCTCTGATACGTAACACTCGGGGGGATGAACGTTTTGTTGATTTATTGTTATTTTGATTATGTTGCTGAATTTTATATTGACTATAGTAAAATGCTTGTTGCCTTAAGTTATCCCAAGTTAGAAAAGATGTTATGTCATCAAGCTGAATATTGTGATTCCGTTGCTTAAGTAATAAAGTTGTTTTGTTTTTAAAGATTAAATAATGTTGTTCGGTTCATCCGAATTTAAAGTGTTATGTATCTGTAATAATATGAGGTTGTTTAGTTGAAATTGTAGCATCCTAATCTACTGGTTGAAATTTTATTACTCTGATTTTTATAATAATTACCAGGTAGAATTGGGGTGTTACACCTCTCATATTCCTCCATGACCTTATATTTACCAATACATTGAGCTTCACATTTTTACCGAGTTCGATTGGTCTTCCACATTTTTACTTGATTATATTGATTCACTTGTCATCTCTCTATACTTTTTCATCAAATCTCTCAAGTGTTTATGTGTTTATTCTCTTAAAATTTTTAGAATGCAACATTGTCCTATAGACTTGCATAAATTCTTATAAGATAACAAGATGCAATGATATACACACATTTTGAGGAGTTTTAAGTTGCAATAGAGCTATTACTTGGATATGATATATTTGGATGATATGTTAATTCTCGAAGCCAGTTGGAATATTCTCATCACTATGTTTAAACTACAAACTATTCTAAGATACTTTATTTATCGAGTTCTCGTTGACTTTGTTGAAATTTTTTCAACTTTATCATTTGTTCTTTTCTAGTTGAATTTCAACTTCTACTTAAGTAATCTGTTATTATTATTATTATTTAAGTTAGTTGATTTTTCAACTTTTTAAATAATTTTCTACAATAAATTTTACTCTTTGATTTAATTTTCTCAATTTTGAAACTTCATGAATAAATACTACAAATTTAGAGGTTGCTATCCAATAACAACACTTAACTTAAAGTAGACAAAGTTTTGAGACATCATCCTTCAAATTATGACGATGGTATGAGAGTGTTTAGGCCAAAAGTGGATATAAGGTCAACATTGTTTAACATATGATGTATAATATTAAACAATTTAGCTAAAAGGTTGTGAAGTACAAGCTTCTAAATGTTTCTTAGTGTTAGAAGTACTTTTCCACTTCACATCATAAGTGTAAATCTTACCACACCATATGCATTTCCACTTTTTAATGCCATCAATTTGTTCTATAAGTAGCATTTCAGTATGAATTACATATTTTTTGGGACGAGGATCTTTACCAAAGATATTTCTCTGACTCTGAGAACTCTGATCTTGGTCACCTGGAGGGGTTGACCCATAAGTAGTAGTAGTATTTTGAGTAGTGTTCTTAGTTGGATCTAGAAGCTCCAAATCAATCAATTCACCAATCTCTATATTTCCTCCATCCATTGTTTCCTCTTCCCTAATCCCATCAAGCAATATATTAATATCAATCATATCATCCATGGTTGGAGTCAATGAGGAATCTTGAAAAGACATGGAAGAAAATACAATATCAATCAAACAATAATGTAATATGAAATAAGAACAAAATTCAGCAACATAAGACAACCTCTTTATTAAGAACAGAAGACAAACAATTATTATTAAAAAAAACCAATTTAAAACCCTAATCGAACCCTTATTAAGAACAAAATTCAACAACATAAGACAATCTCTTTATTATTGTTAATCATATGTCCAAACACAAAACTCATATCAAAATTGAAACATGCATGTAGAAACACACAACAATCAAAACATATTTAGGTTAGAACTCATAAGAACGAATAAAAGAACATGTAAAATAACATTTTAGGTCAAAATTTAAACAGGTAGGTAAAGAAGGAATCAAGAACTCAAACATGAAAACATGGTAAGAATAGTATAACAAAAATAGAAAAGAAAGTTTAAATACATTACAAGATTATGACTTGAACGATTCACTCTAAGTTGCTAACAAATAGTATCATACAACACTCAAGATTCAAGAACAAATAAAATTAGTATATCACACTCAACAATCTAAATATTTTGGCTTGATCAGAAAGAGGAGGGAAGAGGAGGTCGTCAGAGACGGAGAAGAGAAATGGTGGAGAGTGACTGAAGATGGAGGGAGACAAAAGTGTGGAAATGAAATAAAAACAAAATTTATATTAATACCTTCAATTACTTATTGGATACTTGAGTCGGTTCTTATTTCAGATATTGGATTAAAAAATTATTCATTCCTAGATCAGACCACATTTTAGTTGGTCCAATGGTTCAATTGCAATAAACCGGTTCTCGAGTGTATCTCGGTTCCAATTATCCTAAAACTACTCCCAAGAGAACACTAAATTTTATAAATTTCAAGTTGATGTGACAATTAACCCTATTATAAGTTTAAAAGCCAAATTACTTTCGAAATTGATTAAAGTGGAAGTTAATCATTTCAATAATGATGGTCAGAGTATTGAAAGATAGATAATTAAAGTTGATTAGAGTGGTACTTAGATGTGATCAAATATGTCATAAACAATTGTTAGAATGATTATTAAGAATATTCAAATTCAAACTGATCTAAATTTAAACGATAAATCAATAAATAAATTAAAAATTGCAAAGTAATAATAATAGTAATAATGTTAAATATATTTTGGGTGTTTCTTAATAAATACCGTTTGATTCATATAAGATCTCAAATTGATTTTTTAAAATTAATTCAAACTAAATTGAAGCGCGTGTTTTTATAATTATTTATTTGTTATTAATATTATATGTTGTGTTAATTTATTATTTAATAATATTTTTAATATTATTTATTAATTTTATTTATTTATTTTTATCATTTTATTTATTTCAATCAATTGTAATATTGATCTTTAATTTAAAATATATTATATATTATACCAAATCTATTATTTATGAACACCTTTATAGTTTTAATAGAAAATATAATTTAAAATTTGACTATTCAAAAATCAATTTAAATGAAACTGGAAAAAATTGCATCGAATCAAATTTATTTACTAAATTATTTAAAATGAAGCTAAACTGATAATAAATTTATCTTTTAATCAAATGTATGAGTGGTAATTTGAGTGAGTAGTTAAATATAATTATATAAATGATCGATTCTGTTAAGAGTGTGGTAATGGCGGGTGAAACGTATTAACACAAAACCCTTAGTTATAAAAAATTCACATTTTAGATTGAAAATTTAACTGTGAATTCTTTAAAAAAAATAATTCAACCCCATTTTCTTAAAACATATTTTGTCTTCAATTTGACTTTAAACCAAACACTAGAAACTTACAAGTAACAATCATCCATGCATTTTAGGTCACTAATATTGAAAGTTTATTATCAACATTAACTAACTTTAATATACTTGATATGAAACAAAGTTGAATAATTGCCTTTACTAGGAGCGAGGATGGGGCCTATGGCTATCATTATATTATCCCTATAGATGTCTTTTAATTTAAGTTGAATTTATTTAATTAGTCAAAAGTAAAGGTTAGGAAATACTCCATCAAAATCCAACTTTGGATGGTTAACTTTCACTAACTCAAATTAGTTAATCTTTCTTCCAAATGATGTGGGATGGTCCACAAGAAACTAAAATTTCTCAAAATTATAATGGCAGCTATAAAGCTAAACTAAACATAACTACTCTCTTAGTTTTCTTATTATAGATTCTATAAATATATATTTAAAAGAACAGTAATGCTATATTAACATAAATTTTTAAAGAAAAAATTAGTGTTTTTTTAAAATAAAATATAATTTATAATAAAATATTTTTCTAGGAAAAATATAAAAACTAATTTATAATATAAATATAAATTATATTATTAACTAATTTTATTATTTAATTAACCACAAAAAAAATATTATCAATGACTTATTTTACTTTAATTCATTAATAACTTTTACTATTTTACTAATTAATAAAGAAAAATACTCTTTTTAGTGTTGTATGTAGAGCTGTCAATATGGACCTTGGGCTTTTTAGGACCGAGTCCGAAATACTCATATTTAAATAGGCTCTAATTTTACTTCTCATGCCTAGCTCTGTCTGAGCTGTGGGTTATCCGGCCATAAACGGGCCCATTTATAAAAAAAAACTCCTTATTTCTTTAAGTAACCATGCAATTGCAATTTGAATGAAATTTCTCATATCAAAAATTAGGATCTTTAAATAATGCGTTCTAAATAAGTATTTCTCATATCCAAAATTAACTTAACTCAAACTATTCAATATACACTAGAAATTATCCAACGAAACACAAAAAATAAAATAACTTGTTCCAACAAATTTTAAGTTACAAATGTAAGTTCCTTGATTTTAAGGATTGACTTAATTTTCGTAAAACAAATAAAAGCAACAACAATGTATTATAAAATAGGATATATGCAGCAAAAATCCTATTGGAATGCTTGAACATGTTGTGTTGAAGTATTTTAACATCTGGAACAACATGTCAAAGAGGATGTCGTGACATCAGACATTAGACATCACGCTACTGAACTGCTAAGTTTGTTACAGTTCTGTTTTAAGTTGTGCATAATATTCTAGGAATATTATGCATCATATGTGACATGTTATTGAAGGCATATGTTGAGGTATAGAAGATTCAATCAGAAGCTGAAGAGAAAAATCAGATTGAGGACCTTGATTGTAACAGAAGTTTTCTGCTTGTTTATTTTTCTGCAGAGTTTGTTGCTGCAGTTTGTTACAACTATAAGCTATTGTTTGAAGGCCCAAATCCAGTTGTGTAATAGGTTATAAATAAGGACGTTGTAACCTAGTTTTAGTAAGCTAGACAAATATCAAAAGATGTTATCATTAGGGTTAACTATGTAAGTGAACCACCCGAATTGTGGGATGATCACTGATTTGTACCTCGAAGCCCGTAGGCAAGAAGATGATTTTACTAACTCAGAAGCTGTGAAACAATGAGTTGAGTTGTGTTCTTGGAAGAAGATTTGAAGCAATTCCAAGTATATGTGTGTAAAAAAATGTTTGACTATTTTTGTGGTTTGAAGAAGGGTTCTTCAAACTGGTTGTTATTGTTGTAGGGGTTTGCAACTGTTAGGTATCACTAGGGAGTGAGTTGAGGTTCTCTTGTCTTAGATGGTCTTCTAAGATAAATGTTTCATTGGGTAGTGATTAGGTAAACCCGAGGTTATTTATCTGTAAACCGGAGGTTGTTTACATAAAATAATACTATTGATATTTGAAGAGATTTGAATGACACCTTTGGTTAGAATTTGCAAGGATTGGAGGTTGGAATTCTAACCTCTTTGAAAAATGAGAAAACTTGCAATTTAAGAAAGAATGAGAAAACAAGTTTATGGTTGTTTTGGTGTCATTTAGAAGTGAGAAATGACTTCTATTTACAGGCCAAGATGTTTGGCAAGCAAGGCAAAGATAGGATTGAAAGAGTTTGCAAAGTTGGAGCTTAAGGCATAAGAAATGAATCTTCATTAAATGCACATGGAATCTTTCTTAATTATGGTTAAAAAACTCAAGTGATTCTATCCTCTTCCAATCATTGCCATCATATTTTTTTTTAATCAAAACCTATCTCTTATGGTGACAAGGCTTCTAGAAGGGAAAGAGATACGTTTTGGCAAAATGACTTGAAAAATTTGGTGAAAAATGACTTAAAAATTATGGTTATGGATCTCTAAGTTTCAATTTCAAAACCCTAGCTTCACAAAATGTTTTTTCAAGTTCTTGGACATTTTGGAAAGCTTGGAACAAGATATACAAATTTCATGTTTTGAGTTTTTCTTGAATCAAAATGGATCTAGGTGAAAAATGGCCATGACAATGATGAAAAACATGTAAAAACATACTTGAAAATTTTTCTAAGTGTTAGAAAATTTTCAAATTTTGACTTTTTGTTGACTTTTTCACACATTTCGATTTTTTATGATCATGATGGATAATTTGAAATTATTTTATGATTGAAAAATTTTGAATTTCAAAAAGTTGACCAAAAGTTAAAGTTTGACTGATTTGAACAATTGACTTTTTGTCCGATGATTCAGAATTTCTCTGAGAATCAATCATGGCATTTGGAATATTTTGAATCAAGAAATTAGTTCAAGATATTTCCTTGATGATTTTGAGATCATGATGCAAGCAATTAGGTCATTCATTGATCAGAAAGTCAATGATACACCATCCTCGATCAAAACCCTAATTGGTCGATTCAAGATAGATCTTGAGGAAATGATGGGAATTTGAGGATCAAATGTTGATGATTAATGAAGATAGATCAATTGAGGTGAGTGAATACTCAAACCCTAATTGATCATATCTTGAACAAATGAAAATTGTGATCAAAACCCTAATTTGGCTCAAATAGCACACACACGATCTATCTTGTGCTGAAATTGTTAGTGATGCAATGATGTATATGTGAATGATATGAGATGGTATCTTAGGTCAAAAATTGGGGGCTGACAGTTACTATCCTTGTGCTTGGAGCTTGATCTTTGGACTTAGGATTAGGACCATTACCTCAGCTTGGAGATTTCTTTGCCCTTGGTGTTATTCTGTCTTGTCTGGTTATTATCTTTGTATGCAAATTATTCTAGTATACTCGATTAAGAGTGGATTTCCTCCAAATACAACCATTACTTTGCCCGTTTTGTTTCTCAAGATAATAGTTCATCTAAAGCATTGATTTATCTGAAGCTTAGTTTTAGTGTGTTGTTATTTGTTGTTTATTTGGTAATCTAAAGGATGGGTATGGTATTGGCTCTTAATGTCAAGTACTAGTCTTCTCACCCAGTTACATCTTTCTTGAACCTTACCTTTTATTTTATGCACTTAGGTTAGCCTCTCCATCTCCTCCCCATTCTTTAATCTTCAAAATCTTCCCTCTTTTTCAAAGGATTCTTGTTTTCAAAACTCGAACTGCTTTTATAAAAAACTTGGAGGTGAGTGAATACTCAAACCCTAATTGATCATATCTTGATTTAATAATACTTTCAATTGATTTAATAATACTTTGACTTTTCTTTTCATAAGAATAAAAAACACCTAACCTCATTCAAACTTTTTGAGCTCTTTGTGGCTTTTCTAAACTAACATTTTCTTAAAATCAACCAACACACAATTTTGGTCTTTTTTTAGCCGAACTACTTGGTTTTGATTTCAACATTTCACATTGTTGGTATGTAGGCCTGGAACTCATTGGAATTTCTATCAAAACAAAAATTATAAAAAATACTTCTTTTCTCCCCCCACCATCTATTTTGTACACATACATTTTTAGCACACATATACAAATTTTCAAAGAGGTTCCTGCAGAGTACCGTAGATGTTTTGGGTGCCTAACACCTTCCCTTTGCATAATTAATCCCCGGTCCCAGATCTCTGATCTTTTTTTTTAGGATTTTATTCGCTCTTTTTCCTAGTCATTTGGATAAAATAGAAGTGCGGTGGCGACTCTTTTGTTACTTTTTGAGTTAAGTCAATTCAATGGCTTATACTTGCAGTTTTTGCCACTACACTAATTCAGAAGCTGTGAAGCAATGAATTGAGGTATGTTCTTGGAAGAAGCTTTGAAGCAATTCCAAGTATATGTGTGTTAAAAGTGTTTGACTATTTTTGTGGTTTGAAGAAGGGTTCTTCAAACTGGTTGTTATTGTTGCAGGGGTTTGCAACTGTTAGGTATCACTAGGGAGTGAGCAGGGGTTCTCTTGTCTTAAATGGTCTTCTAAGATAAAGGGTTCATTGGGTAGTTATTAGGTAAACCGGAGGTTGCTTATCTGTAAATCAGAGGTTGTTTACATAAAGTAATACTATTGATGGTGGAGTCTTCTTCCTGGCTTGGTAGCCCCTAGATGTAGGTTGGTTTGAACCGAACTGGGTTAATAATTTTGTTGTGTTCTTTATGTTTCCTACACTGCTGTTTTATCCCTAACTTGTCTGTTTTAGTTTTAATGTCATATCATATGTCTCGACATCCTTATAGGACATCTGAGTCTGCTGCACAAGAATTTCAACAAATATTCATGATAACACAAAATATTTATGATAACACAAAATAAGTTTTTTCCTTCCAAGATAACACAAAATATTCATGAACATAAAATAAGTTTCTTCCTTCCAAGATAACACACAATAACTTTGTTTCTTCCAAGACAACACAAATTCAATTAGTCCTAAATCGACTCACAACGTCACTTGAGTTTTCTTCAACGAAATTCACACGTTCAAATGTGTTGGATGCTTGTCCACTTCCATTACCTTGATTAGTGTTAATGTCATTATCAAATTCTACAAAAACAAGAAAAGTAGTCGTTAAAAAACATATAACCAAGTTGTTGACATGCATAATATGCAACACTATGATAATTGATAATACTAAAAGAATATAACCAGGTTTATAACATGCATAATATGAAACACTATGATAATTGATAATACAAAAAGCATATAACCAAGTTTATAACATATGCATAATATGAAACAATATGACATACTTGAGTAAAGTTAACAAGTTTACCTTCAAAACCATATAACCAACTTCGTGTGCAAATGACAGCTTGAACATATTCCTCTTTCATTGAACTTCTATACTTGTTTAAAACTCGAGAGCCAATACTAAAAGCAGATTTAAATTCCATTGTGGTTATTGGAATACTCAATATATCGCAAGTCATTCTTGCAAGATTGGGACATCTACGACTCTTTTCTCTCCAATAATCCAATATATCAAAACCAACCGATGGAGGCAACCTTTGTTCATCTAAGTAAGCATCAAGGTCAGACTTTCCAGTATTGTTACTTGCTTGACTTTCATGCTCCTCAAATTCCAACAAATTAAACATACAAAAAATGATAAAAATTTAAATTTTAAAATTAAACCAATCAAAAGAAATAACAATAATAGTTTACACTCACTTCACCAATATATAATGAGGATGTCAAATATTCCTTTCCTCCTCCAAAAGTAGGTACCACTTGTGAAAAGTTTGAAGGATTAGAAGATCTCCCATGTTTGACATATTATGCATAAAGCGCATACAACTCTTCCTTGATCTTTTTGCACTTGTTTTCACTAGTGTTCTTGTCAAGTTTTGTATATGAAAAACTCAAAAAGTTGAATTTTTTTGTTGTATCAAGAATAACACCAAGAGCCAAGATAACATTATACTCACTCCAATACTTGTCAAACTTTTCCCTCCTTTTTTAGCCATGTCTCGAATCAAAGAATCTTTACTTATAAAATAAGAATCCAAAAGACACTCTATCTTCCATATTTCCCCAAAGTACAAATTATAAGTAGGATAAGAAGAGTCGAAGATCAAGTTAGGATCAATCTTTTTATTTCTCAATCTTCCTTCAGCATCAAGTATCATATCACTCACATCATGAAATTTTAGAATAAGACTACAACCGTTAAGATGGAGAGTTAAATGGGAAGTTCCATTAGTAGCAACTGTTGCACCCCAAAATTTACCTTCTCTATTTAGGCTTATGTTTCATTATAAACATCATATTACATTGCATTCATAAATTGTGATGGGATCAAATTTCCTTGGGTTCTCAAGTCCTCTACAGGCTATGGAGGTTGGTTGTGTTAACATTTTGTTCTAAGGGAGTCTCAGGCTCTCGTGTCTTTGGATATTTCAAGTCACAATGATTTATTATAGCTCAAGATATATCATTTGTCTCATTG
Organism: Vicia sativa; assembly: GCA_021764765.1. Lineage (NCBI taxonomy): Eukaryota > Viridiplantae > Streptophyta > Magnoliopsida > Fabales > Fabaceae > Vicia > Vicia sativa. The sequence continues at coordinate 60,905,440 of CM038794.1, forward strand.
ATTCCTCAAGATTTGAAGTTTTGCAAATAATTGAGGAGGAATTCATCTGTGGCATTCATCTGATGAAATTAGGGTTTTGGCTCATTGTGAATTTTGAAGTTTGGATAAGTAAATTTCTTGAAGTATAATATTACTATTATCATTTGAGTTATCATGGTTCAAATAATTACTCAATACATTTAGAATATTTGAGGTTTTGAAGCTTGATTGGCTATCTCCTAACACAAGGTGCAAAATTAGGGTTTTGGATATAATTAGGATTTCTTCAGATTTTTCACTCAAACTTGATTTCACGTGTCTCTATATGTTGTTGGGCATCCATGGTTGAAATATTGAGGTTCAATTTTGATTGGAAGCAAGTCAATTGAACACAAAGGGGAAAATGGTCATTTTGGTTAAAATCAGTCAAAGCCAGGAGTTGACCAAGTGGAATTTTGGTCAACCATCAATTCAAATATCCTATTTTCATATTTCATGATCAAATTCACCATTGAATCAAGAGAATTGAAGAAATTAGGGTTAACTTGTTCTCGAAGTTATTTGAAGTTTGAAAATTTTCTAAGTATCCACCTTATAGAACTTTGCCATGTCATAACTTTCTCAATTTTTGTCCAATGGTTGCATACCATACATTTTTTGAAAGCTTGGTAAAAATACTACAAGTTTGTCAATGTGTAAAATTTCTCAAAAATGCACCATTTGAGAGATATTTGAATTTGAAGTTTTGTGCACAAGACTTGCAAAATACTAGTCATGCTTGCCTTCCACGCGCGTAATTCTATCAAATACCTAGAGTGCCAAATGTCCAAGCCTATTTCTTCTTCTTCAAGCTTCAATTTTGAAAATTAAAGTTTGCATTATTTAGTTCCCCATGAGATCTCTTCAATAATCCTGGAATCACTAATTTTGGCCAAGTATTCATCCATATATAGATCCATGAAGTTTCTCCCTCGCAACTGGTCACCATGCACGCCATGCACACTCCTGCGTGTACAGACCTTGCCTTGCCATGACTTGTTTTTCTTAAACTTTGGAAGATGATATCTCACTCAATACTTCATCATTTTGCATGGTTCAAAGCTCATTGTGAAGGTCATTGAGAGTTCGAATCATGGCTCAAAAAGTCCAAGAAATGAACGAGCCAATTTTGAATGGCTCAAGTTCAAAGTTGGGTGTTGAGACTTGTGGTCATTCTTCATATTTGGTGCATTTTTTGCATGGATTGATTACAGGTCATTTTGACACTAGTATGGCACGATTGTTTCATTCTTTCCTTGCCAAAATAAGCCCAACATGACCCATGATAGTACATACATCATATTCTCCTTGTTTTACCAAAAATAGCAAAAACTTGCAATTTCAAATCCTTGCACATACCTATAGCACGAAGCCATCTCATCATTCACACTTTCTACACACTGATTCCACTCACTACAAGCTTGCCAAAACAAACAAAACTTGAAGGAAGAGGCAAGCAAAACGCATGGCATGAATAACACCTCATATTTTCTGATTTTTTGCAAATAGCTTCAAAAAGGATTGCTAGGCCATTAAGACCAATATACCCTTACTCCTTGAGCTATATATAACATCAAAATCTCTTTGTTACAAACCATAGACGCCTCTACTTGCTACAAACCGGATCTGAGTTGTTCTTCACCTTGAAATTTTTTCTTTGAATCTTCATCTTCAGAGCTTTTTTTTTCTTTTATTCCTCACCATTGAAGTTCAGAGACCAAGAGAAGCTGGTTTTCTTATTGTTCAGAGGCACCAGTTGAGTTTATTTCTCAACTCAAGAGGTAAGTTTTCAAACTTGGATCTTTATTTTCAGTTGGATTTTGATGAAATAAATTATGTAGCGTGGGTATAGCTGACCAAACATTAGGTTTCATTTATATTCTTGCTTGTTTGTGAAACACATTTAATAATATGAAGTTATGAAATTTTGGTTTTGGATGATTTTTGCATTTTTCATGGCCTAATTTCTTGATGTATGGTTGATCTTTTTGAAATCTATGAGTTGCTACTTGTTCCTTGCCATGTGATTTTAATTTTGATCTTTGAATTGTGAAAAATGGTTGAGAAATAAGCAAGATACGGTGGTTTGAAGTTAGGATGTTGGTCTGAGTTGTAACGCGTGTTAGGGCTTTGGCTGGAGGTTAGGGATGATGAGGTGTCAGTATGTGATTGGTCATGTTCTTGTTAAAATAATTTTTGTTTTAATTGATTTTCTGATTTTATTTTCTTGATTAAAACTTAATAAAAAATTCTGAAAAAATTAAGGTAGTCTTAGAATATTATTTCTGACTTTGGGTTTTTTTGCCTAATTTTGAAAATTATTTGATTAGTGAAAAAAATCAGAGTTTAATTAATTGATTTTTTGTGTATTATTTTCATTAATTTTTGTTAAAACCATTTTCAAATTATAAAAATTACACAAAAAAATTTCAAGCCATCTGATTAGTCTAATTTTGATCCCTGATTTTTATTTCACAATTTTCTAATTTTTGCATCGTTAAATAACTTTCTACATTATATTACATCTCATGCTTTTTAATTATCATTAAAAATATTTTCCTTCATACAAAAATCGCATACAAAATATTTTGAATCATTTTATTCATAAATATTGCATTTATGAATTTTATTTCATAATTTTGCATTTTTTTGCATGATTAAATAATTTTTTGCATTAAATGTTTAATTTGCATCTCATATTTTGCATTCTTATTATTTTCACCATTTTCCTTGAATATAAAACTCCATGAAAATAATTTTTGGGGTTCTTATAGTCCTATGTTGATTTAAAAAATTTGTTTGTAATTTATATCTTTGATTTCCTTTAATTTTGAATTTTTGGTTTGTAATTACCCTTTTTTAGGGTTTTTGTTACTTGGATTACAAGTTTTGATTTAATTGTTGGTCATTTGGAACTTGTAAATGTCATTTAAATTTTGATTTGAATCCTTGAATGTCCTGAACTTATGAAAATCAATTTTGCTTAAATTTATCAAACGAATTTCTATTTTTTCCAAAATACTTTATAAAACTTGTCTAGTTTGAGCTTTATCTCAACTAGTTTTAAAAGATGAATTTCTATTTCCATTTTTTTCAAACATTCAAGAATTCAAGTTGATTGATTCTGACTTTTATAAGTCTTAAGTGTTCTAAAAGAATTTTATTTGGATTTTGTAGGTAATTTTTCTATTTTGGTTTGATTTACCTAAATTTAGTCAATTTTGATTGCTTATGATAGAAGTTACAATTGCTTGACTAAATTCCCTTAACGTTTGAGACCATTTCTATTTAGAATATGTTAATATGGTACCCTAGGGTCTTAGAACTATTTTTTTTGAATTTTTAGGATTAGTTTCATTATCTTTCCCCTTTTAGTCTAATTACGGTTCCTAATTAGTGACCTTTCTAGGTTATACTAACATGTTTTATTTTTTAAAAACATAAGTTGTGTTAATATTTGTTCCAAGCTTGTGTTGCTGACTTGTTGACATCTTAAAGGACTTGTAACATTTTGGTCTCAATTTTATAACTTATGTTTCTATTTCTTTGTCCAATTACCTTTTGTGCATGCATAAATGCTTTGTTTAGATTCTAAATATAAGGAATGAACTTGTGCAATCCATGAGGGATATGTTCTTATTTTCTTCACCCTCATTTGCTTTTGTAGACTTGAGTTAATCATTGAACCATTCAAGTTCTTACAATTTGCCCATCTATTTCCCCCTTTATGTGATAAATGCTCATGATCAAGGTTTAGGAGGTATCCCTTGTGCACCACCTTGAAAGCTTCATGTGAAGCTCTTTCAAATGTGACCTATCTTGGTTCTGATCTTTTGTGATTAGCTTTCTATCATACAATGCTCCAATGATACTTGTTTGATATTTCATTTTCCACCCTTCATGGTGACAAGTTAGGAGTCACATCTTTTAGTTTTGACCTAATTGTATGTGTAAGATTGCTTGAGGACTTTCATGTCCACTTCTTTGATGTTCGAATATTGATTTTAGACCTATTCTTCATCTTATTGCTCATGCTTCTTTAAACCATAGATAGACATTTCATTGTCATCTATTTTTGGTATCATGTGAAGCTAAATTGGTCTCTTTGTTGTTATTTTTGAGTTTAGTTCTTTAATATTTTCTTATGAGCTTTTGTGCTTTGTCTCTTTATGGTTACTCAATGTTTAATTAGTGTTTTCTATAGTAAATAACATTTGAGAACCCTAATTTTGATCCTTCATGATCACCTTTGCCTTTATGCATTAGAGACTACACTTTTATATGTTGTCATGACACTTTAACTAGTTGATTTGATAACATTGTTTAAAGTTCCTTTCAAGTTAATGATAGATATTTATAATACGGAGATGCCACTGCCCTAGGACTTATAAGTATCAATTCTTCTTTTCACACTTGATTTATATCATCCATCATTGATTTAGACAAGTGTTTTCCATCTCTTGTGATGTTGACAATCAATTAGGTGACTTGTTTTGTGTATTGAAGTTTTGTATTCTACATTTGTTACTCATGAGCCTCATCTTGAGTTATCTTATTACACAAGTCACACATGTCTTAATTATCTAATTAAGACCATTTTGTTTAATATTTATCAATTTCTTTGAAATGGCATAAGTTTTGGCGTTTCAAAAACCTAATTTTGTGTGCCTTTGAGTATAAGCCTTCTTCTTTGCTTGAGATACTTTTGTTTGTGATTTTTTTAGATCTTAAGTTAATGGCCTTGTATGTGCTAACATCATTTAGCCTTTACCTATATTCATAGGTTCTTGTTTTGTTTTTGTTTTACCTTTAGAGGCTTGTTTGTGTTTGCTAGTGCTAGTTTTGCTCTAGTTTGTTAAGTGCTTTGTGTATGATCTTTGAATGAATTTTGTTAACATGTTTTGCTTATATTTCCTAAGCTAATCACCTTGTGTGTTTCATCACCTCTTCACCTTGTACCTTGACCATGTTTGACTTATTGGATTGCATGCTTGCTTAAGTTAACTTTAGGGTTGAATATTAACCTCTTCCTTTGATAGTTTTGTGTTATTTGTATTATTGATGCATGTTAATTGCTTTTATGATTTTTATGAATATCCTCTCTATGTTTTCATCACTTACCTCACTCTCATGTGATATTTAGCACAAGTATGCTTAAGCACACACATGCAAACACTTTTGCACACACTTCGTCACACACTTTTGGGATACATGTTTATGCTTTCTTATGATAAGTTGTTTGTGAATATTCATGATGATTGTGTATATGATATGAATATGTTCTTACCATGTTAACAACTAAATTTCATGTCTTGATATATTCTAAAATCTCACTTCTCTTCATCTATGCTCCACCATGCTTTGTTTGACTATTAGATGCATTATAGGTCAAGTTTTTGAATAGTTTTTGTACTAGTGTTGTGTGGATGCACTTTTGAGTTTCTTGTAACTTTTTTATGTTTAAAATGAGTATTTACTCATCATGCGTTTCTTATGATCTCACTCTTATGTGACACTTAACACAAGTATGCTCAAGTACACATACACATACACTTTTGCCCGCACTTGTATGGATTAAATTTGTTCTCCTTAGGTGATTTGTTCGTGAATCTTTATCATGCATATTTTTATGATTGGATTGATGTATTTATGTGTTTAATAATGTATTGTATGCCTCCTAACCTTTAATGGTTCATTTCCTTTCATCTATGCCTTTTCTTGGCCTCTTTTTGACTCGTAAACGCTTTCTAGGTCAAAGTTTCGACTAGCTTTGTACTAGTTTTGTAATTATACTCTTGTGATATTTTCTTTGTGAGTTGATTGTGAATTCTTTTATATGATTTTTATACTGTAATCACTTCATATTGACACTTTATTTTCATGTAATGTATGTCATACACTTATACTCACTTCACCACACACGATTGTTGCACGCTTACGCACTTTTGTAGAATTTTTGTTCATGAATTTTGGTAGCTTTGTTTGCATGATGTAAATGAAATATTAACATGTTAGATACTTAATTTTATGTCATCTTATCTTTTAATTATCCCTTAATATCATCTATGCTTAAAATCTCACACAATTTGTTTTTCGTATGTTTTTAGGACTAGTTTTGATCTAGTTTGTGTACTAACTTTGTATGAATTTCTTTGTAGTGATGTTTGATGTTTATTTATGGTTTGTATAAAATTTGTATATATATGTTGTGTCTACTGACCTCACTTTTCATGACATCTTGTGCGATTATTCACTCACTTGTTTCCACTTCATCTTCTTCTCTTCTTTCTTTGCATTTGTGAGTGTTGGTTTGTGTGCTTTTGCCAAAGTATTTTGTTTGCCTCTTCCCCTTCTTCTCATTTGGTTTTCTAACCAACATGATTGATATTATAGTTTCCCCTTAGTATCACTCAATTAGGTTAGTTATCGAGTTTAGACATTAGGATAAGTATCCATGCATGCTAATATTAGGTAGATAATAGGTAGTTTCCCTTGTACACACACGTAACTTAGGGACAACTTTGTATTATAATAATTAGGATTTAGAAATAGGTTAGTTTCCCTTAGACGTTTTACCTTTATCCTTTTGCATCCTTAAAATTAGAACCTTGTTTTTTCAAGTGTATTAAAATACTCTAATAATATGAAACTATTTCCAAAGTAAAAGATACAAACCAATTAGTCTTAGAATGTTTCGTCGTCCCGTCTGTTGCTGATGTTTCATCATCCCGCTTGCTGATGTTTCGTCATCCTGTCTGCTGATGTATCGTCATCCCGTCGCTTGCTGATGTTTCATCATCCCGCTTGCTGATGTTTCGTCATCCTGTCTGCTGATGTTTCGTCATCTCGTCTGTTGCTAATGTTTTGCCATCCCGCTTGCTGATGTTTCATCATCCCGTCTGCTGATGTTTCTTCATTCCGTCTGTAGCTGATGTTTCGTCATCATGGAGAGGTTTCGTCATCGTTGTTTGCTATCTCGTCTTCTAAACTAAAAAAATACAAACCAACCAAAATATGTGAGTCGAACTACGACGCCCTGACTTTCCCATTGCACGAGGGAATATGTAGGCATCCTGTCGCGGGGCTTGATCGAGCAACCTTTGTAAATATTTTCTTCTTTTCCCCGTGTTTTCTTTCTTTCTTTTATTCTTTTCTTTATTTATTTATTTTTCTTTTCTTTTTGCATGTATTATACCTCATATACATATATAGTTAGATCTTTACACCCATTAGATAGAAAGTAAAAGTGGACACCGTAGAGTACTATGGGCGCGTGGGATGCTAATCCCTTCCCCTCACGTAACAGACTTCCTTACCCGATCTAACGGTCGCAAGACCGTGATTTTTCCATTTCAGGTTTTCTCGATGTTTACCTTTCCTTTTCGGCGGGATAAAAAACGTTCGACAACGACTTCATTGATATATAGTTATATTCTTAGATTTTTTCGGCCGGTTTTTTTAGTAGCACAACTCAAGAATTTTCCACAACCCTTACATTTACATTTCTCTTTACCATTTATAACCCCAACCTTTACAAAATGTTTCCACACTTCAGACGTAAGGGCCTTTTGTTTTTTGGTAGATGGTTCAGAAGACTCTTCTTCGTTAATCTCATTGTTATCAAGATCAATTACATTAGACTAAGAAACTAGGGGTACAAGTGGAACATTTTCCATGATCAGTATATTCACAAACTTGAAACAATTTCAAATATATAGTGTTACTCAGTTTTAACATATAATTGAACATATTCAACATACTAAAGTAAATATTGATAAAGAAAATAGAAACATAAATTACTAACTGTTTATGAAAAAGATATCTCATTGAATACAATTTCTAGTTTCTAGTCATGATTGTGCTTCACTCCAATTTACTACCACATTTCTAGAAGTGGTTCTTCTCTCACAAAAAGATTTCTGATTAACATTAATAACTGCTTATATTGATCTGTTCAGTGGGCCTAAGAAAGAGGTCCATGATTGGTAGAAAACATGTTTGGAGTAGAAATGAAAAAGCAGAAAAATAGTGGTTAAAGTGGTCACTAACTTGGGGCGGGTATCTCTTTTGAAAATATAACATAACATAACATGTCATCAAAAAACAGTAACAAACCCATGTTCCTATTTAACAACCAAACCCGTTTTGGTCTCTTTCTTATCTTAAAATTCATAAACCTTAGCTAAATCAAGAATTCCAACATAAAAATAGAAACCAAACAATGAAGTGGGGTGGAAGAAAAGCACAGAAGACGAAGCAGAATGCAACTCATGATAATAGTTCAACACAGAAGACAAAGCACATAAAGTTTTGCAAGATCAACTCTTGAAATTACAGAATATAGAAGAGGAAGAACAATTTGCACCAAGTAAATGTAAATCCTTAGAAAAAGACGAACCTGAAACCTGGAGATGTCGAAGATGGAGAGATCGAAGACGGGAAAAACAGAGACAAAGAAGTGGAAGACGTACGCGAGGTAGGCGGCAGTAGTTTTTAGGTTCACGTGAGGCAGACGTACTAGAACTTGGATTTGGAAGGTCGTTGCTGTGAGATGACTCATGAGATGCGACTATGAGAGAATTAGGTTATGGATTAGATATTTTAATATTTGGGCTTCCTTGCTTGGCCCAATTAATTGTGTACTATTATTTTTATGGTAAGTTAAGTAGTTAGGAAGAGATATTTTAAAATTATATTATAAATTTAATTTTTTTCGGACTGGCGGGCTACCCATAGCCCATACGGGCTGACCCATATTTTTTAGGGATTTTTCGAGCCAGGCTAAAAAAGTCCCGGATGTAAATGTACTCGAAAAATGAGGCCTAGACCCTAATTTTTTTAGGCCTGATGGACCGGCCCATGGGCTTCGGCCCATTTTGAAAGCTCTAGCTGTATGCATCAAAGTTCATTTTGATCCTTTAACTTAAAAAAATATATTCATATTGATCCCTTAACTCTTCAAAACACTTCATTTTAATCTTTTTTGTATAATTAGCGACCAATTTCTGAATTTTTCGGTCGTTAATTAAACAAAAAGGACTAAAATGAAGCGCTTTGTAGAGAGGAGCAGTATGAACATTTTTTAAGTTAAGGGACTGATAAGTGCCAATTTGTAGTTATTTTTGTGTATAATTTTGTGGCACTTATCGACTCTTTTGCCTCAACTTATGTGTAAAATTGTATATATTGTGTATATTTGTCCAAATTGTATATAATTGTGTTTGAGTCATTAATTTATATTTTGAGATTTTTTCATCTATTTTATAGGTATTCATGTATGGTCTAAGCATTGAGTAATAAAGACCAAATGCCAAGCTTCAAGAATGCAATATTTGAAAATTCATCAAAGAATAAGGCTCAAAATAAAGATGAAAAAATTATCAATTTCGTTGATATTTAGTCATTGTTAGATAGAGCATTGAATAAGTTTTCCAGCGCTTCTGACTGTGCATAAATCGGAGTAAGATTCTCAAGATATGGCGGAAACAAAATTTGATTTTTTTCGCATTGTAGTAGAGTGCGCTTAGTGGGCTTTGTTTCGTTAAGCGAGATCTGCGATTTTGAAACTCATTAAATAGGGGAAAAATTTTTTTTTAGGTTATGGGTTAGGTAGTTTTTGATCCCAATTCATTACCAATCATTCTTTGGTCAAGAGAAGCTAGAAAATAATATTGGGGCTTGCATTTCGATAATCCAGAGTTGAATCTGCATCAATAAGAGCTAACAACTCGTGAGATATTTTGTTTTCCTCTCTTTCTATCCATGTATTTCTCTTTTGTTGTGTTATGTTTGTATGCTTACTTTGAACATATGTATATGTATTGATCATGGTGTTGTATAAAGTTTGTTTTACAAATCATTATCGATGTCTTCCTTGACCATTTTGTTTTATGTTTGAATTTGTGTTCTTGTAGAAATATACCTTACAAATCTTGATTAGGGATGAATATTTATTATTTTATATATTCTAGAGATAGACTTATAGCTAATAATCACTGTGGATATCATAGCTCAATGCCTCTGTGTTGTTTGTGTTGTGCTGACAAATTACCGACGTGAGTAATACAGTTGTCTTCAAGTTTGCGTTAGACATAATCTTTGTTGTGGTACATTTTAACACCCCATTCTAATTCCCCAAATATTATATATATTATACAATCAGAATAAATAGAATTCATAACAAGAGGGTGTCATATGATATTTCTTTAAACATTAAAATCATACATGCACACTGGTCATAATCATAACACATATTTGAATCTCATGCTTTAGAACAATTCATGCATTTTCACAGCGGATCATTTAATGTTCACATATACTATCAATGATTACATCCCATACTATAATCATTGGATGAAAAAGTAATGAATTCATAATATAACCAAGTCATCAGAATTCATGCATCGACACCAGGGCCACATCAACATAGTATCTCGTTCATACAAATCAAAATAGATGAGAATACATAACAAATCTCATCAAAGCAGAAATCCAGATAAAATCCTGTGTTACATGACAAGAGCAATGACTCAAATACCTAGTATAGGGAATAAAATAAGTAAAATCCTTCAACTAGTATCGTGCGAAGCACCGCTATCCTCGAAACTTGCACATTACCCACATAGAGGCAACATCATAACAGAAGGGTGAGAATTCCCATCATTCTCCAAAAGTATATAAATGGAAATAATGTAGAAACAAGATCTATTCACGGATTCCACACACTTCAAGTGATATTCCAAGATAATATAATTATACAAACATTCCAAGTATAATATATTCATATTTATTACACATAGCATAAATGTTATCAATCCAAATGATTGAATTATCCATATGATTAAACATCACAATTTCATTACACACATCGCATATTCAATAATGACTCATGTGACAACAACGAAATGTGACTCAATATGCATGTGGTACCAATCTTGGGAACATTTTGTTAACCCCGCTTCCGATTTATTATCATAGAATCCAAGCCGCTTCCGATCTGGACAAGACCAAAAGCCTCCGCTACTTATCCCTAATGGGATCGAGCCAAATGTGAACCCAACATTTCATCGCTACTTATCCATCATGGATCGAGCCATTTGTGAACCCAAAGTTTCACCTCTACTTATCCACACAAGGATCGAGCCAAATGTATGCATTTACAACTCATCAATACAACAAATGCAAATTAAGATTATTCACAAAACCTCAATTATCCAAGCATATCATCACCATTCAACTCATGTGAATTATCCATCAATTGCACATCATCATATTCCAACAACAAAATCATTACATGTATCAAATACATATCATCACATATAACCAATAACATTATGACATATCATTCCACCAATGTCATTCACAACATTCAATTAAGAATAGCACACACTATATTCAAGTAATCATTCATACATTGAAATAGTATTCAAACCAATCCAAAACACATTCAATTACGATCGGATCAATTAATCACATACATGAAAATACTACAATAAATATAATCATATAAGATTTCATGTCAAAAGATCCTAAAAATAACATTTTTCATTCCAGGTCACGTTAAGCCCGGCCTACCGCACTAAGCGCACCTTCCTGAACATACAAACCCAAAAGTCATAACATTTCGCGCTAAGCGGGCTTCTTCTCGCGTTAAGCACAGCCTGCGATACTGCACATTTTCTGCTACAAACCAATTTCTTTCTCCCACAGAATTACCCAAAAAAACCCATTCCAATCAACCAAATAACATCATTAAAGGGTATCCTAACATGTTTCTAGTCATGGGTCATCATTCTAAGTTGAAAAACATAATTTCCCTTCAAACCCTAACATTCATAGATTCTAGAATTGAAATTGAACAACCTAGCATATTCCTAATCATTACCCACAACATACAATCAAACAATAACATGGATTCTCCCCCTTACCTCTTGAAGATTCCTCTTCTAGGGTTTCTTCTTCACTTTTCCCTTTTCTCCTCTTCTCTTCTATTCTTTCTTCATTCTCTTCTTTCACCAAATGACAATTCTAATTATGATTTCCTTCTAACCCTTATTAACTCGGATTATCTTAAAGGGGTTAATACTTAACACCTCTATATTACTTCTAATTTCATAAATAGGCCCAATACTAAATAACCACTATTCAACTCATAAAACACAATCATTTAAATAACACACATATTCAAATAATTCACATTTAAATTAAAACACCCAATTAAATTAATTATCACATAATATAATATATAATAATAATTAATAATTATCTTATTAAAAATCGAGATGTTACATACATCATGAGAGATACTTGATGATTTTGATTAGTATTGTAGGTTGAGTGCAACCGGTCGATAGGTTTAAGTTTGTGACGAGTAGTTTATATTCATGTTTGATAAGTTTCTACTCTCTGAAAAATGTATTTAATGGATAAATTTTACCATTTATACGTCTAACCCATTTAAACCAAATTCATAAAACGAGACTTGTAGAACGATAATTCAGTATGCACTAATCCATGTGGAGACGATATGATAAAACTAAATGAATACTTACTTTTTATTGCTACTTTACCGCAACAACAAAAAGGCACCGTTGCTGAGGATTGGTGTTTAATATTGGATAACATTGCGATAGTTTCTTTGTTTTTGTGTTTTGTACATAATGTTCATATTTTCCATATTGTGTAATTAGACTTGTATATGTATACTTGTGGATTTATTTGTCTATGTTTATCATACTTGTGAATTTATACATGTTTTTCATACTTGTCAGTTGTGAGAGGGGGTGAGAAAGTGAGAGCCTATATTCCCTTTTCTTTTGCATTGCTGAAGAGGTCCTTAACATAAACATTATTTTACTTGTGGAGCAAGGCAAAGTCAATACTATTCTTGGACCTAGGGGGTTTTGTGGATCCATCTCATTATCTTTATGCAGATGATGTAATGATATTATGCAGAGGAAATAAGAGTTCAATTAGATATCATATCAACTCATTCCATATATATTCTAACGATTTTGCCCAGTTTGTGAATCCTTCTAAGTCTTTGATCTTCTCGGGTTCCATGATTGATTCCAGGTTGCATCACATTTTTGCGTTGCTTGGCTTCAAAAGTGGTTCTCTTCCCTTTTATTATCTCGGAGTTCCAATTTTCAATGGGGTGCCAAAAGTTGTTTACTTTAGGCCTTTGGTGGATAGAATGAATTTAAAGCTAGACAATTGGAAATCATATATTCTCTCTTTTGTTGATAAAATGCAACTTGTTAAATCTATTATCCAATCTATGTTGGTTCATCATTTTCCTGTCTACGATTGGCCAATTTATATATCAAAGAGCTTGAGAAATCTTGTAGGAACTTTTTATGGTCTAGTAATATCTGGAACAAGAAGCTTGTTATTGTGGTTTGGGACAAAGTATATTACCCCTTATACCAGGGTGGCTTTGGTTTTAAATATATCTGGGTTTTCAATGATGCTTCCAACCTAAAGCGCTACTGGGACATCATAAATTCCAAAGAGCCGTGGGCTATGGTCTTAAAAGAGATAATATGGAAGAAATGAAGACCTATTTCTCACCTTATCGGTTCTTCTATCTGGTTTATCATCAAAAATATTTTAGCTTTTGGATCCAGGATTCTATAGTCATCATTTGAAAGGAGAAATATACTAATTTCTAAATAGACCATTGGGTGTGTGACCCTATCATCAACATGGTGAATCAACCTCAACTTGTTAACACTTATTTTCTTGTTTCTAACTTTATTGATCAAGATGTTTGGAATTTCCTCGACTATATTTCTATTTTGGTGCTAGACATTCATGTTAAAGTTTTGCAGATCACCATCCCCTTGGATATCAGGGAAGATTGTAGGATTTGGCCTCACTCTATCAATGGTGACTTGTATCTTAAGGATGCTTATTCTAATCTTTTGGCTAATCGTCATACTTTGACCTAGACTAGTAATCTCCGGAATCCTTACATTCCCCCTTCTAGAGCTTTTACTATTTGGAGACTTTTCCACAACATACTTACTGATGACAGTATTCTTAAGAGAGGCTTCATTGGTCCATATTGTTGTATTCTTTGCTATTCTCATGATGAGTATGCTTCACACTTTTTCTTCCTCTATGACTTTGATAATGGTTACTCTAGACATATGACAGTGGTCGTGAAAATGTTGGTGAATGTCAAGCCTCATCCATCATGGTCTGTAAGGTTTGGGTATGGGTTTAGAGGTGAAATCAAAGGAGTTGGAAAGCTGATGTGTTGTGGTTGTCCCCGTTTAGAAGATGTAATGTTTGTAAAAGGATTAACTACTAATCTTATTAGCATTATTCAATTGTGTGACCAAGATCTATTAGTCAACTTCTTAAAATCAGAATGTCTGGCCAAAGATGAGAAGAATGTCATTCTAATCAAAGACATAAGGTCCAAATACAACTACTATTTGTGGGAATCTCAAATAATTGCTTACTCTTCCACATGTTCAACAACCAATGAGGATGAAGTGAAGCTATGGAACCATAAACTTGGGCATCTTCATTTAAAAGAATGAAAGAAGTTATATTTTAAGGAGCCATTAGAGATATGCCAGAGCTCAAGATTGAAGAAGGGAAATTCTGCGATGAGTGTGTAAGTAAAAATCAAATAATGATGTCACACCCAATGTTAAAACATCAAACTACTTCCAAAGTCTTGGAACTACTTCATATGGATGTAATGGGACCATTACAAATAGACAACCTAGGGGAAAATAGGTATGTCTTTGTGGTTATGGATGATTTTTCTGGTTATACTTGGATGAATTTTCTTAAATAAAAAGCAGATACTTTTGAAGTATTCAAAAGTCTGTTTCAAAACATTCAAAATGAGAAGAAAAGTGTGATTGTCAAGGTTAGAAGTGACAATGACATGAAGTTTAAGAATACAAAATTTTCTGAATTTTGTGATTCTGAAGGTATAAACCACGAGTTCTCTTACAAAATGTTAAGGTTATAAGTGACAATGACATGGAGTTTAAGAATACAAGATTGGATTTGATTGAAGAGTACAAGCCAATCCAAGCCCAACTACAGAAACCTATATAAGGAGACGTCAAAGACCTAGTTTTTTAAGTAGCATAATTTTATTGTAACACCTTGTGAAAAATAATGGTTTAGAGTTTGATAGTTCCTTAGGGTCTCTGGGTTTTTTGTGTATGTCCTCATGTATCTTATGTTACATTTGATTTGACTGATTGTTACTTGTTAATCAAGTTATTGTTCTCCTCTAAGCTTTTAAGCAAAGAACTTAGTATTGTTCTTAGTGAAGCTTTTAAGTAAACTAATTATTTTTATATTGTATGAGTGTTCTTCCGTTTTGGTTTCTAGAGACATTCCATGGGATTGAGAGTATTTGATATCACTGCGGTGATTGGGAGTGAGAGGGGTTCTCATATCTAGGAGGTTCCTAGGTAGAAATTGTATTAGGTAGGGATTAAGTGAGAAGTGTAAACTGGGACTGTTTAGCTTCAAATTGATACTACTAATAGTGGATTTTCTTCATGACTTGGTAGACTCCAGAGTAGGTGAATTGCCCCGAACTGGGTTAACAACTCCTTGTGTTCTTTAAGTTTCTGCACTTTACCTTCCTGCACAATATTTCTGTTTTTAGGAAGTATGTTTTTCTGTCAGCAAATGTTATAACATCTATCGTGACATTTTGTGGTGTTAAGACATAAGTTTTGATTTCTAATATTGTGCATGCCAGAATTTCATATTCATCCTTTCCATTATAATTGTTAGGAGGCGAACAAGATTTAATTTTCTGAATAAACATTTTTGGCATCCAATTCTGAATTTTTTTTCCAGTTCCAATCGCTTGTTGGCCCAGTTAAATCATTCAACTTAGCATCTTGCAGGTGTATTTGAATCTGAACATTCAAAACCTTAATCTTCATACCAGCTTTAATCCAACAATCTCTCCATGCATATATATCATTTTCATTACCGATGTTGTAATTACCCTTTTCTAAAACTTGTGGCAGCGATTTGACAATGTCTCTCCATAATTTCGAATTTGTTCTATGATAATTGCATTCAAAATGGACTTGAACTTATACTTTTCCTTTAGAACTTTGATCCAAAGCCCATCCACTCCATTATGAATCTTCTAGGTTATTTTCATGATGCACACTGAATTCATGATATCGAGTTTTCTTAATCCTATGCCACCGTCCTCTTTATGCTTAGGAATTGTGTGCCATTTGATTGCATGGTAAGTTTTCTATCGACCGTATTTATATTTGTACAAACACGAAACTTATTTTGGAACGGAAGAAGTACTATTTTTTGAAGCTTTTTCTTTTAAGATTGAAATTTACACCTTTTTTAAAGATAATTTACATGAAATCATGCTTGTTATCGAATATGCTAATATGAGAAAATAGAAAAATCTTTGACTCAGAATTTATTCAAAATTGTTCATTGATGTATTAAAATGTGAAAATTGTTTTTTTTACACCTTTTAATCAAATGACTAAATATCTCACATTTTCATTAAAAAAATGCATATGTATATAAATTAACAAAAAAAATTTTTTTGTTGATTATGATATTTGGTGTGTTCTCATTTTTTTATTCTATAGTTTAATTTTATTAAAAATTCGCAAGACCTTACTATATTAATTATTATCTACCAAATATAATTCATACTATATTTAAACTATGTTAACTTATTGTTGAAATCTGATGTGAAATTTTTATGTCAAAAAATAACAGAACTTGCCACCATTATTAAAATAAATCGAAAATTTGAAATATTCACGGCAAGTTCATCTAGGTATGACACGATTCATTTAATTGGGGGTGGTAAAATGTGATTCCTAGTTGTCCATAAAGTTAAAAAAGCAATGTGAATTCAATGACTTGTTCTACAATAAAGTTTTGCTTTTAAGCAGGACCATTTGATAAATATTACTACATGATTTGAGCTTCATCCTTGTGCCCACCGTTTTTCACAACAAACATGGAATGCAATCCCTTAAAGTGCCAGATTTGAAAAAGATGGTACACCAAATAACTATAGTAATTAATGAAATCACAAATAAATTCCCTTGACATCAATCAAATTTTATATGTTCAAATATTATTTCATTTAAGTTTTTATAGCTGTTAATAAAGAGAAAAGGACTAATAATAGTAAATTGAAGAAATTTACGGTAAAAAAATGAAACTGACTTATCAAACATATCTGTTTTATCTTTATTTTTTATATGACAAACAAAAATTAAAAATATATAATTTCTAATATTTCTGTTCCCTTCTATCCACTATGTTATTTAACAAACACATACATTAAAAACAAATATTTGACCCATTTGTTCGTATATTTTTAGAAGAATCAAAATTTTAAATCTACCTATTTATTTGTGAATTATGACTAGATAAAAATGACATTTTGCCGCCATAGTAAAAAAGGTAGCATAAAAAAGAGAAAGGCAATTAATACATAAGTACCATCATTACATTGATCACTAACTAAACCCTACACACTCAATTTAAATTCCAAACAATTCCTACTTTTACTTTGTTTCAACTCTCTTCCCTCCTTTTTGTTCCTCTTGCACCCTTCTTCACTCCTATCTCTCCCTTGTCAAATCTTTCTCTCTCAAACTCCACCCAACATATATATTTTTATAGCACACACAACTCAATCACCATCTCTAGTTTATGATATCTTCATTTTTCTCTAGTTTCTTCAAAACAAAAACTACTATAACTTGGGAACCACATTGAACAATAAACACTAAAGATGGAAAAGACTATAAACTATTATATATTATTTCTTCTACTCACTCATTTACTTTGTTCTGGTAAATTTCTCTCTATTTTCAATCTTTCTTTATCTTTGCATATATTCAATGTTTTTCTCTTTTAAGCACTATAGATTCATTGAAAGAAGACAAAACTAACCTATTTCACTTTTTTCCCTTTAATAATAAAGTTTACAGTGATATTACAACTCCAATCACAACAATTCCAAATGTAGTTCAAACATCTCCAACAATACTAAACCCTAATTCAAATCCAGATACATATTCACCATCAACATCAACATCAACATCAAATTCACCAGTTTCTTCAGGTTCAAGTTGGTGCATTGCAAGTCCAAGTTCTTCACAAAGAGCTTTACAAATTGCATTGGATTATGCTTGTGGATATGCTGGTACTGATTGTTCTGCAATTCAAATTGGTGGAAGCTGTTATAACCCTAATTCTGTTCATGATCATGCTTCCTTTGCTTTTAATAAGTACTATCAGAAGAATCCTGTTCCAAATAGTTGCAATTTTGGTGGAACTGCTGTTATCACTAACACAAATCCAAGTAAGCTTTCTACTAATTTTGATACTTAATGTTGTGATTAAGGCTTTAAATTGTAATTAGTGCGGCAATTCGTCTTCCCGAACATGTCTGTGATTTTCTTTTTGTTTTTGCAAATGAGTCAAGATTTTAGGTCTATATTCTCAAACATGTCTTTCGTGTTTTGTTTTAGTTTTTTGAACACAAACATTAACAAAAATTAAGGATGACGAAACGAGTTCAACTTCTCAAATATATCTACTTTATCTGTGTTTTTTACAATCGAGTTACGATTTTAGATTTGTACTATCTAATATGTTTGTTGTGTCCTAATCTTTTTTTTCGGACACAAACACTAACTATCTATTTTTACAGTTGTCTTTCTTTATAAATTTAAAATTTACGTGTAAAGGACAAATATGTCTGATTATCAACCACCTCTATAATTATGTGACAATTTTTAATTAAAGAGTAAAGCAACACAAATAAAAATATGCAAAGCTAGAAAATTATAGTACTAGTTTATGCTGTAAACCAAAATGGTTAAGAAATCATATGAATCCTTGTGGAGGACTCTTTTGGTTACAATCTGCAGAGACAAGATAGAATAAAATAAAGATTGTACTGTACTGAATCTTTGAATAGACTTTGAGAGTGCTTTGGTGATATATATAGAAATTAAAAAAGTGTCATTGAGTGATAGAGAAGTCAAGCTTTTTTCTACTTTATTGGAGGCTGTAACTAAATACATATAGCATTCTATATGTCTTGTTCTTATCAAATGTGTACTCTTCTTTATTACAATTCATTTTGTCTTTTTATTAAATATATACTTATAACTATTATTATGCTGGAAAATTATAAATGTTTCAAACAAAATAATTATCAGAGTTAATCAGGACTAAATAAAATCAAGATTAATTTATACACCTCTCTTAAACTTTAACACATATTTGCATACGTTATAGTCTTTCATCATTTGTATAGGTGATATAAAACATAATTTAGAATATCCTAATTTCTATTTTATATTTAAAAAAAGTGTAATTTTTTTGCTATTTAGAAGCTTTTATTGATTTACTAATTTTTGTTTTCAGGTGTTGGAACTTGTCAATATCCATCAACTAGGTGACCATCTTTAACCATATATATTCTTTATACATTTTAAGTTTCCATTTTCTTATGTCTTTTCATCCACTTTTTAGTCTCCATATATATTATAAAAATCTAATATTTTTTATGTCTAATTTAAATTGCAGTACAAGTTCATCAGTCTTAAACATAACAAACACAAGTGGTGCAAATGTTTTTGGCTACGTGCCTGTCCCAACAAACCCTTCTTCTGCCTCTGCTGGAGCTGTTACTTCAAATACTTTTGCACAAATTTGCTTCATTCTTTGTGCAATTGTAATTTTGGAAAAAAACTATATCCAACAATCAATGAATGAGAGTTTTTTATTTTGATATTTGGTTGGGTTTGTGTGAGTGGAAAGCAAATAGGTAGCCAGGTAGGTACAAGACTTGTAACATAATATACATGATAGATCAACTTTGTAGAAATTTATAAGGGAGATTATTAGTATATAGATTTATAACATACACTTTTTTATATCCTTTGTAGTTGTTTATATTGGATTTCCACTTTTTCTTAAGAAATATAACTTTGTATGAAGAGTATTATTTTATACACTTTGCATAAAAAATTCTTTTCTGTTTTGTTTTATCTGCTACCTACAAATTGATTGAGAAGTAGAGAATGAAATGGTTTCTTAGGTTCAAGGCAAAGAATCTCACAAAAAAACAAAGGCATAAAACAAGGAGTAAAAGTGCTTGAAATGTTCTCTATTGTATTATTCTTATTCTTTTGGTAAATGAAAGTATTTCCACATCCAACTTTAAAAACTAATCCTTTTTAATATTTAAGATCCTTAAACTTTCATTACTTACAATAAATTAGTTTGATGGTTAATATATAAATTAAGTTAAATTATTTAGAATTCTTAATTGACAAATTCTAATTTAGATTATAATTATCATAAATTTGAAAAAAAATTAAACCAACAAGAAGATAAATATAAATCCAATAAAAGCATGAAAACGTGAAAGAGCGGGATATTATTGTAAAGACTTATTTAAAGTCACTTATTTTGATCAAAATAAGATTTTAGACTCTATTTTAAAACTTTTATTTTTAATTTTAGATAAAATATTATTTTTGGTCTTTTAACTTTTTCTCTGAATTTATTATGGTCCCTCAATTTTAAAAGCAACCTATTTGATCCCTTAATTATTCAAAGAACACCATGTTAGTCCTTTTTGTTTGCTTTGTCAACCAAAGTTAAATTTGGGTTAGAGGTGGCGTGAAGGCGACGGGTGAAAAAGGATCTAATTGTGATTTGCGAAATATGGAGAGTATGAGAAATCCGATGCTTTTTTGTGAGTGAAATCAAAGACACCATTGTTGAAAATGAAAGAATTTTGTACATAACACTCAGTTAAGGCATATGAACCTTATTAGAGAAACTGAAGGCTATTGGCGAAAAAGGATCTAATTGTGATTTGCGAAATGTGGAGAGTATGAGAAATCCAATGTTTTTTTTGGGTGAAATCAAAGACACCATTGTTGATTACAAGTTTGGGGTTTATGTGTAGGTATTGATGGTTTCTAATTGCAAACTGTTATTGTTTTGGGGTTAATGTGTAGGTATTGATGGTTTCTAAAATCTTTATGTTGTTAATATTTATTATTTATGATTTTAGGGTTTAATTTTTTAATGTTTATGGTTTCTAATTTTAGGGTTTAGTTTGAAATGGACAAGTATTTATATCTTAGAACACAATACAATGATGAATTCATTCATGAGTAATTTAGTGTGTACGAAGGATGAACAATTGATGATTTGAAAGTGGAGGTTGACATGTAGAGTTATTTTGAGTTGTTAGGTTGCTTTAAGGAGTTGGGGTTTAGTGAAATAGAGAAAATATATTATAAGGGTCCCATGTTTGGGATGGATGTGTTGCTTGACAACAAAGGTGCCTTAGAGATTATTGATCTTTATAGAGTGCATCTAAATGTTGATATATATATATATATATATATATATATATATATATATATCAACACCTTTTGTCTCAGCCTGAGTATTAAGATATCCCCTTAATGACACCAAAGTAGATCATGATGACATTGTAGATGAGGGTGAATAAGTTCTTGCTGAAATGTATGAAGAAGATTGGTGGCGAGTTGAAGGGTGGGGAATTTAAGGAATCTGAGATGAAGAAAGCTAAGATGAAGGAAGATGAGATAGAGTAAGCTTAAATGAAGGAAGCTGAGGTAAATATTGATAATATAAATGTGGTTAGTGAGGTGCATGATGATGTTATTTATGATGACACCGGCGATGAGAACTTCAATTATTATAGTGCTTTGGAGATAGCTTTTGATGATGATTCCGATGAGTATGCTGAAATTGAGGAGGATGAACTTGATAATCTGATTGATTATGAACATGAAGATGATCAAGGTGGAAAAAGAAAAAAAGGGAAAGAAAATTGGAAAGAAAACAAGGATGAATTTGAATGGAGTAATAATGATAGTGATGACCTAGAAAGTGGATGTGAGAGTGATGATAACCGTGGAGTTAGAAAAAAGAAGTGCCATATTTTCAAGTTGCAAAAAGACATATCCAATTACTAATGAGAGGTAAGAAAGTATTTTAGTACCAAAGGTGATTTTAAGGAAGCAATAACCTCATATGCAGTCCAATGTGGTAGAAACTTGAAGTTCACTAAAAATGACAAATTAAGGGTAAAGGTTAGATGTAAAGATGGATGTGAGCAGGAATCATATTCTGCTAAGTTGCAAAATGACGACTCTTGGAAACTAAGGAAGGTAGTTGACATTCATAGTTTTAATAGATACAATATGAAGATGATAAGTACTAAATGGTTGAGCAAAAGGATTCAAAATTCCTTGAAAACTAATTCTAAGATGAAGATTAAGGATATAAAGGAAAACATACAACAGAAGTGGAATGTAGGGGTCAACAAGACTTAGGTCGTGAAAACTAGATTTGTATCTAGAGACATGGTTAATGGGTATTTCCTAGGGGAATATACACGAATTTATGACTATTGTAATAAGGTATTAAGAAAAAACACAAGGTCACCAATAAAACTAAATGTTCAACTTGTTCAAGAAGGTATTGATGATCAAATACCCAATTTTAGAAGGGTATACAAAATCTTGCAGCATGTAAGGGGAGCTTCAAGTTATGTATACATTTCATAGGTCTTAATGGTTTATTTTTAAAAGGTATTTGTGGCAAAATCCTGAAAACTATAGGTAGAGATTCTAATGATCAAATGTTGCCAATAGCTTTTGATGTAGTGGAGGGTGAAAATAAGGATAGGTGAACATGGTATATGGAGCTTCTTATTAATGATTTTGGAGGTAGAGATGAGTGTCTCACATACAAATTAATTTCTCATCAACAAAAGGTATTTTATGTTTCTGTTGTTATGCTTATGTTTGATGTTATTCTTATGTTTTCATTTTTTATTATTGCTATAATTTATGATTGTAGGGTCTATTACCAGCAATGGATGAGCTTTTGCCTCATGTTGAATAGAGATTCCATGTCAAGAATTTTTATAGCAACTTTGGAAAGAATTTTCCTAGAAAAATGTTGAAGGAGTTGATATGGAAGGCTGCAAAACCACCTACTCTCAAGCATGGTAAAGAAAAATGAAAGAAATACGAGTTTTCAATGAAGATTCCTTCGAAGATGCTAGAGTAGATAATACTTTAAGACACATAACAAGTGTGATGTTGTTCTCAATAACATGTCAGAAGATTTTAATAATGTCAATCTTGAGTCAAGGGCTAAGTCATTTATAGCCATTATGGAAGAAATCATTACCTACATGGTGGAAATATGGGCAAAAAATAGGATGAGATTCCAAAGCTTGGTAGATGATGATGTGTTACCCAATATCAAAAGGAAAATTGTGTTTGTCTTGCAAGCTTTATATGAGTATTTGTTTACGGTGGAAAATGGTAAACAACCGTTGGTCCTCCCAAAGTCTTAAAACTAAGGGTTACTCGCAAGATCGACGAGTTGATCTTAAGACATGTGCTAAGATTTTGAAATTATACTAGTTCTGTCGAAATCCTTATCTAAGAAACGATTTTCTAAGACTAAGGGAACAAGTATAATGGATTTCCACACTATGACTAGACTCAACTGGATGGTGACTCGTGACCAACAGAAAAAGCCTAAATGAAACAACTAACAATCTGATTGCTCACAATATGATTTGACCAACTACAGTGACTCGTGACCGACAAAAGGATGTGAACTTCAGACTTCTTCTAAACGAAGTACGTGTCGATTGACTCTTTTGTTAACTTGAAACCTTGTAACAAAAAGAGAATCAACATAAATGATAGTACAAAGAGATTTCTGAAAAGTAAATAAAAAGCAAGTAAAAGTTTTAAAAGAGATGATAAAAATATAAAGGTTTTGCATTGAAATAAAGATGGTGATTCATGTACATCAAGCACTTCACAACTCCTTTTTTCCTGACGCTTAGAATATACAGAGTTTTAGCAAGTGATTTAAGTATACAAGTGAACGCACAAAAATTACATTGAAACTACTTATTTATAGTATTTACAAAGTAACTGCCTAGACATAATCGACGAATGACATTCAAATCCTAAGGCAACCGCTTCACTAGATGTTTCCACCTATTTAGCACTTAAACGAGTTACAAACTGGTTGGAGATTTTGAATTTTGAATCTTTCCACTTCTGACTAAAAATCAACCGCTTCTGGATTGCTTCGACATGCTCCCCCTTTGATTAAAGAAAAAACAAAATTCTTTTAAGTCCAGAGTCCTCTATGGTCGACAAGACCAAATTCGACCATTTCCTTTGCTTTACATGCCTTGGTCGATTCGACCAATTTCCATATATTTTAATATGTTATCCTTCTGTTCGACATAACTCCACTTTGACATTATGGCTTGTTATCTCTTTAATCATTGATTTCTTTAATCTACTAGAACCAAACTTTCAAATACTTTACGCTCAATTTCCAAAAGGTCCTTATTTCAGAAAACACTTAACTTATGAGAAGATCTTCATTTAATACACGTGCTTGAATACCTTGATATTTTCAAGGTAACAAAATCCCCCCAGAGATGCCATTTTTGAATTTCGACTTACATGAGATAATGGCATCTTTGAAGTGTCGGTCTTAGTATTCGACTAAATCGTTCCCACTACTTCAAAAAGTGGACGTTACTATTCCACTTTTTCTGTGATGTTACGTAATCATGGAAATGTATCACGCTTTCAGTTTCGAGATGTGCGATCATTTAATGTTCACCATCATTGCACTTTTAGTGGCATACATGACCCACCACTTCTGCTTCAATCTCGCAACACGTGTCCCTCGACTTGACACGATTTTGACTTAGGAAATCACAAAATATTTTTTCTCCATTATTCTTTATTTTCCTAAAAGGCTATAAATACCCATTTTTCTCATTCTTCTTCTTTCCGCTTTCTTCAACCTCTTGTTTCAGAAAAACCCAGAAATCACAAACACCACTACTGTTCACCGTCTTCAAACCTCTTCAAGCTTCTACAATGGAGAATGCTAGCAACCTGACTACTTCTCCAGCCATGGGTCTTCAGTTACGCCTTGTCGACGGCAAACCCTATGTACCAGAGCCTCCATTTGCTAAGAAAAAAACCAAAATCTAGAAATCTCAGGTACTTATTCCCTTTTCTCTCAAAGAAAAACCTCTATCTTTCCTAGGTCCTCTCCTTGCAGATATGCCTTCTAAAATATATGTAGATAGTAAAGGGGATTTTTCCCCTACTAGCACTATCAACAAACCTATAATCTCTTCCTCAAACCCCATTGCACTTCAATACATTGAAAGAAGTTTCAGAACTGCTCCACCCTTGAATTGCCCTAAATTTAGTGCTTGGATGGCGCGTCTAACAACTGACAAAGGTGGTCAATGGAGAAAAATGGGAATTTACACATTGCGGGAGCTTTTCTATTGTGGTCATCCATGTTCTAGTGGCATACTGTTGGCTTCCTTACACCTTTGGGAGGGGTCGACCAACACTTTCCACACCAAGTATGGTATGATCACTCCTACCCTGCTCGACATTGTTGCCATTACGGGATTGAAAACATCTGGCACAGTTTTTAACCACCTTGATGCTGACCCTATGCCAATAAGGTTCGACGTTGGTGAGAGTAAAAATCCAACATACAATAACTTCATCAACCACCATGCCCAAGATTCTGGCCCTATAATTGATGAAGAACATGTAGCATTTTTAACCCTCAGGCTATCCCGTTTCATTTTCTACTCCAGGTCGATGCAGGTAGCCAAGCAATTTTCTTATATGGCCACCCAATTATATATGGGAGAGAATGTTGCTTTGGGCCAGCTGATTTTGGCCTCCTTATACGCATCCTTGACTGATGTTGCTAATTAGGTCAAGAATTTCGACCCCACTATTCCAAAGAAAAAGAGTGTTTTGGTACATGGTCATTTCTGGTTTTTGCAGTAATGGCTGAATGCCACTTTTATGAAGAAATTAATCCTTTCAGAAGCAGAAAAACAACATGTCCCCAAAATCAACTTCATGTCGTTTGATAGCGTCTTCTTCCATTAACTCCAATCGACAAGGGATCTCCAAACGTTGACGTTTTTAAACTGCTTTTCAACATTATGTTGACAAGAGTCGATTTCAAACCCTCGATGGGTCCATTTTATGATGGAAAGACTGGCCCAGAGTGGCTCACTAAATCTTTCCCACCTGTGAGGGATGAGGACAAGAAAAGATCTTTAGTTTTCTAGAGATGTTTTCTAACTGCCCAATTTCTGTCTTCTGTGATTGTCGGCCTGAATCCAGGTTTGGTTGCTTACCAGTCCAACTTGGTGGCTCGACAGTTTGGGCTCTGTCAACTTGTTCCCAAATCTTTGTTTAACTCCCACAAGCTACTGGTCGACATCACCTCTAACCAACCTTGGGAAGTTATAAAAGAGGATGTCAACAATCTCTGGGAACAAAGGCCTATACTTACTTTTACCCCTTTTCAGCCATCATTCTACTGTACCAAGGAGTTTGAGACTTGGTGGAAATCATATTTTGTTACTTTCGTTGGTGATTCTGATAGAAAGATAGCTGAACTAACTGCAACTTTTGATCATTTTCGAGGCAAGACGGCCAAATGTAAGACTACTAACATTAAGCAAATCCAAGCTTTCCAGATATATTTTAGCGTGGTGTATCTACCTAACAACCTTCGTTGGACCATTTCTGACGTGACCCAAGAGTTAAAGAAGAAGGTAACCGACAGGATTCCACAACTAAAAATTCATGGTTACGCGAAAGACAAATATCTTTACGCACTTCATTTTGGAAAAAAAAATAAATTTCTTCCTTTACCGACTAGCCCTTTGGCCTTGGCTTTTCGCCCACCTATCCTAGATTAGTGGTATAACTCTTGGTAACAACTTATGGAAAGCTTGATTTTCTTTGTTATTTCGACTTTTCTATTTATTTGACTTCGCCATTTTTTCTTTTAGCTATCCCTCTTCAGGTATAGCCACCAAAGATTCTTGTCAACAAAGTTGACCCTTCGACAACAAAGGTACTGCTTCAGCTTTTGCCAATTATCTTTTATGATCTGGTATTTCTAACTTAGCAATGTTTTTGCAGATCGTTCCTGATCATACACCCTCTGATGACGAATTGATTTTTCCTTCACTCAAGAAGACTGGTTCATCTATAAGTGTATTTGTACACTTCTTATCATTTCTATTTTATGACCTAAAACATACTAATGTTTTCTCTGCATGCCAGAGTCAAAAACGCTCAGCGGATTTGACTGCTCCCTATGAAACGTCCAAAAGGTCCAAGAAGGATAAAAAACACACCTCTGAGAGGACTGAGGTATATATCTTGTCGACTCAAGTTCTTCTTTTTCGACTGACGTAATAACTTCAACTTATAGGTTTTTCCTAATACTTAGCCATCACCTGATGTTCAGTCCCCTCAAGACTCCCAAAAATACAAAATCCATAAGAGGAAAAAAAAACTTCCTCTACTGAAGATAGAGTGGTAAAAAATAAAAAGAAAGTAAAGGCATATGTGGCTCAAAACCTTGAAACAAAGGTCGACCCAAATCCTGCTAAAAAAATGGGGGGGGGGGGGTCAAATGAGGTCGAAGATCTAACTCTTATTACAAAGAGGAGAGGTAAAGTGATCTTGACTAAAAATCATGAGGCTAATCTAGATTTAGGCTTTGATGCTATAGTGAGAAATACAACCATTGTTACTCCAACTTGTGCTCTCGAACTTGATGAAGTTCAAGACCCCATGGGAGGCAATATTACTGCTTCTGCTGAGCAGGATAAGCTTGTAGATCTTAATCCATCGCCACGGGTATTTGCCAAAAAATTTCAACTTCTCTTTTTCTTTGTTTGTCAAATTTATTTGGCTAACATCTATCTTATTTTCTTTAGATTGAAGCTTCTGGCCCACAACAAAGTGTGGCCGATTATTCTCCTTTGTAGGAGGTTTCTTCTCCTCACTACCAAGCTAATCCCAACATAGCCACTGGTGATTTCGTTTACCTGACCATTCTGGATACTCTTA
This sequence comes from Vicia sativa, assembly GCA_021764765.1. Lineage (NCBI taxonomy): Eukaryota > Viridiplantae > Streptophyta > Magnoliopsida > Fabales > Fabaceae > Vicia > Vicia sativa. The sequence continues at coordinate 60,933,492 of CM038794.1, forward strand.
GTGACTCTGATTCAGTCATTAGTCCTTCCAAACATAAGGGTTCTAGTTCGACTAGCTCTGACTCTAGTCTTTCAGATTTCCTGCAGGGTTCAAAGGCAGATAAAAATGCTACCACTTCAGATAAAACTGCTACCACTTCTCAAAATCCTCCTCCTCCTGAAGGCATTCCTCAAGTTTCCACTGAGGAGAAGAAGGTCGATTCATCCAAAAAGAAGGTCGACTCACCATCACCTTCAGAATAAAAGAAAATTGATTCACCTAAGCCTTCATAAGAAAATAAAATCGACTCACCAATGCCTTCATCAAAGTTGGGGATTAATGCTGCTACCCTAGAAGAACTAGAAAGGCTACGTAGCTTTGTGAGTTCTCACACTTTTTCCTCTGATTCTGACCAATCTCAAACTCACAATGACAAGTTAGGGCCTGAGGAAACAAAGGTTAAGAAGTTGACAGATAAAATTTGAACCTACGCTTTAAGCCCTGAGTTGCCTCAAATACTTCATGATGATCTAGCTATTGGCTCAGAAATTTCAAACGCTCTCACTCAACTGAAGGCCCTTGATATTTATGATTCTGCTAAGCTCATGATGACAGCGTTTGACAAGTGCTTCACCCCTATGCTTGAAAATATCGAACGTATGAAAGAGAATGAGAAATTGGTCGAGGCGAATCAGGACTTTGTGAAGGAAAACTGGAAGTAGTGGTACAGGCTCATAAGGAGATTAATGGGATAATGGCGATGATTGAACAAAAACAACAAAAACTGAGTCCTAAAAGGAAGAGAGCTGCTGAAATACGCAGTTGACTTGCTGATTTGAACAAAGAAATGGCTTTGTTAAACAAGGAACTAGAAGTCGTTTCTACGCAAGAGGAGAAGATTAATGAAGTTATAACTCCTGCTCAAATCCAAGTGAATAAGATGACCATGGATGCTGTAGCCGTAAGCAGTGTAATCTCGACTGTCAAAACAGAGATTATATCTCTTAAGGCTAGTGTAGAAAACTTTAAACATCATGCTTTGCGCCTCCAAGGAGAAATGCGGTCTTTCCAGAACAAATTTAAGCATTTTTAATCGTTGTAACCATTCTCCTGTGATCTTTTTGTGTAATATTCGAACAATGGCTTTTATCCAATTTAATATAGTGTTTCTCTCTTTGCCTTACATAATATGTTATGTATGCTCAATTTTTTGGTTTCGACATAACTCTCTCCAGCTTATTTATTCGACAAATATCTACTCTGTCAAAATTTTAATTTCTTGAAGAACAGGCTTATACTTCTTTAAGTACTTACCGTTTACCCTTAAATTTCGTCGATATGGGGGATAATTCTTCAAGTTCATAGGCATTGTTGGAAAAAACTTGTACCACCTTAAAAGGTCTTTCCCAATTTGGAGACCATTTTCCCAAGATTCTATCATTTCTATCCAAATCGTCGACAGCGAATACCTTATCTTTTACTTTCTGACTATAGGCTCTGGCAACTCTTTCTTTCTTTCTTCTCACCGAATCAAGAGTTAGCATCCTCTCTTCATCTAGGTCGACAAGCTCGTCTACCATCATGTTCCAGTAATCTTCAGATGGTATTTCATGTTGTCTTTGGACTCTTACTGATTACATATGTATCTCCACAGGCAACACAACATCATGTCCATATGCAAGTCAAAATGGAGTAGTTCCGGTTTCTTCCTTGGGAGAAGTTATACATGCCCATAAGGCTTGATCTAGTGTTCTATGCCAATTTCTTGGCTTCTTTCCTACATGCTTCTTGATTAGGATAATTATTACTGTATTGGCAGATTTAACTTGGCCATTTTCCTGAGCATAATAGGGAGTAGATGTTAACAATTTAATTCCAACTTCTTGCATAAATTCTTGCATTTTTTCCCAGTAAACACTGATCCTTGACTAGTTGTAATTTTTTCTGGAATTCCAAACCGACACATGATGTGATTTTGTATAAAATCAATAACAGCTTCTTGGTCGACATTTGTCAAGGCCACGACCTTAACCCATTTTGTGAAATGATCAATGCTGACTAAAATATACCTTTGTTGTTTTGATGAAGCTGATTTTATTTCTTCAATCACATCTAAGGCCCATCCTCTAAATGGCCAAGGTTTTACAATTGCATGTAATTCACTTGTAGGAACATGTTGTATGACCCCATGCATTTGGCATTCTTGGCGACCTTTAGTAAACTCAATGCAATATTTTAACATTGATGGCCAATAGACACCTAAACGCACCAAAAGCCATTTCATCTTGTGTCCAGCTTGATATGCTCCACATGCTCCACTGTGCACACTCGACACTTCTACATATGCCTCATTTTCTCCAAGGCATTTAAGCAATACTCCTTCAGTAGTTTTCTTAAACAATTCATTCTTTATCAAAACGTAACTGAGGGCACGATATTTGATCTTGCATCCTGTCGAACCCGTGGAGGAACGTAGATAGTCGACCAACGGCTTGCGCCAATCACTCTCTTGCCCATTGTCAATTATTAAAATTTGAAAATTTTCAGCATCTACAGCCCTAACTTTATAATTGACAAATCTGAAGGAGATAACAAAGTTGCTCGAACTTTCTTTCTTACCTGAATAAGCTCTTAGTTTTGATCTTTCTTGTATCCTAAAGCTTCTTGCGCTAAGTCATTAGCTTCTTGATTTTCTCATTGAGGTATATGTCGAATATTCACTTGTTCAAATTGTTTGAGTAATCTAATGGTGATCACAAAGTACATGATTAAATTTTCTTTGACACATCTATATTCTTTTGATACTTGTTTAATCACCAATTTAAAATCTCCCATAATTTTGACATTTCTTGCCCCCAATTCTAGCAGCAGTTCAAGTCTTGTTATTAAAGACTCATATTCTGCTTCATTATTAGTACATATGTCATCGATTACATATTTGAACTCTGCTGAAATTCCATTGGGAGAAATTATAATGCCCCCTATTCCAGCTCTATTTTTATGGATAGAACTGTCGAAGTATGACTTCCATGGCATTAAGTCGACATAATTTTGGGGCATACCAACCATTGAATGGTCGACAAGGAAATCTGCCACTACTTGCCATTTCATCGCTTTCAAGGGCACATAAGTCAGAGAATACTCTGTTAATACTAAGGCCCATTTACCTATTCAACTATGTAAAATTGGTTTGGACAACATGTCATTAATAATATCAAAATGAGAAGACACATACACATCAACGTGCTTTATATATTGCTTCAATTTAATACAAGAGAAATACAAACACAAGCATAATTTTTCTATATTACTATACCTAGTTTCAGGATCATTTAGCATTCGACTAAGGTAATACACGGGTCTTTCGACACCTTTTTCATCCTCTTGAACTAACATACTTCTTATAGTCGAATCTGAAGCTGCAATATACAACCTCATAGGCCTATGTCTAACAGGAGGTGCTAATATTGGAGGCTTCACTAAATATTATTTGATTTTGTTGAAAGCCTCTTGATGCTCCTTTCGACAAATGAAATCCTCATTTTTCAGTCGAAGCAGTGGTGAAAATACTTTAGTTTTTCCACTTAAGTTGGATATGAACCTCCTTAAGAAATTTATTTTGCCCAAAAAAACTAAAGTTCCTTTTTGGTCGATGGAGCTTGACGTCTATGATGGCTTTGGTCTTGCTTTGATTCACTTCTATGCCTTTTTATGCACCACAAAGCCAAGAAAGTCACATGCTTGTACACAAAAAGCACATTTTAATGGATTCATTTTTAATCCATATTTCCTCATTCTCTCGAAAGATTTTTGAAGATGTTGCAGATGAGTCGATTTGTTGTTCAACTTTATTACAATATCATCAATATAAACCTGCATGAAATCTTCATTAAAGTCATGAAACATAGAATTCATTACCCTTTGATATGTTGCTCCGACATTTTTTAAGCCGAATGGAATGACAACCCATTCATAGGTTCGTAATGCTCTTGGGCAACGAAACGCCGTCTTCGGCTTATCTTCATCTGCAATAAAAATTTGGTTATAGCCAGAGTAACCACCAAGCATACTTAAATATTCAAAATCAGCAGCAAAGTCGACCAACATTTTTGCCACAGGCATAGCGTATTCATCCTTAGGAGTGACAACATTTAAATCTCTAAAATCAATGCACACTCTTAATTTTCTATTTTTATTAATCATTGGCACTATATTTGCCAACCATTCGACATACCTTGTAGTTCTTATGAATCTTCTTTTGAGGAGTCTTTCTATCTCCTCTTTGATTTTCGACATTATTGCTAGAGCAAAACGTCTGGGTGTCCGCTTTACTAGCTTCTTTCCAGCTTTTATTGGTAATCTTAACTCGACCAAATCCCTTCTTAAACCTGACATTTCATTATAATCCCAAGCAAAACAATTTTAAATTCTTTTAATAAAGATATTATCTCAGTTTTTAGCTTTTGGTCGATATTGGCACTGATATAGGTTGGTCTTTTGTCCCCATCTTCGCCAAGATTTATTTCCTCTAAAGGGTCTTGTGGTTGCATCTTTTCAGGAGCCATTGGATCCTTTTTAAAGCCCGAAGGCTCATCGTCATATATGCAGTCTAGACGCTGCCTATCGACGTTTTCTTTGACCCCTTCATTTTTATCTGGTGGCTTTGGCTCAATAGCCAAAGTAATGTCTTCCTCCAAAAATTTTATTTTATTGGCTTCGACAACCGTATTTTCTTCAGTCTCTAACGCCAAATTTATTTTATTTTCGACAATATATACCGAAATCCTTCTCAGAGCTTCAAGCTCAGACATCATTATCACTGATGTCTCCCTAGCGTGTAGGTCGATTTTCACTATATGGATCCTCCAAAGGTTCCACACCCCACATCTAAGTTGGCATACACTTCTTCAGCAGGTGAGCATGGGGAAATGTTAGAAAATTTCCTGTCGAACTGCCTTTTCCCAATGTTGTTCACATCAACCATAAAGTATCCTTGGTCGGCCTCGATGTTTTCTATAATTCCATCCTCCCTCCAAATTACCAAGCGCCGGTGCATTGAAGAAGGCACTACTCCAATGCCATGTAGTCGTTCTCTTCCCACCAAAAGATTATAGCTTAGCTTCCCTTAAATCACCATAAAGGAAAGGTGAAAAGAACATGAAAGACCTTTTATCGTAGTTATCTATGAGCTCTTAATTGCTTTAACTCACTTTTTGAAAACTCGCTTTGTGTGTGTATAATTTGAAAAGAAGTATTTTGTTTTGAATTCGTAATGATTCTTATATTAGTCCTCAGGAATGTATACGAAGTGTTTGAAAATATTTCGAAAGTTTAACTTTGTAATGATTCTCGTATGAATGTATACAAAGTGTTTTTGAAAGTAATTTTGAAAAAAGTGTGAGGTGTGAAAAGTATTTTGGAGCAAGCAATTTAGAATCTTATTACCTACTCAGGAAAGTCGTTCTTGTTATTTTCCTTCTCTTTTAGGATAGAGTTATCCTTACCATTAGTTGGTAGGTAACTCTATCCGTTGGATGTGGAGGAGATGTAGGATCATCGTATGGTCATTGAAGGCAACATTGTAAGGATACCTTAGCAAATTCGTAGGGACGATCATCACTAATTCATAGGCAACAACCGAGGAACGAGATCATATATTCGGAGGCAACATCGAGGGTCATCGAGGGACTATGATCTTTGTGATGATTTTGAATCGAGGGACTTTGCTAATGGTACCCCTACGTTCGATGGACATGACCATTTTTATCTGAAGACAACAAGGGAGGATACCCTAAGGGTGTGAGTGTGCACAGTATGTTTAGTTCAGATATTTTATCTTGATTTAGGATTGTCTAAGATTTCTTTTAGTCTTGCCATACAAGCCCTAGTTAACATACATCTAGGCAGTTTAATATTTGCAGAAAAATAAAGGTGCGAAAAATAAATGTCCTACGCTATTAGCGGGCTATGATGAAAAGAAGTGTGAAGAAATGTAAATCTACGCTATTACAAAATCGTCCTTGCAACCTATACATCGATTTTTAGAATTTAAATGAAAATAAAGTATGAATAAATAAGAGGAAAAATATTTTAATGAAGATATAAATATTCTAAACTCTAATTTAAAAAGAAAACTTTTTTTTTTGTGTTTTTATATTTTTGTTATTAAGAAAGTGATAACCTAATTACTTATATTTATCTAAATCTAAAGCAACTAATTAAAATAAATAATTATTCTAAGTGAGCCAATAATAGAAAAACTAAAAAAAAAAAAGTGTTAATCGGAAAATAGATTACATGGGTTAGTAAAATGGTAGGTAAGACAAGGCCCAATATTAATCCTACAACAATAACTAATTGGTAAAAAAAAAAAAAAAAAAAAACAGCAGCATGATAAGAGAAACGTACCTCCGCCGCCTTTTCCAAGTAGTAACACAATTTGACTTGTCAAACTTAAAAAGACCACCAATTAGACAGTGACACTTGATATTGCATTGGAAATTCGTCGGACGGATTCTGTGGCAATTGAATGATTTTCTCCTTCTGCTTTTTCTGGACAAAACAAGCAAAGAACACAATACACAATTTTTTATGGATTTATGATTCATAAGTTTGGGATTGATCCTCCATGAAAGTTTCCTTGTGTTGATTTTGTTGTGTACTAATTCAAAAGTAATTGCGCTTTTTGTGTTATAAGTGTTAAGAGTCCCACATCGGATAATATATGGCCTGAACATGTGTTTATAAGTGAGAGCAATCTTCACCTTACAAGCCGGTTTTGTAGGGTTGAGTTAGGCTCAATCCACACATTCTAACATGGTATCAAACATGCCATCAGAGCCTCATCTAAGATCCATTGGGCCACCCATCATCTATTTCTACGCTCCAGCCCTAATTCCTGAGCGTGAGAAGGGGTGTTAAGCCTACAAGCCGGTTTTGTAGGGTTGAATTAATAAGCATGGGAATGGAAATTTTTTTCCAGAACCACCATTATATAATATCATTGTGTGGTTTAAACGGTGAACAAATTAATAAAATAAAGGGTGTTAATACACCCAGTGAGATTCAAACCCATGATTTTATATTTGTAAGCCTTACTCCTTACCAATTGAGTTATGTTACTTATTCAAAATAAAAAGTTAATTGAAAATATATGAAGACGAACAATTATTTGTTTTTTAAAAATATAAATAATTTGAAATAAATTATTATATTTTAAATAGATCTTGGGAACGAATATTTATAAAAAAAAAAAACCCGGAATATTAGTGTAATAAACCAGAAGAAATTTAAAACCAAGTTTGAAAATAATTTTGACAGTAGCACCAGGCGGGCAAATTTTAGGGTGCAACAATAGCAATACCTTCGACTTTTTCCCTGATCAGTAGGGGCTTCAGATGGCTTCTCATATCCATATTTGGCCTCTCAAAAAAGACATTTTAGTTCTCAATTAAACAATTATTCATGACAAAATAGCATATTGGCTTATGCAAAGCCATCTATTCAGCATCAACATCACCAAAATCTTCTACTTTAGTTGGGCAGTCATACTCTGCAGGAAGAATCGACACTACATTGACTAAGATGTCTAGACTGTAACACCCCAATTCTACCCCGGTAATTATTATGAAAATCAGAGTTATAAAATTCTTTTCAACAAACAATTGGAGTATTACAATTCAACTAAAACAACAACACGATAACACAGATACATAACACCTAAACTCGGATGAAACGAAACAACATGAATCAACTTTATTAATATTAAGCTGCGGAACTACATTAATCAATTTAGATGTCATAGCATATTTTCAACTTAAAACAATTTAAAGTCAACAATTACTTTTCATATATCAACATAGTTATTCAACAACAAAATCAAAATAGAAAAACAACTAGCGTTCATCCCCCCGAGTGTTACGTATCAGAGCGACAACCCGACTCGAACTAACAGCAACTAAACCTTTGTTCTTCATTACCTGCACGTTACCCACGTAGAGGCAACATCACAACAGAAGGGGTGAGATATCTAACAATCTAATAAATCGTATGATAAATAATATATTAGAATTCAGATAAGGTAAATCAATGCTTCAGTAATTATTCATACAACCAACAAACAACTAAATAATAACAAGAAGACATTTTATTTAATCAACGTAACAACTTAAATCAACACAACCTAATAAAAACATCAACTTATAACAACAGCAACTTATAACCACAACAACTTATAACAACGGAAACTTATAGCAACAACAACTTATAATAACAACAACTCACAACAATAACAACTTATAGCAACAACAACTTATAACAACATCACAATGACAATCAACAAATAACGAATAATACCAACAACTTTAACACGCGACTCAATATGTGACTCAACTATGCAAATGCATGTGGTACCATTTGGAGCAGAACTCCCAACTTAAAATCATGCCAGGTTATCGAGGCATTCAACAAGGCATAAGCCTTCAACGTAGTGCCATCAAGGCCAAGGCATAAGCCTTCAACTTTCAACGTGGTGCCAATCCAGGCCAACTTAATAATGCAATGTATGTCATGCGACCTCAACTTCAACAACAAATACACAACGATGCAACAACAACAACAACAACATACGACAACAACAACTAGATCAACACCGGTCATTCGACCTACAACTCAAGCATGTCCATAAATTAGAACAATTCAACTTATTCAACATTGACCATAGACCTACATCTTCATCAACTGCAAAACAACTTATCAACATTGGTCATACGACCTACAACTTCATCAACGTATCAACAACAATAATAGTTTATCAATAGAATTAATACGAGCAAACAACAACCAATTTCATCACAATCTACAACTTCGCAATTTATTAACAACATCTATACCAACAAACAATAACAATTACTACACCATTTACAATTTCGCAATTTATTAACAACATCAATACCACCAAACCACAACAACAATTCAACGGAAACAACACGACACAATTTATTACCTGCAATTATATAACTTATTCTATACTCTTAACTCATAAAAATGTCATAATAATATATAATTATAACTTGACATAATTCTCAATAAATTATAAATCACTCTACCACGATCCCTACAATTCTAAAATAACTCTAAGGTGCTCAAAATTTCTCTATCGACAACTCTTGTATATAAAATAATATTTATGAAAATAATTGGTTACTGGTCTGACTCAAGTAATAGTAAAACAACTCTAAAGGGTCAAATATCTTTACCTTTAATTCTACGGCTTATTAGGTTTAATTTTAAACAACTCAAAAACAATGCTGACAACTCTAGACATGTCAGAATCACCCAAAACCATTAAAGTATGACTCTTAATAACTCAAAACAACTCTGATAATTTTATTGACAATTCTAACAACTCTATTGACAACTTTAATAACTCTAATAGAATCGAAATAATTTAAATTAATCAATTAACCAAATAATCGTCTCTTACTCAAAACTCTTAATTTATCATATTAATAATATTAAAACTATTATAATTATAAAATCTAATAGTTAAATAGCTAATATTATTCTCATAAACAAAACTTTATGTTATCAATATATTAAAATTGTAAATTAACAATTCTAAGGTTAGACTTTATCAAACATTAACCAATCAAATAAACAAATGCTACAATGTATGAAACATTAACTTAGATTTTTGGCTTACTCTAATATACTGGTACTGTAACGTGATACTCTCAATTATCTACCCAATTGTGATGTCTACCAAAACAATTAAATTAATGAAAAGTTACGATACCGTGCATATAAATATATTTGATAAAGTTTCGGTACATATGTGGATAAACATGGTTATACACTATACATATATAAATATTATAACGAAATAATATATACATATTCAACCTACAAAATCAATTTAGCAACTTAAAACTCAAGACAAATTTCATCATACTCAAGAATAATTTCAACACACTGACATCAAATAATTTCTCACCAAATAGAACAATCATAAATACATAGTAAAATTCTCCATTATCCTAATTTCCATATACTACTCATCATACAACTCATTAGAAAGTCAGAACCCCACCCTTACCTTGGATTAACGGTCTCTCTAATTTCCGATCGAATTTCTACTTTTCGGTTCCGATTGTGCACTTCCGGTATCCTCTCCTAACCTTTGTGCCTCCTCCTTCTTCAATTTGTTTTCTTTTCTCACGTACAAACCCTATTCCTATTATTTTCTTCCTTTAAATACTCCTTTATATTCTACTCTATTATTAATTAAATTAATTATTCTACTCCTTTAATAATTCAAGTATTATTCTATTATATATTTTATTGACCAATTAAATAATACTTCTCATTTTATTTCTCACATTATAATAAAACTCACTAAATATTTTAGTCAATTAATTTCTACTCATAATATTAATTCTCCGACTAAACTGGTTATTCACTTAATCCTATTTTCTTTCTCCCACATACAACCTTTTCCCAAAAATCTTCACTAAACCCTTATAATTCTCCTTTTATATCTCTTATAATTAAATCCAACTTATAATAATAATAATAATAATAATAATAATAATAATAATAATAATAATAATAATTCTATTATTTCTATTTGGCTTAATTTTCACACCTCATTTCTACTACTTCTAACACCAATTAAATAACTCTATTAATCCACACTTATTTCTAATATTATTTCTAATAATATTCTATAATAAAATTAATTCATCACTAATTAATCTCAACTTCCGATAATTCACTTAATCATCTTAAATCAACTTATAAATTAATTAGTGCTCCTTATAATTCTACTAATAAATCCAACTTCGACTAAATTCCAATAAATAATTCCTTATATAATTTAATTAAATAATTTTCGGTGTTACAACTCTCCCCCACTTAGGATATTTTCGTCCTCGAAAATCCATCCGACACAACTATCCTTAACATCACACTCGCACCTAATCCTCGATTCAACAACTCAATCACAGTTTAAATCCAATACTTATACTTCAATCTTTCAATTACCCTTGCAACATAATCGTTACTATTTTGCAACCATTTTAGCAATACCTTGAAACAACATCTTAGAAAATAGTAACAACTAAAACTCGCTTACTTTCTTGTACACCATGGTATCCTCACCTTAACGACATTCTTGTCGTAGCATCCACTACTTACTTACCATTAAGATAGCAAAATAATTTTATATCATCCAACATGATCTCGTCTACTATCAACAAGAGATTAAGGGTGATCAGTTCCTCAATTTGTCAATAGATAGCCGACAACCATAATAGAGATTAAACTGTCGTTACTAACATTAATAGTATTCTTTTTCCAACTTGCATCCATGATTCAAGGATCCCAACAACTCCAACAACTTCTACAACTTTTAAATCAATCCCAATAATTCCACAACATGGTCTACTTAAACAATCAACTTACTAAATTCTATCTCATAGCAACTATTCTTTTCCAATACATCCCAACTTGTCAAACAACCAAATCTTAAATTCTTACCACCTTCGAATTCGAGAAACGGCAAGGCTCCTACAACGTTTGCACCGTATCCATCAATAACATACTAATCTGATATCTCTCAGCTAAACACATCCGAGATGCAAAGCTTCTCCCCCACTTAGCTTCAACTTAATTCCTGCAAACAGTCAATCAAAAAGCAACAAGTACCAACAGTGTTCCACACACATGTCGCGTACGAAGGAAGTAAACAACGTTAGACAACACTGGCCGGACAGACCAACCTGCTCTGATACCACTTTGTAACACCCCAATTCTACCCCGGTAATTATTATGAAAATCAGAGTTATAAAATTCTTTTCAACAAACAATTGGAGTATTACAATTCAACTAAAACAACAACACGATAACACAGATACATAACACCTAAACTCGGATGAAACGAAACAACATGAATCAACTTTATTAATATTAAGCTGCGGAACTACATTAATCAATTTAGATGTCATAGCATATTTTCAACTTAAAACAATTTAAAGTCAACAATTACTTTTCATATATCAACATAGTTATTCAACAACAAAATCAAAATAGAAAAACAACTAGCGTTCATCCCCCCGAGTGTTACGTATCAGAGCGACAACCCGACTCGAACTAACAGCAACTAAACCTTTGTTCTTCATTACCTGCACGTTACCCACGTAGAGGCAACATCACAACAGAAGGGGTGAGATATCTAACAATCTAATAAATCGTATGATAAATAATATATTAGAATTCAGATAAGGTAAATCAATGCTTCAATAATTATTCATACAACCAACAAACAACTAAATAATAACAAGAAGACATTTTATTTAATCAACGTAACAACTTAAATCAACACAACCTAATAAAAACATCAACTTATAACAACAGCAACTTATAACCACAACAACTTATAACAACGGAAACTTATAGCAACAACAACTTATAATAACAACAACTCACAACAATAACAACTTATAGCAACAACAACTTATAACAACATCACAATGACAATCAACAAATAACGAATAATACCAACAACTTTAACACGCGACTCAATATGTGACTCAACTATGCAAATGCATGTGGTACCATTTGGAGCAGAACTCCCAACTTAAAATCATGCCAGGTTATCGAGGCATTCAACAAGGCATAAGCCTTCAACGTAGTGCCATCAAGGCCAAGGCATAAGCCTTCAACTTTCAACGTGGTGCCAATCCAGGCCAACTTAATAATGCAATGTATGCCATGCGACCTCAACTTCAACAACAAATACACAACGATGCAACAACAACAACAACAACAACATACAACAACAACAACTAGATCAACACTGGTCATTCGACCTACAACTCAAGCATGTCCATAAATTAGAACAATTCAACTTATTCAACATTGACCATAGACCTACATCTTCATCAACTGCAAAACAACTTATCAACATTGGTCATACGACCTACAACTTCATCAACGTATCAACAACAATAATAGTTTATCAATAGAATTAATACGAGCAAACAACAACCAATTTCATCACAATCTACAACTTCGCAATTTATTAACAACATCTATACCAACAAACAATAACAATTACTACACCATTTACAATTTCGCAATTTATTAACAACATCAATACCACCAAACCACAACAACAATTCAACGGAAACAACACGACACAATTTATTACCTGCAATTATATAACTTATTCTATACTCTTAACTCATAAAAATGTCATAATAATATATAATTATAACTTGACATAATTCTCAATAAATTATAAATCACTCTACCACGATCCCTACAATTCTAAAATAACTCTAAGGTGCTCAAAATTTCTCTATCGACAACTCTTGTATATAAAATAATATTTATGAAAATAATTGGTTACCGGTCTGACTCAAGTAATAGTAAAACAACTCTAAAGGGTCAAATATCTTTACCTTTAATTCTACGGCTTATTAGGTTTAATTTTAAACAACTCAAAAACAATGCTGACAACTCTAGACATGTCAGAATCACCCAAAACCATTAAAGTATGACTCTTAATAACTCAAAACAACTCTGATAATTTTATTGACAATTCTAACAACTCTATTGACAACTTTAATAACTCTAATAGAATCGAAATAATTTAAATTAATCAATTAACCAAATAATCGTCTCTTACTCAAAACTCTTAATTTATCATATTAATAATATTAAAACTATTATAATTATAAAAGCTAATAGTTAAATAGCTAATATTATTCTCATAAACAAAACTTTATGTTATCAATATATTAAAATTGTAAATTAACAATTCTAAGGTTAGACTTTATCAAACATTAACCAATCAAATAAACAAATGCTACAATGTATGAAACATTAACTTAGATTTTTGGCTTACTCTAATATACTGGTACTGTAACGTGATACTCTCAATTATCTACCCAATTGTGATGTCTACCAAAACAATTAAATTAATGAAAAGTTACGATACCGTGCATATAAATATATTTGATAAAGTTTCGGTACATATGTGGATAAACATGGTTATACACTATACATATATAAATATTATAACGAAATAATATATACATATTCAACCTACAAAATCAATTTAGCAACTTAAAACTCAAGACAAATTTCATCATACTCAAGAATAATTTCAACACACTGACATCAAATAATTTCTCACCAAATAGAACAATCATAAATACATAGTAAAATTCTCCATTATCCTAATTTCCATATACTACTCATCATACAACTCATTAGAAAGTCAGAACCCCACCCTTACCTTGGATTAACGGTCTCTCTAATTTCCGATCGAATTTCTACTTTTCGGTTCCGATTGTGCACTTCCGGTATCCTCTCCTAACCTTTGTGCCTCCTCCTTCTTCAATTTGTTTTCTTTTCTCACGTACAAACCCTATTCCTATTATTTTCTTCCTTTAAATACTCCTTTATATTCTACTCTATTATTAATTAAATTAATTATTCTACTCCTTTAATAATTCAAGTATTATTCTATTATATATTTTATTGACCAATTAAATAATACTTCTCATTTTATTTCTCACATTATAATAAAACTCACTAAATATTTTAGTCAATTAATTTCTACTCATAATATTAATTCTCCGACTAAACTGGTTATTCACTTAATCCTATTTTCTTTCTCCCACATACAACCTTTTCCCAAAAATCTTCACTAAACCCTTATAATTCTCCTTTTATATCTCTTATAATTAAATCCAACTTATAATAATAATAATAATAATAATAATAATAATAATAATAATAATTCTATTATTTCTATTTGGCTTAATTTTCACACCTCATTTCTACTACTTCTAACACCAATTAAATAACTCTATTAATCCACACTTATTTCTAATATTATTTCTAATAATATTCTATAATAAAATTAATTCATCACTAATTAATCTCAACTTCCGATAATTCACTTAATCATCTTAAATCAACTTATAAATTAATTAGTGCTCCTTATAATTCTACTAATAAATCCAACTTCGACTAAATTCCAATAAATAATTCCTTATATAATTTAATTAAATAATTTTCGGTGTTACATAGACTCTCTTCAGAATCAGACTTGAAGTCATCAGTAGCTTCCTCAAAGCACTTAGCCACAGGTCAATTCATGAATTCCTTGATTCGCTCCTTATCAACAGTGTCGACTTTTATTTTGTACTGCTTTTGATTGCCTGCCTTAATTGTAGCAACCTGCCCAACAACAGCTAGTCTTGCAGCCTGTTTTCGACGCTGGAAGCGTCTCCATTGAGTTCGAGACATGGGATTATTTCCCACGTAGCTTTCAAAAACATGGTTGTTTCTTTCAGATTTGAACTTATGTCGGTAGTTTATAATCGACTTTCCTTTTGCATCTCAAGCCACAACACCAACATTTGATGCCCTCATTCTTCCCTGAGGCTTAATCCAGGTGTCTCTGGGAGAAGCAGCAGAAGGAATGAAACTCCTTGGCTTGGCCTGGGAGTTTCCCATGGTTCTTCTAGGATCCCTTGGATTAGGGAATCTTTTGTTGTACATCTTGGCTTTGCCTTTTCCCAATTGCAATTTCTGAAAGTTTTCAGCAACAATCTTATTAGTCAAAGCACTGCACCTAGGGCACAAACAAACCTGCGAGCCCTTATTTTAGCAACGGTAGAGGAAATCTAGCAGATCATCATCAACTTTTAGGTAAACATCAGCCAGGTCGACATTTGGACTTTCACCGGTACTTTCCTCAACCATATCATCATCTGGAAATTCTGTTATCTCCACCATGTTGATTTCGACAGGTTCAGCAAACAAAGCTTCCTCTTGCCTGAGAGGATCAACATCGATTTTCATTTTTCTGGAAGCAAACTTCAGTCGACCTTCTTGCAATGATTTTTGAACGAGATCCCTAAAAAGAAAATATTGAGAGGTTGTATGACCAAGATAGTTATGAAATTTGCAAAAACCTATTTTCTGTCATTTTCTAATGGTGGTAATTTAACATTTGAAAACCTCTTTAACTAACAAATCAAATATTTCTTCACATCTAGTGACATCAAAAATATAAGTTTTTGCATGAAACTTTGAATTGTTTTCGACAGTATTTTTTCCTTTGGCAGGAAATAGTGATTTACACTCATATGTCGGCCCTGACTTCATTTCATCCACGTCGACCTCTGCTTCAGTCGACGAGATATAGTCGGCCTCATATATGGGATCAATATCATCGAAGTCTATATAGGTTACTTTTTCTTTCTTATCTTTAGCGTTAGTATGCCTGACCTTTTCTAGTCGCAACCGCTCAAGATGTCGAACTCTATCAGCTAACTGTGACATACTCTTAACAAAGGTCAGATCTATTTTCTTTCTAATAGAATAATCTAAACCCCAAGCAGCCATTTGAATAAGCTCATGTTCTGGCACTTGGGTAAAACATCTTGCTTTCAATGACCTAAATCTTTTTAGATAATCATCGATAGTTTCAGCAAACCTTCTCTTAATGTTTGACAATTCGACCAAACTAATTTTTGAATGTCCCTCATAAAATTGTTCATGAAAAAGTTTTTCCAACTTAGTCCATGAATCAATAGAATTTGGAGGCAAAGTGGTGAACCATGTGAAGGCTGCCTTAGTGAGGGATGAAGGGAAATGCTTTACCCTTAGGTTTTCATTATTCGCCATATCACCAGATTTTGTCAAGTACCTAGCAATATGCTCGACTGTCGATTCCCCAGATTCTCCCCCAAATTTGGTATACTTAGAAATTTTCCATCCTCTAGGGTTTTCAGTCTGTAAAATATATTTAGACAAAGGGGGAGAATATGTTGGCCTCTGAAGTGTGGTATTCATGCCATTCCTAGCCATAATTCTTTCAACAATTGTAGTTAGGTTATTCTCTACAACTAATTCCTCTTTTCAAATTTGGTCAACAATTTGATCATCCTATTGTCGCGATGTACTAATACCATAGGTGGGTCGACAACCAAATTCCTTTAAGGAACTACAATTTGTCCTTGATGGACATTTTCATCTTCGATTACCCTCATGTCTATTTGACTAGGGGCAGCTAATCGAACAGGTGGCACCTGTCGAACAGGCGCTGGGGGAGCACCCAAAAAATTACATAGACGTGTTAATTAGGCAATCACCTGTCGATTTGTCTCAGCGGACTGCCTATTAGTCTCAACCGAATCCTGTACTCTAGGGTTAAGTATGTTACCCATTTGGTTAATTAACATATTAACCAACCCATGGTTACTATCATCCATTTGTTGCCTTAATACCGCTACTGAAGTATTAGTAAGAGGTGGTACTACAGGCTGAGAAGGCGGTCCTCTATTTTGGTTGCCTCTATTATTTCCTCTTGGTGCAGATCCTTGTAAAGGAGAGTTCACATTTTGAACATTATTTGACACCACTGCTGCATTTGAAGTCGACTGATAACCAGACATTAAGGAATACGACATTCCATAAAGAGGATTTGCAGTGCCAAAATGGGGCACTTGTGGGATTTCAGTCGTAGTCATCATGGGCCCTAGACTCACCGGCTGAGTCTGACGAATACGCGCAGTGACTGTAGTCGACAATGGGACAGCTGGAGGAGGTAATGGTGCAACCTTAGAAACTACTGGATCTGTCGAACTTAATGTTCGTGATGGAACTTCTTTAATGTTATGGTTAGTCATCCTGAGTGTACGTCTCCTAGTTGGTGGTTTATTATACTCTTTTGTTAAACTCCCACTTCTAAGTCTCATACACTTATGACATCTAAAAACATACACTTAGCACTTGTCCCACTGGGCGTTCCGATTTTTTTATTATGGAAAATGGTAAACAACCATTGGTCCTCCCAAAGTCTTAAAACTAAGGGTTACTCGCAAGATTGACTAGTTGATATCAAGACATGTGCTAAGATTTGGAAATTATACTAGTTATGTCGAAATACTGATCTAAGAAATGGTTTTCTACGACTAAGGGAACAAGTATAATGGTTTTCCACACTATGATTATACTCGACTGGCTGGTGACTCGTGTCCAACAGAAAGAGCCTGAACGAAACAACTAACAATCTGATTGTTCGCAATATGATTTGACCAACTATGGTGACTCGGGACCGACAGAAGGCTGTGAACTTCGGACTTGTTCTTAACGAAGTACATGTCGACTGAATCTTTTGTTAACTCGAAACATGTAACAAAAAGAGATTCAACATAAACGATATTACAAAGAGATTGCTGAAAAGTAAATAAAATGCAAGTAAAAGTTTCAAAAGAGATGACTGAAATATAAAGGTTTTGCATTGAAATAAAGATGGTGATTCACGTACATCAACCACTTCACAAATCCTTGTTTCTGACGCTCGAAATATATAGCAAGTGATTTGAGTATACAAGTGAACACACAAAAATTACATTGAAATTACTTATTTATAGTATTTACAAAGTATTTGCCTCGACATAATCGACAGATGACATTTGAATCCTAAGGAAACCGCTTCACTAGATGTTGCCACCTATTTGGCGCTTAAACGAGTTACAAATTGCTGGAAACTGCTTGGAGATTTTGAATTTTGAATCTTCTGGCTTCTGACTAAAAATCAACCGCTTCTGGCTTGCTTCAACATTCTCCCCCTTTGATAAGAAAAAAACAACAGAATTATTCTAAGTCCATAATCCTCTATGGTCGATGTGATACGGTGAACTGACTTTTTAGTTTTTTGTATCGCAAATGTGCGGATAGCAAGAGTCGCCACCGACTTTTATTTTTATCCAATTAAGGGAAGGTAAAAGTACAGAAAAAGACCTTCGTTAGATTCTGAGTACGGGAGAATGGTTATGAAAAGGGAAGGTATTAGCACCCCTTTCCATCCGTAGTTATCTACGGGCTCTTAGTTGCTCTAGATCACTTAAAAATTGTGCTTTCTGTGTGTTTGACAAAAATGTTTTGAAAAAGGCATTTCGCTTTGACTTTGTAATGATTCATGTAGGAATGTATACAAAGTGTTCGGAAATGTTTCGTTTTGAAAAGAGTTTGAACTTTGACAAAAAGTGTGAGGTGTGAAAAGCATTTGATTGAGCAAGCAACTAAAAGTCTTATTACCTACTCAGAATTGGTCGTTTTCATGTTATTTTACGTTTCTTTAGAATAGTGCTATCCATACCATTAGTTGGTAGGTAACCTTATTCGTTGGATGTAAACGGGACATTCAAAGGGACATCGGATGATCATAGAAAGCAACTTGTAGGAAGTATCCTAGCACATTCGAAGGGACTATCATCATTTTTCGTAGGCAACAATCGAGGGTCAAGATCATGTATTCGTAGGCGACATCGTGGGTCTTATGATCTTTGTATCGAAGGGACTATGATGATTTGTTTGGAAGGCAACGGTGCTAGAATACATCTACGTTCGAGGGACATGACCAATTGAATTCGTAAAGGCAACGAGAGAGAATTACCCTAAGGGGTGCATGTGTGAAAAGAGTGTGTTGATTTCAGATATTTTATCTTTGAAAATTAGCGGGCTATGTTGATTT
This sequence comes from Vicia sativa, assembly GCA_021764765.1. Taxonomy (NCBI): domain Eukaryota; kingdom Viridiplantae; phylum Streptophyta; class Magnoliopsida; order Fabales; family Fabaceae; genus Vicia; species Vicia sativa. Next base: position 60,953,032 of record CM038794.1, read on the forward strand.
TAGTCTTGCCATACACGCCTAATTACTAGTAGTTTATAGGGTGCGGAAATTAAAATGCGGAATGTAAAGTGCGGGAAGGTAAATGTCCTACGCTATTACATGGCTTTGGGGCAGATACATAATTTAAACTTGCGGAAAATTAAAACCTAATTTAAACTATTACATCCCATAGACAGTTACATTATTGAAAAAAAAATAAAATGATAAAGAAAAAAAATCGTCTGAATCGAATCAACCTGTAAAGGAACGAGAAATCGGAAAATACGAGATGAATTGAATAAGAGAAAAATGTTGGTAAAAATGCAATTTTTAAAATAAGAAAAATATGCCATGCTGGAAATAACATAAATATGCTAGAATAATTTTTTGGGATTTTTTGGATGCAATTTAATAATTAAAAATGAATTAAAAGTGATTTAAATGCAAAATTATGAATGAAAATAAATATGCATGCAAAATTATATTTTTTAATTTATTAAATTAAATAAAGGTTTTCTGAAAATAATGTAAAAAGAAAAATAATTTTTGATGATTTTTTAATGCAGAAATAAAATTATGAAAAGAATTAAAAATAATGCAAAATATTAAATAATATAGAAAATATGAAAAATAGAAAATAGTGCAAGTTTTGGAAAAAAGAAGGGAAACCGGTCCTGGCAGGGATCGAACTGGAGTCCCTTGAGAGCATCCTTCAACAGTATGCGCCTTTACCACTACGCCATGTGTGCAAGTGTGTTTGAAATCCGGATCGAGTAAAAGAAAGACAAGTGTCGTCTCCTGATTTCCTCGTCTGCGCGCGAAGCTTCATCGTCCCCGATTTAAATTTTCAAAGCTAGCGTCGGCCATTATTCGACGCTATGGTCCCTGGCAAAGTCAAAAAGCAAGCACACGTAATATAAATAAATTCTAAAGCCATGGTTCGATTCCTAGGATCATTCCGAATGCATTGGTATAGGTCTCATGGTCCAATTTTTCCTATTTGGTGAAACCCTAAATCGACCTCAGAAACCCTAATAATGGCATCTCGTGATTCTTGCCCTGAAACTCAAATCAAACTATGCAGAAAGCTTAGAAACATCATTAGCAACACAAATATGTAATCAAAACACATTAAACATGGTTGTATGTATGGATTCGATTTCAAGTTATGTTGATACAAACCGTGACTTGGCTAGGACGATTCTGGATGTTTCAACGCTTGGGGATGATTGGAATAGCTTCCTGGGACCTTGAGGATGCTTATTCAATCCTCAAAACTCCTTGAATTGACCTGCAAAACAGAATTCGAAATTGCTTTTTTTTCAAGTTTCTTTGAAAATTTTTTAGGGTTCTTAGGGCCAATTTTTTTCCTTTTTTCTTGATAGGTATGCATCATACATTTATACTGGATGGATTTGGAATGGTTTTGGGAGAGAATCAATCAACATTCAATGCAAATCAAATTTGATTTTTGTACAAAATCAAATTTTCAAAATTTGATTAATTGTCAATCCAATCTTGCCATATTGATCCAATTTCGAAATTTGCTGGCCTTTGTGAGTTGCTTGGATCTCAAGGAAGGAATAAAAATCAATTTTGCAATTAATTTTGATTTTATACTTTATTTTTAAATTTAATTTGTATTTAAATGAATAAATTCCAAATTAAATAGAAAAATAAAATAAAAATTCGTGGCATTGGGCTTGGATATTCCTAATTGTATGAGGAATAAGTTTGAATGAAGAAAAAGCAAGCCCATTTGCAAAAAATTTGATTTTTAGAAGTATCTCTCTTTGTGCACTCTTTCAAAATTGCCCAACTTGTGAATGGTGTATCTTGCTCATTTTTTCACATTTTTGAGTGTTCTTGGACTTTTTGAAAAGCTCTAAGAGTCCTCTAACCAACCTTTTTGGTCTCATCTCAATTGGAGTTTCCATGCTCAATATATCTTCAAAACAAAAAGTTGACTTTTTGTTGACTTTGAAAATGACCTGTAATGTTTTGAGCCATACTTCTCAAATGAAGCATTTTTTGGACATTCTTGTGAGACATGAAGTTGTAGAGAATTGAATTTCCTTCAAAACAAGAGGTGATGGAAAAATTTCTGAGAAAGTATGAAGAAGTTATGATCAGTCAAAGTTCAGTTGACTTTTCATCTAGAAACCCTAATTTAGAAAGTTTGACTTTTGAGCAAATCTTGAGTTTTCTTGATGAATCATGATCAACCCTTGATCAAATGATGAATGTAACTTCAAAATGAGGATGTTGACCAAAAATTATGAAGTTTGACTGTATGTTGACCACAGTTGACTTTTTGTCCAATACAACTGATTTTCAACCATCTGAGCAATTGTCTGAGCAATCTTGACTTGTAAGGCTTGAATCTTGTCATAGAGAATCTTTGAAGCATATGAGGAGGCATGAAGACCATTGGAGATGTTGGGAGTCCATCTTGACCTGAGAATTTCCAAACCCTAGTTTGGGTTGATTGTCTAGGAGAGAGTTTGTCTGATCAACTCTTGAGGAATCCTTGAGTATGGATGTATGAAATATCTTGAGAGGATGGAGGGCAAATTTTGGGGTATGACAGCTGCCCCTATTCAATCTTCTTGTACTGGAAGGGTTAGATTGACACGCCTGTCTTTCGTGACCTGAAGGTAGAAGATGATTGAACACTCGAATACACCTGAAAATTTGCACTCGCTATTGGTGGATGATGCGGGAATGGGCTTACAGATGCCATTTGGAGAAGCTGGATACTTCACTGGGGGATGAGTCGTACGCTAGACTCGAGAATGTCAATAGGAGAATTGACGGGGATGGGCTTAGGATGCCATCTAGAAAGATCGATGCTGGGGAGTGAGCCGTACGCTAGGCTCTGTAGACGTTTCTGGAAGGAGCACAGAGATGGGCTTAAGATGCCATCCGGAGGGAGTCGTATGTTAGACTTGCTCATTTTGAATGAAGTTATTGGTTTGCATTGATTTTTAACCAAATATGCAGCATTCTGAAAGTGGAGAAATGTTGACAAGTAGTCGGAGATGGGCTTAAGATGCCATCCAAGGCAACTGAGTCGTACGCCAGATTCGTAGTTGCGGTTGATAATAAGAAGGGATTCAGAATAGATCTTTGTGTTGATTACTCTGAGGGGAATAGTAGTTGGCAAAAATGTGGATAGCTTCCCTGTTGTGCATCGGGTGTTGATCCATTGCCTGTTATCGGAGGATAACCAGGGGCGGTCTTTCAGATAGTTTTCCCGTCGGTTCGGGGCTTAATCCTGGACCAGTCGTCGGAGGACAACCAGGGGTGGTCTTTTAGATAGTTTTCCCGTCGGTTCGGGGCTTAATCCTGGACCAGCTGTCGGAAGTGACTTTCACCTGTTTTTGGAAAAACAAGAGAAACTTTGATAGAATATTTGTTAGTCTTATGCAAAGTATGATGCATGATAATGTATATGAATGACATATGCATGAATTATGACTTTATGAGTAATGTATGAATGATAGATGTTGTGGTATTTCAAAACATATCCATCTTGAAGAAGATGCGGATGTTCTGCTTGAGGATTTCTGACTTCTGCTTGGGGATTCGGGTAGGTGAGAACCCCGCTTTTGAAGGAGAAGAAAGATATCCTGGATTCCTCCGATGCACTATCTGACCAAGTCTTGGGCCTAGATATTGTTGAGGAAGGTAGAGATTTGAGAAGCTCGTTGTTGGAGATCTCATACATAGACCCTGCTGAGGAGAGTCTGGGAGGCAATTTGTTGGGGATCTTGCATGTAGATCCTGTTGGGAGGAATCAGGAGGCGCTCTACTAGGGATACTGAGTGCGGATCTCACTGGAGAGCATTTGATGGTTGCTGGGAGACCGGGTTGGGGTCTGTTGGAAACTCTGACCGGGGAACAGGAGATGTAGATTTTCTCCGGTGTACTATCTGACCAAGTCTCGAGTCTGGATACCGCTGCTGGAGAAAAGGGGAATTGCTGAGAGACATTGACTGGGGATAAACATCTTAGTTGGGGATGAAGTGTTACTACTCGGGGACTGATGTAACATTTCTCAGTTGAGTGGAATCACTGCTCGTGGATTAACATATACTCTGCTGGGGGAGGTTTAGTGAGTGACACCTCTGCGGGGATTATGTTCTGTGGGGGAATGCTTTTGGTGACCTTCGTCGTCATCTCAATTCCTAGAGCCTGTAGTAACTACTTTTGTATGCCCGCTTTTCGTATGTTTGTGATTAGATTCTTATTGTCAAATGCGTATAGTCATTCAAAACAAACGTTGGACTTATTGCAAACGACAACAACAAAAATTGTAAAGAGAAAGAAGCTTGCGTTTATTTGAAAGGTGGCGTATGGCCAAGTAGTTTGTACATAAGAAAGGTAAAAAGCTATGCGGAAACAATCTCGTTAAGTTCCAACTATGCTAGTACTCATATATTTCGACTATCTCATCTCCTTGTTGTCAGTAGAAAGTGAGTAGGCTGATCTTCGCCATTTGAATCTTGAATGCTGATAGTAGTCTAGAAGCAGGTGATCTGGAAGAGACATAGTCGTACGCTTAAATCCCTAACTTTTGCCTAGACCGCCCTTTCGGGTTTTCACCACGATACCCTTTTTGCCCAAGCCGCCTTTTCGTTTTCGACTTGCGGTGTACATGTTTTGTATATATCCTTAATTTTGCCCGAACCCTTTTGGTTCGCCAGATGCCCTTATTTTTGCCTAGGTCATCGACCTAGCGGGTCTCTTTATGCGTAGTATTTTTGACTATGTCTCGTTCACGGGTGTGGGAAGTCTTCACCATCCATGGTGCTAAGTATCATAGCTCCGAAAACACTGTCTTGACTACAAATGGTCCCTCGTAGGTGGGAGTCCATTTGCCCCTGTGATCACCTTGTGGAAGAATGATGCGTTTGACTACTAGATCACCGACTTGGTAGACTCGATGCTTGACGTTCTTGTTAAATGCTCTGATCATTCGTTTCTGATAAATCTGTCCATGGCAAATGGATGCGAGTCGTTTCTCATCAATCAAATTAATCTGGTGAAGCCGAGTCTGAACCCAATCATCTTCGCCTAACTCTGCGTCCTGGAGGACTCTGGTTGAGGGTATCCGAACCTCGATGGGTAAGACGGCTTCCATACCGTATACAAGAGAGAAGAGGTTGCCCTGTGATGTTCGTCTCAGTGCGATAACCATGAAGAGCAAATGGTAACATCTCATGCCAATCTTTGTAAGTCACTGTCATCTTCTGTATAATCTTCTTAATGTTCTTATTGGCGGCTTCCACTGCGCCGTTCATCTTAGGCCGATAGGGAGAAGAATTGTGATGTTGGATCTTGAACTGCGTGCAGAGTTCGGTGATCATCTTGTTGTTGAGGTTGGAACCGTTATCTGTGATAATCCTTTCGGGAATGCCATATCGACAGATAAGATTATGTTTGATGAATCGAGCCACAACATTCTTGGTAACAGATGCGAACGAGGTCGCTTCTACCCACTTGGTGAAATAGTCAATTGCCACAAGGATAAAACGATGTCCATTGGAAGCAGTGGGCTTGATTTCTCCAATCATGTCAATGCCCCACATTGCAAAAGGCCACGGAGCGGTTAAAACATTCAGAGGTACTGGAGGTACGTGTACTTTGTCGGCATAAATCTGGCATTTGTGACAAGATCGAGCGTAGCGGTGACAATCAGCTTCCATGGTGGACCAATAGTAACCTGTTCTCAAAATCTTCTTAGCCATTGTATGTCCACTGGAGTGGGTACCAAATGCGCCTTCGTGTAACTCTTCCATGATGCGTATTGTTGTTTTCTGGTCTACACAGCGGAGTAAACACAGGTCGTGGTTGCGCTTGTATAAGATGCCGTTGCTAAGGAAGAATTTGGATGCGAACCTTCTCAAAAACTTCTTATCGTTGACAGATGCCCCTGCGGGATATTCCTGAGTCTCAAGATACCTCTTCACGTCATAGTACCAAGGTTTCTCTTCTGTACCAAGCTCACAACAATATGCTGGTTCGTCAAACTTCTCGATGATGATCTGGGGAGCCTCGTTGTCCCATCTGACTTTGAACATAGACGACATAGTAGCCAATGCGTCTGCCAATTGATTCTCTTCTCGCGGAATGTGATTGAAAGTGATTTCTTCGAAGTAGGGGATCAAACTCAGAACATGCTCTCGATACGGAATGAGATTCGGATGCTTCGTATCCCACTCGCCCTTAATCTGACTGATCACTAATGCTGAGTCTCCATATACTTGCAAGAACTTGATTCTTAAGTCAATAGCAGCTTTGATACCCATGATGCACGCTTCATATTCGGCCATGTTGTTCGTGCAACTAAAACATAATCTGGCGGTGAAAGGCGTATGTCCGCCTGTAGGGGATGTAATGATGGCGTCAATGCCATTGCCAAGTGCGTTTGAGGCTCCATCGAAGACCGTGGTCCATCGGGATCCTTGTTCAGGTCCTTCGTCCGGGCCTGGTTCTTCGCAATCTGTAACTAGTAAAACATCTTCATCTGGAAATTCGAACTGCATGGACTGATAGTCATCTACCGCTTGGTGAGCCAAATGATCGGCTACCACACTTCCTTTGATCGCTTTCTGAGAAGTGTACTGGATGTCATACTCGGTCAGGATCATTTGCCATCTTGCTATTCTTCCTGCGAGAGCTGGTTTCTCAAATATGTATTTTATCGGATCCATCTTGGAAATCAATAAGGTAGTGTGAGTCAACATATCTTGTCTTAGTCGGCAGCCAAAAGCCAAGTTGAGTATCTTGTTTCATCGATAAACTTTTGCTAAGCATGCATCGATAACAGAGTTCTCTAATCGGTACATGATAAGAGGTCTTCCTTGTCAACATAGGAGGATTCTGTAGGTACTCCTTGATTTTGTCAAAAGCGATCTGGCAATCGTCGTTCCATTCCACTACTTGATCTTTCTTTAGTAACTTGAAGATTGGCTCACAGGTAGTAGTTAAGTGTGCAATGAATCTGGCAATGTAATTCAATCGGCCCAAGAAACCTCTGACTTCCTTCTCGGTGCGGGGAGCTGGCATTTCTTGAATAGCTTTAACTTTGGCGGGATCAACCTCAATACCTTTACCACTGACAACAAACCCTAGGAGTTTTCCGGATCTGACTCCAAACGTGCACTTGTTAGGATTGAGTCTCAACCTGTACTTCTTCAATCTGTCAAACAGTTTCTGCAAATGATCAAGATGTTCTTCTTCAGTCTGTGATCGAGCTATCATGTCGTCGACGTAGACCTCTATCTCGTGATGAATCATGTCATGAAATAATGTCACCATAGCACGCTGATAAGTGGCACCCGCGTTCTTCAGTCCGAACGGCATAACCTTGTAACAGAAAGTGCCCCACCGTAACGAAGTAGTCTTTCCATGTCTTCAGGAGCCATTTTGATCTGATTGTAACCGGAGAAACCATCCATGAAAGAGAAAACCTTATGCTGAGCGGTGTTGTCAACCAGAACATCAATATGAGGAAGTGGGAAATCGTCTTTCGGACTTGCTTTGTTCAGATCTCTGTAATCCACACACATTCGAACTTTGCCATCCTTCTTAGGTACGGGTACCACGTTTGCAACCCATTGTGGATAGGAAGTAACGGCTAAGAAACCGGCGTTGAACTGTTTCATAACTTCGGCTTTGATTTTCTCTGACATCTCGGGACGCATGCGACGAACTTTCTGTTTCACTGGGAGAAAACCCTCTTTTGTCGGCAATCGGTGTACCACAATATCAATGTCTAAACCCGCATGTCTTCGTATGACCAAGCAAAAACCTCAATATAGTCTCGTAGCATCTGAACCAACCTTTCTTTAACACTGTTCTCAAGACCTGCTCCTATCTTGATCTCTTTTGTCTTCATCGACCAAATTCACAACCTCAACTGCTCTTCGTGTTCAGATAACTCGCTTCTTCTGTAGAAAGTTCTCCGGCACTTCACAATCTTCCTCACTTTCGTCTTCGGCTTGGTAGATCGGATTATCGAAGTCATATTTAGCAATAGCATAGCTGTTATTAACGAGATTCGGAGTGATTCTGCAGTGTATCACGTGGGTGTGTGTAAGAAACACATAGCTTTTTGAAGGGGTGATAAAGTAAAAGAAAGAAAACACAATTGAATGCAAAAGTCCAACGAATTTATTGAATGAAAATATGCAAACGACAAATAATAACCCTCGCAAACGAGCCATGATGCCCCGGGTAAGGCACTAGGCTTTCAAAGTTTATTGTTCAAACATAAAGAAATACGAAAAGCAAAACAAAAACAAGAGCAATTACTCCTGACTAAAGGAGATTGGTATGACGTCTTCAGTCTTCCAATTGCTGAGCCCATGATCTGGCGTTGGGAAGATCCACTTGCTGATGTCGAAGCCATTGTCGTCGTCTTCTATAGCATGGATTCCACTCTGGCTGATGCGGAAAGGAAGTTGGCCGACACGTTCGCGGCGTATCATCTTCTGACCCTTGATGGTGAAGCCTAAACCAGTCTTGTCAGATTTGAAAGGAAGATCGGGGAGCTGACCCCAAATAGTACTACCCTCTTCAACAGCAACTTGAGCATCCTTCAGCGAGGCCATCCTAGGCGGAACTTGTGTAACTTCAGGAGTGACAGGAGAGTCAACATGCATGACTCTGGGTATTGTTTCAAAAGCTTGACAGGGAGTCTCAAAGAATTCACCCTCCATCTCGAGATATCGGAATGATTGTAGATGACTGACCATATACTCTTCTTCACCACATACTGTGACAACCTTCCCTTTACCGGTACTTGACGATGTAAGGTAGAGGTACCGCCCCATGTATCCAAGGGCGTCCAAGTAGGCAAGAGTAAGCTGGACGAATGTCCATGACAAAGAATGTGGAGTCAAAAGTCTGGGAACCGACTCTGACAGGCAGAGTGAGCTCTCCAAGTACTGTTCGCTTAGAACCATCAAAAGCTCTCACAATTATGTCACTGGGTCTCAGAACCAACCCTTCGATATCAAGTCGATCAAAAGCAGTCTTCGGAAGGATATTCAGGGCAGAACCGGTATCCACCAAAACATGAGACAATGTAGTGCCCTTGCATTCAATAGAGACGTGCAAGGCTTTGTTGTGTTTTTTTCCGGCAGGAGTCAAATCAGCATCAGAGAAGCCTAAGCCGTTGTTGGCAGCCAGGCTAGCAATACAAACTTCAAACTGGTCAGTAGTGGTGTCTTGCGGTACGTGAGCATTCCTCAGAAACTTCACCAAGGCTTTAGCATGAGCCTCGGAGCACAAGAGCAGAGCAAGCATGGAAATTTTGGACGGAGTTTGTCCCAACTGTTCCACAACATTGTAGTCACTCTTCTTGATAATCTTCAGAATTTCCTCCATTTCTTGTTTGGAGGTGTCTTCAGCAACTTCCTTTGGCACTTCTGGTTGAGCAGGATGAGTCACTGGTTCTTTCCCTCTAGCTTGGGGAATGGATTGAATAGCGGAATGCGAGTGGAGTCGCGCTTTTGGAGGAGAGATTTGGAGAGAAAACCCTTCCGTTCGGTCACCTTACTTGATCCGATGATGTTGTCAATGTCGAATGGCGCTGTAAGATCTTCAATGGTCAAAGGGTCTTGCTTGACGCCATGATAGTAAACATCACTCCATAATTCCACGGGATAGCCTTGTCGAGGAATATGGAACTGGTCTTGGAGAAGTAATAATAAGAGGTGCCACTCTAGGCACAGGATCAGCAGAGGAAATCCTTATAGTGTTAACATCAGCGTAGTCTTCTGGGAAATCGTCACCCCATCCGGTCGCCTTAACATCTTCAATAGGAATCTTGTAACTCTCAGGAAGAGTGTACTTCACCATGTAATCATACTTTCCACTTGGCTGCCCCAAGGTATCCCACACAGATGGTACAGTTTCGTTTGCATTGTCGATCTTCAACTTAGACATTTCATCACACAGCTTCTGCACAGGTGGTTTCAGGAATAGTATCTCACGGTTATCCATCATGCACTGAACACGTCTTCTCAACCAAGCACAACCATCAGACGCGGATGGGCACCAACGACAGTTCTCTGGGCATCCTGGGTTGACACCGACTTGCAACAAATTCTTCTTAACAGTCATCAGAGGAATGGTCAAGTCATCTATGTTGAAAACATAAGTATCATCACCAACAGCGTTGGAACTCTTGTCCTGGTTAGGCATAGGCGCGTTGATCACATTCGAGTCTCAACAGAGGATCAAATTCAATGCTTAGCTTCAATCATATCCGAATCTTGTTCTTGAGCCCAACAATTGTCGATCGTGCCTCGGGCTATTGGAATGGTAAGCACACTTAGCATTAGGATTGTATTTCGGAGATGAGGTGTTGACATTCTGAGGAGGATCCCTTAAAGTAATCAGCTCTGCTTTCAACATGTGTTGCAAGACTTGCGACAATGGCATGTTGATCTTTGTGAACTGTCTTCGTTACGCCGTTGTCTCACCGAGGTTGTCTTGATGTAGGATTGAGATCACAACCGCCACATTGAGCACGGTCGGTCTTGGCTCAGCTTTTCTGACCATACACAGCATTGGCTTCTTTCTTAGCACCAAAAGATCTCTTCGCAGCATTTGAAGATGTCTCTACTTGAATCTTCCCACTCTTGATACCAGCATCAATACGCTCTTTGTAAGTATCGGTGAATCCGGTGAAGAGTTTCCAATCGATGATTGAAGAATGGGCCTGTCAGTGTTCCCATGAACATATCAACCAACTCCCTATTGGACAAGGGTGGTTGAACTCTGCCTGCTAAATCTCTCCATTTCTGAGCATACTCCTTGAACTTCTCATCACAACCCATAGACATGCTTTGTAGTTGCATGCGAGTGGGTGTCAATTCAAGATTGTACTCATATCATCAGAGAAAGCATCACCAAGTCACTCCAAGTACGGATACGGTCATTCTCTAGTGATAGTACCATTCCAACTGGTTTCGGACAAACTCTCTTGAAAATAGTGCATCCACAACTTTCGTCATCGGTGTGGGATTGATCTTACGAACATAAGTCTTCAAATGCGCTTAGGGCAAGACATGCCATACTTAGCAAAGTTGGAACTTTGAACTTAGGAGGAATCACAACACGGGACAAGACTCAGTCATCAAAATTCAGCCGGACATCTTGAGTTTTCCACAGATTCAGACGGTCTTCAAGTTGCTTGTACTTGTCATCTTCATCAGAGTATTAGCCACCATCATAGTTCTTCTCAAGTTCAGGCTGACTGCCTTCACCACCACCTTTGTTACTTTGCTCGTCCTCCTTCTTGACACTTCCTTCAGAGAGCTCAATTCGACTAACCACTCTAGGACCACCTTTGTAGCGTCTACCCATGTTGAGAAGACCAACAACCTTCTTCTTTGATTGAGCTTCTTCGATCTTCTTGGCCTTGGACCAAGTGGTAAACATCTGAAAAGCATTCGAGCTTGAAGATCTTTGACAGACTGTTCAAGAGCCATTTCTGCTAAAATAAATAGCGAGCAAATGAGAAAACCAATCTTCAATGTACCTGTGATGCAATGTTATGCTATGATATGCAATGTTTATGCGAATGCAATGCAATGTTTTCAAGGACCTTAGAGATTTAAATTTGTTAAACAAGCAATGAACAAACATTTATTAGTACTCTTTTTATTCTTTTTCTTTTCTTTTTTTTAAGTACAAGAGATAGTTCAAAACAATAAAAGAAAATCCTAAAGCTCTAAGTCTCCCATGGGCGCTTCCTCTTGGTGCCGATGTAGGCGTTGATGTTTCGCTCCTCGTGAAGTAGCTTGGTCAACTCTAGTACCTTCTTCTCACTTGCATAACACTGAGCTTCAAAGGTATCCCTTTCTTCTTTTAGTTGAATCCAGGATCTCTTCAAGTCTTCAAAATCGGAGGCATGTCGGGATGGAGAAAGATAGACAGCAACCATAATTCTTGGTAAAGCAGTGAATGGCATCATGAGGTTTTGAGCTCGAGCTCGCACCCATTTGAGGTAAGGTTCCCAAGGAATGGAGTTTTGGTGCCCCAAAGTCTTGGTATCGCTTCTTTACCATGCCCCAAGCGTGTATGAACCTTAATCGAGATCGTGATTGTAATCGAACACAATATCTTGGAGAAGCATATCATGTGGACCATCTCTTGGCAAAACCAAACCGACGTAGAGCTAGAGAAGGGTTGTAAGTAATACCTTTATACCAAGTAGTGGTACATTAGGGAATTCTCCACAACGCTCAATGAATGTGAAGTCCTTTTGAGAGAAAAGACTCCACCGGATATCTGAATGAGAGAGTGACATTAACCTTTGAGACCACCTCAACCTTTGTTCATTCTTCAAAACTGATGGAGGAAGGTGCGAAATAAACCACCTGGAAAGTAACGGTATGCAACACATGAGAGTTCCTTGTCTTTTGATAGTACGAGTGTGGAGAGAATGTAGGATGTCTCCAAGTAAAGTAGGAACAGGATTGTGGGTAAGAAACAACTTGATGGCGTTGACATCTATGAATTGATCCGAATTAGGGAATAGAACCAAACCATAGATTAACAAGGCCACAATGTCTTCAAATGCATGGAAACTCATAACTTTGAGGAATTCTCGGGCTTTCTTAATTAAGAACTTGGAAAGTAAACCCTTAACTCCACTTCTGGTTTCCCAATTGGCTTCAATGTCCGCTTAAGATGTATGCGATGTGTCTACTTAGGAACCTTTTCTAGACCGTGAATGGCATTTGGTCAAGAATAGGTATCCCAAGTAGCTTAGAGAACTCTTCCAAGGTAGGAACCAACGATAATCTGGAATGTAAAGCAATGGTGCTTGGATCAAAGAACTGAAATAGGACATGCATCATATCTTCTTCAAACCGAGATAACCAAATCAAGTAGATAACCATGTCTTTTGATGAACCGAGCATGGTCGGAATTTCGAAACCAAATCTTTGAGTGAGAAGGTATACCCATGAAGTTGATTCGGATAGTCTTTCTAGAAGCCATAATTCCTACAAAACAGAGCAAAGATAAATCCCTAGGTCCTTGAAATAGTTAGAAATGATATGCAATGCAAATGATGTCATGATGTCATGTTTAGCACACACAAACAATTCACACAATGAGCCTAGGGTTAAGGCTTGCATGAGGTATAGGTGATTACCCTACCAAAAGTTTGGGTTGGTTCATCTGTCCTATAATAGTAACCGGTTCTAGGAATCTCACATCATTGATCTTTCTCGTAGGCGTTTATTTCAATACGACTACCAAGTGGTCGACCGAAAATATCCCAAAAGTCCGATCTCAATGAGCGTAGCATCGAGTATCAACCAACCTTAGTCTGCACCAAAGTCGGCCATCTCACTACCTTCTAATGGCCAAGATGGGTCAATTAAGGTTCTAAAAGTTTAGTTAGCGCTGATGACACCACGAAGCCAAATACTATCCTCAACTTGGGAATGAAGAGTATCGGGACAACCAAAGTGTCACGCTAACGTAGCCATCATGTTGACCGTTTTGATATCGTCTACGGTCGCGACGATTTATTGCTACTTACCTAAAAGGAAACCGGATCCGGTGTAGGATCCCCACAAATATAATACCCAAGCAACCCTTAAAGATAAAGCAAGCAAGTCAAACAGAAAGCAATAAAGGTGATTTAGAAATCCCTAAGGTAATTCTCTCTTTAGGGTGTCTCCCCAGCAGAGTCGCCAGTTCTGTGATACGGTGAACTGACTTTTTAGTTTTTGTATCGCAAATGTGCGGATAGCAAGAGTCGCCACCGACTTTTATTTTTATCCAATTAAGGGAAGGTAAAAGTATAGAAAAGACCTTCGTTAGATTACGAGTACGGAGAATGGTTATGAAAAGGGAAGGTATTAGCACCCTTTCCATCCGTAGTTATCTACGGGCTCTTAGTTGCTCTAGATCACTTAAAAATTGTGCTTTCTGTGTGTTTGACAAAAATGTTTTGAAAAAGGCATTTCTCTTTGACTTTGTAATGATTCATGTAGGAATGTATACAAAGTGTTCGGAAATGTTTCGTTTTGAAAAGAGATTGAACTTTGACAAAAAGTGTGAGGTGTGAAAAGCATTTGATTGAGCAAGCAACTAAAAGTCTTATTACCTACTCAGAATTGGTCGTTTTCGTGTTATTTTACGTTTCTTTAGAATAGTGCTATCCATACCATTAGTTGGTAGGTAACCTTATTCGTTGGATGTAAACGGGACATTCGAAGGGACATCGGATGGTCATAGAAAGCAACTTGTAGGAAGTATCCTAGCACATTCGAAGGGACTATCATCATTTTTCGTAGGCAACAATCGAGGGTCAAGATCATGTATTCATAGGCGACATCGTGGGTCTTATGATCTTTGTATCGAAGGGACTATGATGATTTGTTTGGAAGGCAACGGTGCTAGAATACATCTACGTTCGAGGGACATGACCAATTGAATTCGTAAAGGCAACGAGAGAGAATTACCCTAAGGGGTGCATGTGTGAAAAGAGTGTGTTGATTTCAGATATTTTATCTTTGAAAATTAGCGGGCTATGTTGATTTTAGTCTTGCCATACACGCCTAATTACTAGCAGTTTATAGGGTGCGGAAATTAAAATGCGGAATGTAAAGTGCGGGAAGGTAAATGTCCTACGCTATTACATGGCTTTGGGGCAGATACATAATTTAAACTTGCGGAAAATTAAAACCTAATTTAAACTATTACATCCCATAGACAGTTACATTATTGAAAAAAAAATAAAATGATAAAGAAAAAAAATCGTCTGAATCGAATCAACCTGTAAAGGAACGAGAAATCGGAAAATACGAGATGAATTGAATAACAGAAAAATGTTAGTAAAAATGCAATTTTTAAAATAAGAAAAATATGCCATGCTGGAAATAACATAAATATGCTAGAATAATTTTTTGGGATTTTTTGGATGCAATTTAATAATTAAAAATGAATTAAAAGTGATTTAAATGCAAAATTATGAATGAAAATAAATATGCATGCAAAATTATATTTTTTAATTTATTAAATTAAATAAAGGTTTTCTGAAAATAATGTAAAAAGAAAAATAATTTTTGATGATTTTTTAATGCAGAAATAAAATTATGAAAAGAATTAAAAATAATGCAAAATATTAAATAATATAGAAAATATGAAAAATAGAAAATAGTGCAAGTTTTGGAAAAAAGAAGGGAAACCGGTCCTGGCAGGGATCGAACTGGAGTCCCTTGAGAGCATCCTTCAACAGTATGCGCCTTTACCACTACCCCATGTGTGCAAGTGTGTTTGAAATCTGGATCGAGTAAAAGAAAGACAAGTGTCGTCTCCTGATTTCCTCGTCTGCGCGCGAAGCTTCATCGTCCCTGATTTAAATTTTCAAAGCTAGCGTCGGCCATTATTCGACGCTATGGTCCCTGGCAAAGTCAAAAAGCAAGCACACGTAATATAAATAAATTCTAAAGCCATGGTTCGATTCCTGGGATCATTCCGAATGCATTGGTATAAGTCTCATGGTCCAATTTTTCCTATTTGGTGAAACCCTAAATCGACCTCAGAAACCCTAATAATGGCATCTCGTGATTCTTGCCCTGAAACTCAAATCAAACTATGCAGCTTAGAAACATCATTAGCAACACAAATATGTAATCAAAACACATTAAACATGGTTGTATGTATGGATTCGATTTCAAGTTATGTTGATACAAACCGTGACTTGGCTAGGACGATTCTGGACGTTTCAACGCGTGGGGATGATTGGAATAGCTTCCTGGGACCTTGAGGATGCTTATCCAATCCTCAAAACTCCTTGAATTGACCTGCAAAACAGAATTCGAAATTGCTTTTTTTTCAACTTTCTTTGAAAAAAATTTAGGGTTCTTAGGGCCAATTTTTTCCTTTTTTCTTGATAGGTATGCATCATAGATTTATACTGGATGGATTTGGAATGGTTTTGGGAGAGAATCAATCAACATTCAATGCAAATCAAATTTGATTTTTGTACAAAATCAAATTTTCAAAATTTGATTAATTGTCAATCCAATCTTGCCATATTGATCCAATTTCGAAATTTGCTGGCTTTTGTGAGTTGCTTGGATCTCAAGGAAGGAATAAAAATCAATTTTGCAATTAATTTTGATTTTATACTTTATTTTTAAATTTAATTTGTATTTAAATGAATAAATTCCAAATTAAATAGAAAAATAAAATAAAAATTTGTGGCATTGGGCTTGGATATTCCTAATTGTATGAGGAATAAGTTTGAATGAAGAAAAAGCAAGCCCATTTGCAAAAAATTTGATTTTTAGAAGTATCTCTCTTTGTGCACTCTTTCAAAATTGCCCAACTTGTGAATGGTGTATCTTGCTCATTTTTTCACATTTTTGAGTGTTCTTGGACTTTTTGAAAATCTCTAAGAGTCCTCTAACCAACCGTTTTGGTCTCATCTCAATTGGAGTTTCCATGCTCAATATATCTTCAAAACAAAAAGTTGACTTTTTGTTGACTTTGAAAATGACCGGTAATGTTTTGAGCCATACTTCTCAAATGAAGCATTTTTTGGACATTCTTGTGAGACATGAAGTTGTAGAGAATTGAATTTCCTTCAAAACAAGAGGTGATGGAAAAAATTTCTGAGAAAGTATGAAGAAGTTATGATCAGTCAAAGTTCAGTTGACTTTTCATCTAGAAACCCTAATTTAGAAAGTTTGACTTTTGAGCAAATCTTGAGTTTTCTTGATGAATCATGATCAACCCTTGATCAAATGATGAATGTAACTTCAAAATGAGGATGTTGACCAAAAATTATGAAGTTTGACTGTATGTTGACCACAGTTGACTTTTTGTCCAATACAACTGATTTTCAACCATCTGAGCAATTGTCTGAGCAATCTTGACTTGTAAGGCTTGAATCTTGTCATAGAGAATCTTTGAAGCATATGAGGAGGCATGAAGACCATTGGAGATGTTGGGAGTCCATCTTGACCTGAGAATTTCCAAACCCTAGTTTGGGTTGATTGTCTAGGAGAGAGTTTGTCTGATCAACTCTTGAGGAATCCTTGAGTATGGATGTATGAAATATCTTGAGAGGATGGAGGGAAAATTTTGGGGTATGACAGTCGACAATACCAAATTCGACCATTTCCTTCGTTTTACATGCCTTGGTCAATTCAACCAATTTCCACATATTTTAACATGTTCTCCTTCTAGTTGACATAACTCCACTTTGACATTGTGGCTTGATATCTCTTTAATCATTGATTTCTTTAATCTACTAAAACCAAACTTTCAATCACTTTGCCCTCAATTTCCAAAAGGTCCTTATTTCAGAAAGACACCCTTAACTTATGAGAAGATCTTCATTTAATACACGTGATTGAATACCTTGAGAATTTCAAGGTAATAGTATCATGTATTGATCTAAAGGTTTATTTTGTAGGATGTCAGATGAGCACATATTTAAAGTGAGAAACCTTGAAAATCTAGCAGATAAGTTTGAAGTCAATTTTAAGAAACATGTATGCTCTTATAGAAGATGGGAAAGCATGCCTTCTTTTTGTTCATGCACTTTAAACTTTGAAGAGTATAAACCATAAGTTTGATGACTATATCCCTGAGCATTATGGGAAATCAAGATACATATCAATGTACAAACATGTGGTTTATCTTGTAAATGAGTCAAATATGTTTGTTAGGACAAAGTATTCAGATGTGTAACCACCTAAGTACAAAATATTTCCTAGAAGACAAAAGAATAGAAGGAATATAGAGCAATGAGAAATTGATGTCTTGGATTGCAAAATGAGAAGAACATCTTTCATTGTCAAGTGCAGTAGGTGAAAGAAACCATGTCATAAAACTAACTTGTAAGGTGACACCAACTAGTTAACCACCTCAAAAAGTATCTCAACAAACAACATATCAACAACTTACTCAACAAGCATCTCAATAACTAGCTACTCAGCCAACTTGTCAACAATAAATTTAACTAGTTTCCTAACAATCAACACGTGGAAGGGCAAAGAATATAACTTCTAAGAGGACATCTCAAACAGCTACTCAAACATCTCAACAATCAACCCATAGAAGGAAAAACATTGTTAAGAGGGCATCATCGTCATTTGTACCACCAGGACCTACAACTATATTAGGTTCAACCAAGAGTGCAGGTGGGCCAATAACAAGAAAGACTACACCAACAAAGAGAACCACACCATAGAAGAAAACTTAGTTTAAGTTAGAATTGTTTGTCTGTTGTCTATTGAACTGAGTTTAAGTTTAAGTTTAAGTTTTAACATATGTCCTTATGCAGAGTGTTTTGGATATGTAATATGTTTTAAACATGTGTTTTACTTGTTGGGGAATTTCACTAGGGAGTATTGATACATAGTGTTGAACTAGGCACCTTTGAGAGAGACACGTCACTTGTCCACCTAAAACCGTGATAGGTGAATGGGTTCTTCCACTTATAAATGTTAACGTCACCACATTCCTATCCAATGTGAGACTATTTTCCTACTTACTCACACTTGCATTATAATTCTAATATTCCCCCTCAAGTATGAGTCCACAATGCTGAGGTGAATGTGCATTCTTCTTTTTTAATTACATTATTTTCACATAATACTAAAAATACATTGTATGCCACACTTTTTCAATGATATCAAGATTTATGTGCTAGAGGTCCCATGCAAGATGCTAAAGATTTGTTTCTCCGCCAATGTGAATTTTAATTTCTGCACTTGCAATCCATCCTAAAGATATGTTGAAGTAGTGGTAAATATTTCTTCGCTTTGGGGCGACTTTATATTATTAAGGATTAGGGTAAAATCTGTTTGACGAGTGTCTTTATAGTAAAATATGATTATTATACCCCTCAATTTAACTATAAAACCAAGGTAAATTATCATCCCCTTTCAACTATCACCTCGGTTTTCGATTAAAACCGAGGTGAATAATTTTTTTTAATATTATATTGTTTGCAATAATATTAAGATAAATTGTTTAAACCAAATATTTATCTCCCTCCTTTGTGTAAGTTGAAGCTTCATCCTTTTTTAAGTGTTCCAAACATTGGATGCATCCAACTTCTAAAAGAATGATGTATGGATGTCAGAACTTTACATTCAAATTCACCATTTTTAGAAGTATATTTGTTTGAAGATAAAGGAGGACATAAGAAATGTCTTACTATTTCTTTGGTTAGAAATGTACAACAACTCTTTTCAAAATTTAAGCTCCCTTGATTGAAGTAAGATTGATTTTTTACACTTGCAATCTGAAATTCTGGTGTTGGCAGACTCAGGATGTCGTGACATCTGACCCGACATTGTAAAACTGACAAGGTAGAGTTACAATTAAAATGCAGGAAACAAAAGAACACAAGGAATTGTTAACCCGGTTCGGTTCTGACCAACCTACATCTGGGGGCATACCAAGCCAGGAATGAAGTTTAGTATAAGCAGTATTAATTCGGAGGGAAACCACCCTATTTACACTCCTCACTTAATCAGACTACCCAATCACCCTTCTACTTAAGATACCACACTTAGATATGATAACCTCCGTTCACTTCTAATCACCTCAATGATGTCTATCAGCTACTATCACACCAGCAACTGCATCAACTAATTAGCTCCTAACACAATCATCTTGGAGATACCTCACTCCAAACACAACTAAAACAGTTTGAAGATACCACACTTCAAACACAATCTAAACTAGTCACTCAAGTGACACAAACCAAACTTGGAATTTCTTCACAGCTTCTTCCAAGGACACAACCACACTCATTGCTTCATAGCTTCTGAGTGAGTAAAATAATCCTCTTGCCTACAGGCTTCGAGGTACAAATCAGTGATTATCCCACAATTCGGGTGGTTCCCTTACATGGCTAACCCTAAAGATTACATCTTTCTAAAACCGGCGAGCTTGCTAAAACTAGGTTACAACTGTTTATTTATAACCTATTGCCCAACTGGATTTGGGCCTTTAAAATAACAACATAAGTTGTAACAAACTTCTGCATAAACAAACTTTTGTAGAAACCAAAACGTAGATAACTTCTGCTACAATCAAGGTGCTTGCTGATCTTTCTCCTTAGCTCTTGGACCTCCATATACGCCTTTAATCACGCATTACTTATGTTGCATAATAGTCCTAGAATATTATGCACAATTGAAACAAAATTGTAACAAACTTTAACAGTTCAGTAGCGTGATGTCTTGATGTCTAATGTCTCGACATCTCATATGACATGTTGTTCTAGATGTTGAAACTTTTCAACACAACATGTTTAGGAATTCTAGATAGAATTATAAGTTGAGAATACTCTACAAAATATATTATTGCTATTTATTTGTTTTATTAAAATTAAGCCAATCCATACAGATCAGGAACTTACAATCTCCCCCTTTGGCAAATTTTAGCTAAAACAAATAAATTCAATCACAAGCAGTTTAAAGTAGCAACAACAATTTACAATTGAAAATTAACAATTAAAAGATTCTTCAACAGTCTTTAGTTGTCTTCATGTCTTGAGAGCAGGAGAGCAAACATTGTTGGTCTGTCAATTGGAGACAATGTCTTGACATCCAGTTCGATATCTTCTCGTGTTTTTTATTATCTCCATTTAACCACGGGTTAAAGGGAAGGAAGGTCCAGTTTGTACACGAGGAAGAATATAAATCTCATTCCCCCTTAGGGCAAGTGACAGATCTTGTCACAGAAGGTGGAAAAAGAGGACCATGAGAAATAAACTATACTTGAATGATATAGTATTATTTTCCCAGGTAACTGAGAACACAAGTCACAATTGTGTTCAAAACTCAGATCGCAAGTCACAACTAATTTGTTATTCATTACTGTGTGACATAGCTTGTGACTCAGACATTGTTATGCTGTCTCTTGTATCATATTCTTATGCTTCTCTTTCTATGAGATATGATTTCTCTCCCCCCTTTTTGATAAAATTTGACCATTTGACCTCTCATCAAACCAGATCCGACACAGTTTGCTCAATCTTTGATAAAATGCATGGTTAAGACGAGTTGAAAGCTCACTTATTGTTTGAGGATGGCAGGGAAAACCTTTAAATATGCCAGTAGTTCCTTAGGAATTAATAGCTAATTAAATTCCAGTCAATGGTGCGATTATTTAGGCTTAACAACTGTTACATGACTAGCTGACCACCGTCCAGGCCATTTTTGAATGCCTTTAATAGCCCTTGACTGTTTCTTTTGAGATAAAAACAGTCCCAATGCATGCATAATTCACATCGTATAACTTGTCCATGCCGAAACATGTTCAGAATAATGTCCTGACATTCAGTCAGACATTGTCCACTTACTTCACTTTTCAGAAAAGTGGATTCTCTACTGTGAGGCACTCTTCACTTTTGACCATATAGTGCCATAACTTCTTTCTGGGTGGCCATGAAAAAGAATTTGAACTCATTAACAATCTTTAAATTTACTTCAGATTCTCAATGACATTGTGTTTCAACATCATATCCCACATTCACATAGAGTTCATCTGCCTTGGCTCTGAGATTATCAGGACATAGCAGTATAAGCACCCATTTACGTCAGCTAATGAATAATCTCCCCTTTACATTAGATGGTCATCATCATATACAATAGTTGCGCCTCTTTAACAAACATATCCAATTGCACTAAATAAGGCAGTTTGCACAATTAGCAGTTGCTTCTCAACTAGACTATTTCTTCCCTTGTGGATAGTTTCTCCCCCTGAATATTAGACTTTTCCCTTTTAGCTTCCAAGATAGAGCTAATCATGATGTTTTTACTCTTCCCCTGAGTTATACAAATTAAGGACACCTTTGAAGCTGATCCTTATAATTCTTGAAGCATTCTACATTTGGACTTGCCATCCAAATTTGGAATCCTTAGTTTGCTTTCTATACAAGTTTCAGATTGCCACACTCTGTAACTTGTGATAGAAGTAACCTCATAATTAATCATGTGTATAACTAATTATATGTCTTCAAAAGATAAGTCTGAACCTTATCTCCTTCTTCAATCTCTGGTGTCTTCAATAGTTGTGATGTTACATCTTCATGTAGAACATTCTCTTTTATATATCACATACTTCTTCTCATCTTCTTTCAGATTACCATACAGTTATCACAAATATCCAGCTCCTATCAAGATATTTGACAACATCTGTATGTATCTTCTTAATTGAATCAACACTTCAAATAATCACCAAATAACATTCCCACACATCCAGAACTTGTGAAGATAATAGTGAACTTTGATATTGATGTTTAGTTCACACTATACCATAAATTATTCATACAGATACTCAGCTCCCAACAGAGTATATGAATCTTGAATTCAAGCTGCACATCTATAAGTACTTAGTCTCCCGTCAAAGTACCTACTAGTTAGTCAGTTAGAATTAACTACTCACACTAGATCATTCCGACTGATTACATCTTCACACTCACTTCTACTTCCAGGCAATAAAATTAAAAACTGAAGACACTTAGATGATGTTCCAACATCTCATACGACATCATTTATCATTGAGTGGTTCTGGGGTTAACATCCATATTTTCTCATTCATAACACTTGGGGGAACATATGAAGCACTGCAACTGTCAACTTTACATCCAAAAAATTTACACATCAAGGAATAACATGATCCATATATCAATAAGCTTTTATTCAGACCTTCACTTATGGTTTTGAGATGATGGAGGCCATAGTCTGTACCTATAGAGGAGATTCCCTCAACTAGGTTTCTGGAACACACTTGATTTTGGCATGACACAGAAATATTCAGATTCTTCACTGTTATCTGACTTCATTGATTCTTATTGACAATATGTTCGAGAGACATGACCATGTTTATCCTAAAGGAAACAAGAGAGGATACCTTAAGGGTGTGAGTGTGCACAGTGTGTTATTTCTAGATATTTTATCTTGATTGTTAAGGTGATCTAAGTTTGATTTTAGTCTTGCCATGCAGTCCTATTAGCCATACATCTAAGCAGTGTATATACAGTTTATAAGAGGTGCGGAAAGTAAAAGCAAAAAGATAAAGTCCTACGCTATTACATGGCTTTGGAGCAGATACATAATAGGAGGTGCATAAAGTAAATGTGGAAAATAAACCCTAGTTTAAGCTATTACATCCTGTGAGCAGATACATAATATTGGAAAAAATGCGAGAAATTAAACCTAACTATTACAACTTGTGAGCAGTTACAATAATCGGAAAAATATCGCGAGAAGGATTAAATCGAAATAAGAGAAAATAACGTTAGTAAAAGATTTTTGTGATAGTAAGAAAAAGGTTTTTTTTTAAATTAGCAAAAAAAAATTTAAGGTTAGTGTAAACCCTAATTACTAGAAAGAAAACATTTTTTTTTTTGTATTTGTTGGATTGATTTTATTTGAGAAAAATAATTGAAGTGTAGTTTAAAGGTTAATTAAACAATTAATTAAAAAAAAAGGAAAAAATAAAAGTTTTTATGTCAAAAATTAGATAAAGATTTTAATTACCTAATTCTAAAAAGAAAATTATTTTTTTGTGATTTTTTTATATTTAGAAAAATGTTTGAAAATAAATTAAATGGAAAAGAAATAAAAATGAGAAAATATGAGAAAATAGGTTAGCAAAAGTGCAAAGGAAATAGGTTAAAAATATTTTATGTACCAACCCTGGGGATCGAACCCAGGTCCTGATGGTCACCAGCGCGCCTCCCTTGCCATATGTGCTATGTGTTTTCGTTGTCATGGAATGAAACATAATTAATATATAATAAAAAAATTTAAAATATATTTGAATTTGAAACACGCGCGCCGGGGGGTCGTCGTTTTCACTGATCTGGCAAGGGCTTTACCTACGGACACAGTTTGTTGCTAAAAGTTTTACCTACAGATTTCATCTTTGGAAAAAGATGACTTTTTGTTGACTTTTAGAAGGACCTATAATGTCGTGGCTCATATCTCTCAAATGAAGCATTTTTGGGCAACGCTTGTGAGACACAAAGTTGTAGAGAATTAAATTCCCCTCAAAATGAAATTTGATGGAAATTTTTTTGATGAAGTATGTGAAAGTTATGTCTGGTCAAAGTTCTGTTGACTTTTTATCAAAAACCTTAATTTAGAAACTTTAACTTTTGACCATTCCTTGAATTTTCTTGATGAATCATGATCAACCCTTGATCAAATGATGAATGTGACTTCAAAATATTGATGTTAACCAAAAATTACGAGGTTTGACTATATGTTGACCATAATTGACGTTTTGTCCAATAAACCTAATTTTTAACCATCTGAGCAATTGACTGAGCAAACTTGAGCTACGAGGCTTGAAACTTGACACGGTGATGCTTTAAGACATGTGAGGAAGCATAATGCTCACTTGAGACAATAGAAACCATTTTTGACTTGAGAAAATCAAAACCGTAGTTGTGGGTTGATTGCATAAGAGACGGTTCATCTTGTCAACCGTTGAGGAACTCTTGAGTATGGAGATGTGTATTGACTTGAAAAATAAGAGGGAAAATTTTGGGGTATAACAGTTTCCCCTATTCAATCTTCTTGTACCTGAAGGGTAGATTGGTATGTTTTCCTTTCGTGACCTGAGGGTAGAAGATGATTGAACACTCGAGTACCCCTGAAATTTGCACTTGCGGATGTATAGGGTGAAACCGTTGGCTGGCGATGTACTGGAATGGGCTTATAGATTCCATTTGGAGAAGTTGATTCTAAGGAGTGAGTCGTACGTTAGACTCCATGCTCGTCTTTGAATGAAGTTATTAGTATGCATTGATTTTTAACCAGATATGCAGCATTCTACAGGTGGAGAGATAGCAACGTGTAGTTGGAGATGGTCTTAAAGATGCCATTTGGAGATACTGATGATAGGAGAGTCAAAATAAACCTTCGTCTTGGTTTTATTTGAGATGAGTACTTTGTCAGGATGTAGATAGTTTCCCCGTCTTGTTTTGGGTATTAATATGTAGCCTGCTGTTTGATGGTAAACCCGTTTGGTTTCGGGACTTCATACCGTTGGACAATGTAGATTAGTCACGCCGTCTTGTTTCGGGAATTGATCGTTGCTTTGTTTGGTATACCTGTCTAGTCTTGGTCTTCCATACTGTTATGGTCATACAAATAGTTTTCCCTTCTTGTTTCAGGCATTAATATTTGACCTTCTACTTCGAAGTTTATGGATAGCTTTCGTCTGTTCGTGAATTTAACCTGAAAGGATAAGGTTATTTTAATGCATGTCATGATGCATGCAATGTGTAATGATGCTCGTGAATAATATATGCACACGTTATGATTTTTATGAATAATGTATGAATGTAGATGTTGTGGTATTTCAAAACATATCCATCTTAAAGAAGATAGGAATATTCTGCTGGAGATCCTCGACTTCTTCTTAGGGATATAGTTGTTGGAAACCCTGACTGGGGAATAAGATAGATGTGGATTCCTATGATGCACTATCTGACTAAGTTTCGGGTCTGGATATTGACGTTGTTGGAAGATTTCCTTGACAGATACTTAAATGGGGATGAATATCTAGTGTATAACCCTTGCTAGGGAATGATGTGGTTTTGAATAGCCTATTACTGCTCGGAAACTGACATAATAAGTTGGTTGCCAATTTGTTACTGCTCGGGGACCAATGTAACAACGTTGAAGTTCACTGCGTGGGGACTGATGTGACAAATTTATGATCACTTCTCGGAGACTAACATGGTGAGTTGATATGATCACTGCTCGGGGGGATAACGTGATGAGTTGAGATGATCACTGCTTGGGGACTAAAGTGATGAGTTGAGACGGTCACTGCTCGGGGACTAACGTGATGAGTTGAGACGATCACTGCTTGGGGACTAACGTGATGAATTGAGACGATCACTGCTCGGGGGCTAACGTGATGAGTTGAGACGATCACTGCTCAGGGACTAATGTGATGAGTTGATATGATCACTGCTCGAGGACTAACATGATGAGTTGAGACGATCACTGCTCGGGGACTAACGTGATGAGTTGAGATGATCAATGTTCGGGGACTAACGTGATGAGCTGGAAATTGTCTTGCTACTGCTCGGGGACTAATGTAACAAGCGGAAATATGGAAGCTGCTGAAAGGGATGATAGAGTAGTAATTTTTTGGGAAATCAGTCTTTGTTAAGGGAGTGATGGCTCTGTGGGGATTGTAGAGATTATTCTGTGGGAATATTTCTGTGAAATTGACTCTGTGGGGATTTGTTGGTGACTTGGGTTGTCATCCAAACTCCTAGAGCTGTAGTAATCGTTGTTTCTATTTTCCTTTCATGTATTTGTGAATAGATATTTATTGTCGATGCATATAATAATTCAAAGTAATCATTGGACTTATGGAAACAAAAGATCAAAGTAAAAATTTTGAAATTGGAAAAGAGTTTTGTATTATTTTGAAAAATAGGCCTATAGACAGCAATTCATGTACAAAGAGACAAATATCCTAGTAGGAGGAAATTGTCAAACATTTAGAAAATAGTAAAAGCTATGTGGAAACAATCTCGTCGAGTTTCAACTCTTATTGCTCATATATTTTCGACTATCTCATCTCCTTGCGCCAAGAAGGTGATTGGATTGATCTGCGCTATCCGAACTTGAGCCGATAGTAGTGTAGTCTGTAAGTACATGATCCGTTGAGACATAGTCATACGCTTTAATCCCTAACTTTTCCTAGACCGCCTTTTCGGTTTTCAATCTACCAGATACCTTTTTTCCCAAGCCGCCTTTGCGTTTTCGACTTTGGGTGTACATTTTTTATATGTGTACCTAATTTTTCCCGAACCCTTTTGGTTCGCGGACGCTTATTTTTCCTAGGCCGCTAACCTAGCGGGTCTCGTTATGCGTAGTATTTTTAACTATGTCTGCACAGAAGTCTTCTCCATCCATAGTGCTCAATATCATGGCTCCGCCAAAAAATATTGTCTTGACTACAAATGGTCCCTCATAGGTGGGAGTCCATTTTCCCCTGGGATCACCTTATGGTAGGATGATGCGCTTGACTACTAGATCGCCAACTTGGTGTACTCGGTGCTTGACTTTCTTGTTGAAGGCTTTGATCATGCGTTTCGATATATCTCCTTGGAAGATGGTTGCAGTCACTTCTCATCAATCAAGTTTATCTGGTCAAGTCGAGTTTGGACCCATTCGTCTTTGTCTAACTCTGCATCTCTTAACACTCTAAGTGAAGGAACCGAACTTCGATAGGTAGAACCACTTCCATACCGTATACGAGAGAGAATGGGGTTGCGTAGATGTTCGTCTGAAGTGCGATAATCATGGAGAGAAAATGGAAACATCTCATTCTAATCCTTATACGTCATTTTCTCAGATAATCTTCTTAAGGTTCTTATTGGCGGCTTCCACTGCACCATTCATATTTGGCCGATATAGAGTAGAGTTTTGATGCTTTATCTTGAACTGCGTGTAGAGTTCGGTGACCATTTTGTTGTTGATTTTGGTACCATTGTATGTGATAATTCTTTCAGGTATTACCATCACAATTCAACATTATTCATCAATTAAAACCCAATGTTAAACAACTCAAACATAAACATAACCGACTCCATGAGACACGACTATGTTATGCATGTGGTACCCGTCGCTTGTCCATAATTAGGAAGACTTGGCATAAAGCCCATCGTCGCTTGGCATAAAAGCCCTTGTCGCTTGGCATAAAAGCCCTCGTCGCTTATGCAATGTATGTGACTCGATAATAAAGACCACACAACAACACATCATCATCGCTCATCAAAATTGACATAAAGTCCACATCGCCATATTTATTCACATCAAGTAAACTTGTCATCGCATAAACAACAAGTATTCATACATAAATACACTGTCAATCAGCACATGATAACAGCAAGTCATGACATATAACGTTAATTACAACACATGAAATTAACTTACAGCAAGTATACACAACGGATAAATACGAATTTCTACGAATCCCTACATACGGAAATCAAATCAATCCTTCAGGATCTCAACTACTGGTTTTAAAAATATTATCAACAGATAGTACTCGTTCTAAGCTTTCCAACGATACCAACTATGCCTAAATCGGAGTTACGGTTAAAAAGATATGATTAGAATCGTTTCAGAAAAATTCTGTCCATTCCGACACAGTATGTGTCGATGCAAAAGGCCATGCATCGACCTCAAATCAGCTTGCATCGACCTCAGTTAGTTATGCATCGATGCATAACATTATTTTTCTACATTTTTAAAATTTGTTCAGTATGTGTCGACACATACGAGACTTGCATCGATGCATAGCCCTGTTTTTGGCCTATGTATCGATGCATACACATCTTGCATCGATGCATAGCTCCCAGAATTTCCTTATGGATCGATACAAGGAGTTTTGGGTCGATACAAGCTGTGTTCCAGCTTGTGGTTTTCAAATCTTCTTCTACATGCATCGATCCAAAAGGTCATGTGTCGACCCATACAACTTATTTTCACTCAAAAACCAGTTTTTCCTTCATTGTTACCATTCCAATTAATTCTAATCATCATCAACCTCATAATCATCAAAAAAACAGAATTAGTTACTACAATTTTACACCCAATTGATCACATAGTTTGTTTTCTAATTAACCTATATTCATCCTTCATAGATTAATCGTTCATAACCGTTCCAAATCATAATTTTTGCGTCGGATTATAACATTAGGGCATTATTTAATTATTCCAATTCGAGATTCCTAACGATTCAATTCGTTCTAATGATCATCAAAACCCATAATCTCTACACCTAATTCAACTTCTCTAAACATTTTCAATAATCAACCAACCAAACCCTATAAACCATCTATCAATTTTTCCCCAATCCAAACTACAACCACCAAACCCTAACTATATGAGATAGAAATCAAACCCCTTACCTAGCAAGCTTTGAGTGTTCTTGATGATTCCTCAAACCAAGCCTTGCTCTTCTTTTTGCTCTCCTCTTCTTCCTCTACCAAAGCTCTAACTTTCTCCAAGTTTCTATATTTAGTGTTTTGGTGTTATGATAGGAAAATGAAGAAAAATGGTTTTATATGAATGTTGTCATACTAACCAAGGGTGAGAAGCCCAATTCTCCCAAATTTCTCCCACACCCCTACTATTCTTAAAACATTAATATCATCTAATTAATCATTAACTCAATTTATTAACATCATTCTGGGGAATTAAATATCGGTCCGAATAATATTTTACCAAACCGAACGGAACGTCGCCAAATATATTAATAGATATACCGATTAATATAATTATTCTCTTCGCCTAAACAATCATCAAACGGTAATTCAAAAATATTAATATAATATAATATTAAATAAAATGGGCGTTACATACCTCGACGAGAGAATCAAGAGGCTAACGACTTAACGCAAGCAGCTTCAGGATACAAGGAAGATCAAAATGAAGAACCTTTTCAGGTAAGAAAGAAAGTTTGGGCAACTTTGTTATCTCCTTCATATTTGTCGGTTATAAAGTTAGGAGTTGTAGATGCTGAAAATTTTCAAATTTTAACTATTGACAATGGGCAAGAGAATGATTGGAGAAATCCATTGGTCGACTACCTGTGTTCCCCATATGGGTTTGACAGAACGTAAGATCAAATATCATTCCCTCAGTTATGTTTTGATAGAAAATGAATTATTTAAGAAAACTGCTGAAGGAGTATTGCTTAAATGCCTTGGAAAAAGTGAGACATATGTAGCAGTATCAAGTGTGCACAATGGAGCATGTGGTGCACATCAAGTTGGGCACAAGATGAAAAGGATTTTGGTGCGTTCAGGTGTCTATTGTCCCTCGATGTTAAAATATTGTGTTGAGTTTGCTAAAGGTTTCCAAGAATGCCAAATGCATAGGGGGCATACAACATATTCCTACAAGTGAATTGCATGCAATTGTGAAACCTTGGACATTTAGAAGTTGGACTTTGGATGTGATTGGAGAAATAAAACCACTTTCAAAACAACAAAGGTACATTTTAGTCGGCATTGATTATTTTACAAAATGGGTCGAAGTGGTAGCCTTAACAAATGTCGACCAAGAAGCTATTAGTGACTTTATACAAAATCACATCATATGTCGGTTTGGGATGACAAAGACAATTACAACCGACCAAGGATCAATTTTACTGGGGGAAAAATACAAGAATTTACGCAAAAAGTTGGAATCAAATTGTTAACTTCTACTCCCTACTATGCTCAGGCAAATGGCCAAGTCGAAGCTGCCAATAAGGTGATAATTAGTCTAATTAAAAGCATGTAGGGAAAAAGCCAAGGAATTGGCATAAAATACTAGATCAAGCCTTATGGGAATGTAGAACTTCTCCCAATGAAGCAACATGGACTACCCCATTTCGACTTACATATGGACATGATGCAATGTTGCCAGTGGAGATACAAGTTTAATCAGTGAGAATCCACAAACAACATGAAATACCATCTGAAGATTACTGGAATATGATGGCAGACGAGCTTATTGACTTACATGAAGAAAGGATGTTGGCCCTTAATTCATTAAAGAGATAGAAAGAAAGAGTTGCCAGAGCTTATAATAAGAAAGTAAAAGGTAAGGTATTTTTTGTCGACGATTTAGTTTGGAAAGTGATATTACCTATGGACATGAATGATAGAGTCTTGGAAAAATGGTCCCCAAATTGGGAAGGACCTTTTAAGGTAATACAAGTTTTTTCCAATAATGCCTATGAACTTGAAGAGTTAGCCTTAGATCAACGAATCTTAAGGGTAAATGGTAAGTACTTAAAAAAGTATAAGCCTATTCTTCAAGAAGTCAACATTTCTACGAATAATTATTTTTCGAACGAAATGGAGAAAATTAAGTTTGAAACCAAAGAAATGTAAAGCGTGAATAAAATGTGCATAACAGAAGCTACGTAAGGAAGAAAAGAAAAGCATTACATTAAAAATAACAAAGTGGCTAAAAGCCATTGATCAAACTTTACATAGAAGAATCGCTAACTTTTGCAATGATTAAAATGTTTGAACTTGTTCGAAAGACTGCAGATCCCCGTCGAGGCGCACAACATGATTTTCAAAGTTTTCTACTTTGGCCTTAAGTACTGCAATCACTGATTCGACTGAAGAGATCACATTGCTTACGGCCACAACGTCCATGAAAATCTTATTTACCTACGCTTAAGTAGGAGTGATAATTTAAATAATCTCCTCATCTTGTGCGAATAGCTTCCAATTCTTTGTTCAAAAGAAATTTGAGTGCGAAGTTCACCGCTCTTCTTTAAGGCTCGAGTTTTGCTTCTCTTCAATCATTGCCATTATCTCAGTGATTTCTTAGGTCTTTACCACCACCTCCAAATTTTCCTTCACAAAGGCCTCCTTCAATCCGACTTGTTGTTCATTTTCCCTTAGATGTTCGACATTTTCAAGCATAGGGATAACGAATTTTTTGAATGTTGTCATCATGAACCTTGCTGATTCAGAAATATCAAGATCTTTCAGCTGAGTGAGAGCATCAGAAATCTCTAGGCCAAGAGTTAGATCAGAGTGAAGCATTTGAGGCAACTCAGGATTTAAAGCGTAAGTGTGAGTTTTATCCTTCGCTTAACCTTTGTTACCTCATTCCCACTTGTCGTTATGATCTTGAGATTGGTCAAGTCGGAAGAGAGAGTGTGATAACTCACGGTCGCGTAGTGTTGCTATTGCTTCTAGAGCATAATCATCAATCCCCAATTTTGGTGAAGACGTTGGTGAGTTGACCTTCTTTTTCTCAGAAGAAACTTGAGGTGTACCTTCAGGAGGAGGAAGATTCTGAGAAATGGTGGCATTTTTATTTGCCTCTGAACCTTGTAGGGAATTTGAAAGACTAGAGTCAGAGCTAGTCGAACTAGAACCCTTATGTTTAGCAGGACTAGTGACTGAATTAGAGTCATTAAGAGTAGTTGGAACAGTCAGGTCAATGAACTCACCAGCAGCTATGTCGATATGCTCAAGATCGATAGGTTCATCCTTCTTAGCAGAAATCATAACAGCCTCCGTTGGATTTTGAACTTTATCGGTTGGGGCACGAGTCGGAGTGATAATGGTTGTATTTACCACTATAGTATCAACACCTAAATTTAGGTTAGCAACATGATTTTTCAGCCAATATCACTTTACCTCTCTTTTTTGTGACAAGAGGAATGTCGACCTCATCCTTCTCCACATCTTTAACAACAAGATTTTAGCCGACCTTTGCGTTAGGATCCTGGGTTACAGGAACCTTTTCTTTTTTCTTCTTTTTCTCCACCTTGTCTTCAGCAGAGGAATCCTTTTTCCTCTTGTGGCTTTTGGATTTATGGGAGTGTTGAGGGGACTGAACATCAGGTGATGGCTGAATATCAAAAATAATATGTAAGTTAAAGCTATTGTATCAGTCGAAAAGGAAAAATAAGTCGAATAAAACATACCTCATCCTTTCAAAAGTGTGATGCTTATCCTTCTTGGACCTTTTGGATTTGTCAGAGGGAGCGATCAAAACCGCTGAGCATTTTTTACCCTAGTAGATAAAGAAAATATTAGTATATTTCAGACCATCAAAGGAATGAAAACAATAGGAAATATAAAAATACACCTACAGAAGAATCAATTTTCTTGATTGAAGACGAAATGGGTTCATCGTCGAGGGTGTACGGTCAAGAGCAATCTGTAAGAAATTAGCCAAGTTATAAAGGCCAGATTAGAAAAGATAATTGGCAAGAGGTTGAATTTGAACCTTTGTTTTCGACGGGCTAGTTCGATCAACGGGGGCCTTCTTGGACTCTACCTAAAGAGGAATTTCTAAAAGAAAAATGGCGAAGAGTTAGACATATAAAAAGTCGAAAATAGAAATGAAATCAAATTTTCCAGTGGCTGTTACCATGTGGTATGACAGCAAGTTCTCTGACATATTGAGGATTAATATGGAGAAAACCTGGGTAATTGTCTAACAAATACTTCATCGACACCACCCTTTCAGCTTTTTTCTTATAAGCATTTTCTATGTTCGACCAATAGCTATACCCCCAGTCCGGAATAGGCGGGCGTAAAGCTAAGGCCAAGGGGCTAGTTGGTAAAGGAGGAAATCTAATTTCTCCAAAATAAAGTGCGTAAAGATATTTGTCTTTCGCGTAACCAGGAATTTTAAGTTGTAGAATCATGTCGGTTACGTTCTCCTTTAGCTCTTGGACTGCTTTAAAGATGGTTCGACGAAGGTTATTGGGTAGATACACAACACGAAAATATTATTGGGAAGCTTGTATTTGCTTGATATTAGTCGCCTTACATTTGGTAGACTTCCCCTGCGAATGAAAAGTTGCGATCAGTTCAGCTAGTTTTTTGTCGGGATCACCAATAAATGTAACAAAGTATGACTGCCACCAAGTTTCAAACTCCTTAGTGCATTAGAATGTTGGTTCAAAAGAGAGAGGGGGAGCGTAGGTTTTCGAGCCCAGAGACTTTCGATATCTTCTTTCACGAGTTCAAAAAGTTGGTCAGATGTGATGTCGGCTAACAATTCATAAGAATTAAATAAGGACTTGGGGATGAGTTGACAAAGCCCAAATTGTCCAGCCCCCAAATTAGTATGGTAAGCGACCAAGCCTGGGTTATTGATAACAACCACAGAAGATAAAATTTGAGGAATTAAAAAGCGCCTCTAGGTGATCAGGGAATTTTTCTTGTCTTCATCATTTTAGGAGGGAAAGCCCTAATAAACCACTCTGGCCATCGCGATGATCATAAAATGGAGCCATAGGGTGTAACTCACCCTTGTCAACATAATGTTGAACAACAATGCGAAAACTTCGACATTTGGAAGAGTCTTGTCGATGGGGGTTAATGGAAGAAGGCGCTTCCAAACGTTATGGTTGGTAGATGGAGGGCATGCTATTTTTCTACTTCTGAAGGGCCTAATTTCCTCAAAAAAGTGGCATTCAACCACAATTGCAATAGCCAAAAAAGACCGTGGACCAAAACATTCTTCTTTTTTGGATTGTTGGAGTCGAAGAGTTTGATATGATTAGCAACTTCAGTCAAAGATGCATAAAAGGAGGCCAATATTAGCTGGCCCAAAGCCACATTGTTACGTTGATGCAATTGGGTGGCTAGATAAGAAAACAGTTTGGCTATCTGCATCGACCTAGAATAGAAAATAAAATGAGACAACATAAAGTTAAAAATGATACATGCTCTTCGTCAATGATATGACCAGAAGTTTGAGCATGATAGTCGATGAAGTTGTTGTAGGTTGGATTTCCAGCTTCACCAACGTCAAACTTTATAGGCACAGGAACAACAACCCTATAGTTAAAAACTACGCCAGATGGTTTTATCCCCGTGATTGCAGCAACGTCGAGCAAGGTAGAAGTAATCATACTACACTTGGTGTGGAAAATGTTGGTCGACCCTTCCCAAAAATGTATGGCAGTGAGTAGCATGGCACAAGAATAAGGTTGGCCACAACAAGAAAGCTCCAATAACGTGTGAATGCCCATTTCTCTCCATTGCTCTCTTTTTTCCGTTTCTAAACGTGTCATCCAAGCACTTAACTTAGGGCAATTCAAGGGTGGAGCAGTTCTGAAATTTCTGTCAACATATTGAAGCGAAATAGGGGTTAAGGAAGAAACTATCAGTCTGGTGACATTACTAGTAGGGAAAAATGCCCCTTCAGAGGGTGTATCTGCAGGAAGCGGACCTAAGAAATCTAAGGGTTTTTCTTCAAGAGAAAAAAGAATTAATACCTGATATTGCCAGATTTTGGCTTTCTCTTTAGCGAATGGAGGTTCTGGTACATATGCTTTGTTGTCGATGAGGTGTGGTTGAAGTGCTATTGTAGGAGAAGAAGTTTGATTGTCAGTGTTCGCCATTGTATATATTTTGAAAGAGGTTGAAGATGGTGAACATTTGTGAAGTTTGTAAGTTTTTGTGTTTTCTGAAAGAAGGGTTGAAGAAAGCGAGAAGAAAAGTCAGAAAATGAGGAGAAAGGGTATTTATAGACTCTGAGAAGAAGAAAGAAATAATGGGGAAAATCTTTGTGATTTCCTAAGTCTAAATCGTGTCACTTCAGCAGACACGTGCCGCAAGATCGACGTGGGTTAGTGGGCCACACCTCCCACTAAAAGCGCAATGATGGCGAAAATTTAATGTTGCACGTCTCGATACCAAAAACATGATATGTTACCATGATGACATGACGCCACGAGAAAAACGGAATAGTAACGTCCACTTTTGAAGAAGTGGGAACAATTTGGTCGAATGGTGAAATCGACGCTTTAAAGATGCCATTATCTCATATTAGTCGAATTCGAAAATGGCATCTCTGGGGGCATTTTGTTACCTTGAGAAATATAAGGTATTCAAGCACGTGTAGTAAATGAAGATGTTCCCATAAGTTAAGGGTAGTCTTCTAAAATAATCGCTTTTAGGAAATTGAAGCCAAGGTGTTTGAAATTTGGTTTTACCAAACTAGAGAAATTAATGACCAATGGGAATATTAAGCCAAAATGTCGAAGTAGAGCCTTGTCAACCATAAGGAGAAGCATAACACTTGGAAAAATACAAAAGAATTGGTTTAGTCGACCAAAAGAAGACAAGAACAAATGTTGAGATATTTAGAAATTGGTCTAGTCGACCAGAGTTTGAAGAACAAGAAAGACAGTCGAGGTTAGTCTTGTCGACTAAAAGGATTTCTAAACTTAGAAGAGTTCTGTTGATTTAATCTTGCCAGAGGAAACGTGTCGAAGAAATCGAGAAGCGAGAAGATTCAAATTTCGAGGTTACAAGCAGTTACTAGTAGATCATGTGTTGAGTGAGCGCCAAATAGGTGGCGACATCCAGTGGAGCAGTTACCTCAAGATTAAAATATGCTTGTAGATTACATCTAGGCAGTTACATTGTAAATACTATAAATAAGCAGATTCAATGTAGTTTTTTAGGGTGTTCACTTGTACTGAAAATCACTTGCCAAAACTATGTATTTCCAAGCGTAAGGAAGCAAAGAGTGAAGAAGTGCTTGATGTACGTGAATCACCACCTTTATTTCAATGCAAATCTTTTATCTTTCAATTATCTCGTTTGATTATTTTACTTGCTTTATGTTTACTTTCGAGCAAACTCTTTACGTTATTTTCGCTCACGTAACAATTTAATACTCTATCGGTCACGAGTCACCGTCTTAATTTATTGAGTCTTATCAGATGAAAACCGCGTTGGTCACGAGTTACCAACAGTTGAATCATAGAGTGGAAAGTCGTTATACTTGTTCTCTTATTCATAGAAAACTATTTCTCTTGATAAGGATTTCGACATAACCAGTATAATATCAAAATCTTAGCATATGTCTTAAGTAGAGCTGTCAAATAAGCCCTATATTAAAAAGCCCCAAATATTAAGCCCTATTAAAGCTCTAATATATTAAGCCCTCTATTATTAATATTTATTTTAGGCCTCAAAATTTTAGGCCCTTTACTTAATCTATTTTTTTTTGCCCCATTGAAGGGCCCTTGTTTTATTTCAAAAACATTCATCTCCATAGTTTTCACAAGAATCCCCATTGAACCGTTATCGCCGCCATTCATCTCTTGAGCAAAGCTTCATCGCCACTGTTGCCGCTGCCAACTCCATCGCGCCGCAGTTGAATTTTCTCCATCATAGAACAAAGGTGCTCTTCTCTCTCCATTTCTCACTTCCATTTTCATCTCAATCTTCATTGTGTAGAAATCAACAAACTTAGAGGAATATTTTCATGGGTTTTTATCAATAGTCCAATTTTTTCACCTGGGTCTTCTTTTATATTTATATTTCTGCATATTATGTGCACTCATAAGTTGTTTGTGTAAATGCCTCAATAGCTAGCAACTTAGAGAAAACATATTTATAGGTTTACTTACTTTCTTAGCATCATGTAAGCAAGGACTGATAGTATATGGTGAAGGAGGATTAGGTGGTGAAGGAGGATTATGCTGTTTTTCAAATGGATGGCCCAACAATGCCATGGAGGTGAGCCGGTGGATGAGTTATACATATGTGCTACATTAGCTGCTGCTCTGGAATTTTGGTTTGTCACAGATAGCATGTTAGCCAAAAACTGTTGTGTTTGTGAGGATATTAAGGTAAAACTTGACATTCTTCTAGCTGTTGTTACAACCTTGTCATTGTATGAGTAAATTGTTCCAACTCTAAAACCAGGCATCGAGATCTTTTGAAAGATCAGAACTATGTGAACTCTCTCTTCATCTTTGTAATTATGACCTTCGAGAATTTCTGCCACACTTACGAACTCATTGGAAGAAAAGACTGAACCCGAGTAGATTTCGTCGGAGATGAGATATATATTCTTTTCTGTGACAAAGTCGAGAATCTCTTCTAGAACTTCACGCTGAATTGCTATACCTAAAGGGTTTGAAGGGTTTGTTATGATTACTCCACTGACTTTCATGTTCATTGATTGAGCTTGTTTGTAAGCAGCTTGTAAAGCATGTGGTGTAATTTGGAAATTGTTAGAGTTGCAGTTGAATTGGCACTATGTTTACACCAGTTCTCCACCTTAAGTCTCTATCAAACCTACATTAGTATACAAGATAAAGATAAGTACAAATTATTCATATTCATATATATAGTTCAACTTCAAGCAATTGCATGGTATAGGTTCTTACCCTGGATAGTAAGGAGTAGGAACAAGCAAAGCATCTCGTGGTTAGCAAGAATGAAGGTTAAGAGCTCATTGGCAGATTTGCACCATAGGAACATATAAAGTGTTAAGTTTTAAGGAAAATGAGAAAAATCATACACATTTACAGAGTCATATAAAGTGTTAGATTTACTGCATCAACTTGGAAACAAAATATTACTCAAGGTTTTGGAAGTTTGGAATGGTCTGATGGAAAAACTGTGGAAATTATTGCTTCTTCATAATCTTTGGCAGGGCGATGATAATTCTGATAGGCTGATAGCTTTTGCAGTTTCCATTTTTAATGTTATCTTGCCACTATTCCTGCACAAATTGCATTGTAAACCTAGTTTCTTTTATAACTTTCATCCGTTAAAGCAATCATGAATGGCTATATTAATAAAAGATCTTGTTCCTGTGTGCTATTTGAACAGGTATCATGACAGATATATTTTAGCCTCCTATTTTGCATTAAGGAGCGAGTATCCTTGTTCCGAGATGGTATTTTGAAATATATGACTAATTTAGTTTATTTATGTATCATTATATAACTGTGGAAATTAGAGTATCCTTCTTGCATTTGTGTGTGGATATAGAACCATTATCATGCTTAACTTCTTCCTGTTTTCCTTTACATTAATGGACAGATTGGAACTTAAAAACCTCGACCGCAACCTGAGCAGCAGTTAGAGCAGCTTCAGCTGAAGCGATAGCTACTGTTAAAGCATGTCTGTTGTGTTCTTCTTCAGCTTCACTTAACCGTGTTTCTTTTAACGGCGGTCGTGCTTCAATTAAAGGAAATCTCTTGTTCTTTAGCCTCCCGAATACCCATTTTCTTCTTTTCTCCTTCTGAAAATAGGTAATTGTCTCATCAACACCATAATAAACGAGAACAAAATTATACAAATTACGATAAATCGCTAACAAGTCGCGCTTAAAAAAAAAAAACTGT
The DNA here is from genome assembly GCA_021764765.1 of Vicia sativa. Taxonomy (NCBI): domain Eukaryota; kingdom Viridiplantae; phylum Streptophyta; class Magnoliopsida; order Fabales; family Fabaceae; genus Vicia; species Vicia sativa. The sequence continues at coordinate 60,991,705 of CM038794.1, forward strand.
TATTGAAAGAAGCAGAACACTTACCTTCTCTTGAGTGGAATGTGTGAAGATTCTCTCTACCATGCTAAACCAACCCTCCTTGGCCATTTCACAATGTCACACAGTTTATGTAATCTGAATTTGTTTTCAATAGAATCCTATCTTATGCAACTTATATTGAAATGATTTTAAGTGATGGTTTGGTGCAAACTTAAACATTAAACTTGTCTGAAAAAGGAGGAACAATTTGCAGAACTTGTAATAGAAGATATAACTTGTTATAGGCACAAGTAGCCATTGCAAAGACCAATAACGTGCATGTTCTCAGACTTTAGTCTTTAAAGCACTTTAATTTTAGTTTACTTTTTCAACTATTCTGCATGATATTTTGTTTATCTATCTACTTCTAACATGGAACCATGTCATAACACATGTTTCTTTTTGTTATAGTATGGAGTCTATGGATATGAGTGAGTATGCACAAGATCAAGATGAAACTCGTAAGGAAACATTGTCATCACTTTGGATTATTTTCACTAAAATCGGCAAAGGAAAGGATGGAGTTGAAAGAGCTGCATGCAACTTTTGTAGTACTGATTTTGCCATCGGAAAAAACCCCAAGTCTGGTCAAATTTATGGAACTTCACATCTAAGTCGTCATGTGTTTATTTGTAAAAGTTTACAGTTCACCCTTCTTAGTCTAGAGGAACCGTCAAGTCTAACCCCAATCAACCAAAACACTCATCGTGGATTACTTGGAGAAGCCATTATTGCACATGATCTTCCTTTTAGCTTTGTTGAGTATGAAAAATTCGAGTTTGGGTGAAATATTTGAATCCATATCTGAAATGGTCTCTAGAAACACAATGGTGTCGATATTGAAAAATATATGATAAAGAAAGGATCAAGCTTAAGGAAATCATGGGTAGGATTCCAAATAAAATTTGTCTAACATCGGATGCTTGGACAGATCTACTAGTGAAGGTTATATTTGTTAGATCGCTTATTTTGTTGATGAAAATTGAAATTAGTTAGTTGTCTTCTTAACTTTCTTCGAATGAAGCCCCCCCACACAGGTATTGCAATGGAAGCTACTTTATTTGATTGCTTAAAACAATGGGGAATAGATAAGAAGATATTTACTATTACGTTGGATAACGCCTCGCCAATGATGCAAAACCATTTGAAAACTCATCTTCGAGTGCAAGGCAATTTGATGTGTGATGGTGAATTTTTCATATCCGATGTTCGCCCATGTACTCAACTTAATTGTCCAAGAGGGTTTACAAATAGCTAGTGAAGCCCTCCATAAAATTAGAGAGAGTGTCAAGTATATTAAAGGATCCGATGGAAGGATGCTTAAGTTTAAAGATTGTGTCGAGGATGCAGGGATAAATGTTAGCGGTGGTTTAAGATTTGATGTATCAACCAGATGGAATAGCACTTATTTGATGCTTGAAAGTGCCTTACAGTATAGGAAAGCTTTTGAATTTTATAAGGTGGCAGATAGAAGCTATAAATATTGTCCATCTGATGAGGAATGGAAAAGAGGGGAAAGGATTTGTGATTTTTTAGAACCGTTTTATGATATTACTAATTTGATTTCTGGTTCAACTTATCCAACTGCCAATCTGTATTTCATGCAAGTGTGGAAAGTCCAATGTATTTTAGAGAAACATCAAAAAAGTATTGAGAAGGTGATAAGGGATATGTCTAATAAGATGAAAGCGAAATTTGACAAATCTTGGAAAACTATAGTGTTGTACTAGCTTTTGGAGCAATTCTCGATCCACGTTTGAAGGATAAATTTTTAAAGTTTTGCTCCACTACACTTGATTCCTCAACCTCTAAAGAGAAGCTTGATAATGTGGTGGATAAATTCAAAGAGCTTTATGCAGAGTATGTGAGTTATTCTACCAATCAAGGTGTTTCTCTTTCTCAATCATCTTATGAGCTCAACTCATCGGCTAAGTTATCTAGAGAGGGGAAAGCAAAAAAATCAAAGATTATCCGTGTAAGTTTTTTATATTTTATCCCAACTCCTCTTGTTTTTATATTTACTTGTTTGAAAACTATAGGTTGTTATTGTATTAACTGTTAGGTAAGATATTATCATGTGTTTGGAGTATTTGTTTGGCCATGTTGTGTGAAGAGACAACTATGGTTATTGTAGTTAGATATTAACATTAGTTACAAATTGTAGTTGTAAATTAGTTGTAAATTATCAATATAAATTGGTAGTTGTGTTGCATATACACTACCAAGGGTTTTGTATAAAGGTTGACATGAGATCTGTTTTATATATATCTTGCAGGATTTTAAATCATGGAACTCGATTGAGAGTAGGTTTTTCCCTGGAAAGGGTGAGTTAGATATATACTTTGAAGATGAATTAATGGAGCTAGATGAAGAACAATCTGAAGATTTTGATGTACTTCTTTATTGGAAGTTTAATGAGAAGAAATTTCCGATACTCTCCATAATGGCACGTGATGTGCTTAGCATTCCTATCACGATTGTAGCATCCGAGTCTTCTTTTAGTATCAGTGGACGTGTTCTTACCAAATATAGAAGTTCTACTCTTCCGGAACACATCCAAATGTTGATTTGTACTCGGAGCTGGTTGCATGGATTTTCTGAAAATATGAATGGTAATAATATTGTATTTTATTTATTTTTATTTGTTCATTAATTTGTTGCATCTGCACCTAAGTATGATTTATTGTGTTTTTAAGATGAGGAAGATATCAACACTAAGGATGAATGCGGTACTGAGGTGACATTGACTCAACATACATTTGGATTGCAAGATTGAAGTGGAGAACTAATTTTAGTGTCATATACTTTATTGTGATTATTGAATTGATCTTTTCATGCCTTTTTGGATGGCTTCGTGTCTTTGTTTATGTAATATTTGACTTTTGTTTGTATTGATTTTCTTCAATTTCGAATGTTGAATGTTAGAAGTATTGACATATGAATCATCTGATTCAAAGCAAAATATTGTTGCTTGTATTTGAAGAAAGAATATAAAGTCCTACTCAAATATATAATGTCGAATGTTTATTGTAGGATTAATTCCATTATTTCTTTTCGGAAACATATGTTTTAAAGGGTATTTTTCCTATATTTAAATGCATAATATTGTTGCTTGCATTTGAAGATATATATATATATATATATATATATATATATATATATATATATATATATATATATATATATATATATATATCTTCTATAAATTTGTTTTACTTTTTAAAAAAAATATTTAACAGATTTTTTTTACTTTTTTTAAAAAATATGTAACACATTTTTTTTACTTTTATTTTAATTTTCACATATTTATTTTACTTTAAAAAAAAAAATTTAACAGATTTTTCTTTTTTATATTTTAAAAATAAGTTTTTTTAATTTTATTTGGGGCTTTAAAGCCCTCTTTTTAATTTTGGGGCCTAAGTATTTGAGGGCTTACTATTTTTAAATATTTTTAGGCCCTCTTATTATGAGGGCCAGGGCCCAAACTTTTAAGCCCCTTAAATTGACAGCTCTAGTCTTAAGATTAACTGGTTGATCTTGCGAGTAACCCTTAGTTTTTAGGACTTTGGAAGGACCAACGGTTGTTTATTATTTCCACAGTAAACAACGTCGCAAAAAAAACTATTGTGATGTGATTTTCTATATTATGACGTGATAATCACTTCGAAAATAAGTTGATTTTTTTTAGTATTTCTCATAGTTATATATTAAAGTATTTATCATCAGAACACGCTATTTGAATAATAACCTCAAAAAATTTTATTTTTATATCAGAACTCCTTTTAAATATAAATTACTTCTAACAAATATTCATGCTATGAGTAATATAATACGAACAACTTACTTACCAACCATACAACAAGTTAAATTTTGTTTTTAAATTATATTTTTTCGAGGATTTTATATCCCTTCTAATTTAAGGGCAAATTTTGTTGGCAGTAATTCTATCAACTAATCTGTCACGGCCACTTTTGGAATAGATAATTTCATATCCTTTTTAATATTTTTAACTATAATATTTTTGTAAAAATTAAAAAATTGAAATATTTAAAATAAATTTGACCAAAAAACTAAAAAAAAAAAAATTTATAGTAAATTGAATGAGTTTTTCTCGTAATAGAATCAAACCGTGACACGAATGTCGCTAGGTGTGGTGATGGTCATGTCATGTCCTAAACACACCCATCTGTGTACCCCACTTTCACGAGCACCACATGTTGTGTTGCCTTGTAATAATCAACAACAATTTACAGGAGATTGATAATAAAGTTTTTTGCCTTTGGAAAAAGAAATCGTTTTAATAAAGTGTTTAACTTTTGTTTTTTAACATACACCATATATAAGAGAGTAGGAATAAAACACTTTTTTTCTTCAAATTTTTTAAGGTTGTCGTATTTCCAAATTCCAACTCAAGAGTTTCATCAATATGGATAGAGTGGTCATGTCACCATATATACAAATATAAACGTATAACACAATTTATTTTAATTAAAAATAAAAGTTATGTTGAACATGGCCAACATTTGACCATAAACAACAACAACAACAACATGGGCAACACATTGCTCAATTATTAAAAAAACACAACTATATATCCTCTCCACTTTCATAAATTTCCATGTCCATTCCTTTTACTATATACCCTTCATTTCCTTCAAATATCAATGGAAAACAAGCTCCTCCAGCCACTTCTATCTCATGAAATTAATCAGCACAACAATTCAAAATTCTTGATTCCAAACAACAACATCATTCATCGAATCCTCTTTTTTCTCTTTGTAGCAATAATATCAATATGGGCAAACTATGAAGCATCAAAGACTTTTGACATACACATAGTAAACGACGCCAAAGACTCCCTTGCCGGACGTCGTTTCACTCTTTTCTACATCTCAAATGACAAAGCTATGCGTATAGTCCTTAACACAAGCTCTTTCGTTGAACAAGTTCTTTACCCTAATAGCAACAATGATAATATCAAGAATAAAAAGAATATAAAGAGTGTCACTCTTCGCCTTGTTCGTCAAAATCTCAATTCCACCACCACCGTTATCGCCGATGACGACGAATATAATAATAAAAGATATGTAATTGAGATTAGTTCTATGTTACTTGAAGATGAAAATTTCAACAAAATGATGATAGTAGGTGAAATTCAACGTGCCATGGCTAGGGTTTGGCTATGGGATGGAAGATCTAAGGCTCCTCCTAGGCTTCTCGATGGTATGGCGGAGTATGTCGCCGAGTTAGCCGGATTCCGTCGTGAGAGGCTCTCCGGTGGAGGTGATGAGTTGCCGGAATGTGGTTTATGGTGGGAAGATAAGGACCCTACGTATGTTGCAGGTT
>CM038794.1:61002068-61003839 GCA_021764765.1 Vicia sativa
AGTTTTAATTTACACACTGGAACCCGGGTTCTCCCACTGGGGAACCGGTTCCCACAACTCACAGAGCCAAAAACATCAGTTTTATAGCGGTATATTTCCGAAACCATTTTGACTATCCTTTCCAATCGTGTCCATACATTCCAATGCAGTAGAATCACTCAACCAACATCATTAACATGCAATATAACATACTTTGATCATTCCTAATGACCCTATAACATACAAATCACTTAATTCTACACAATTCGACACAAATTGGGATAATTCTACAAAAACCTAGAATTATTAAATTGAGATTCTTAACATACTACGGTCAATACTATTGAATTCAAAACCGATAATACACGTTAACTAATCGAAATCACCCCTTACCTTGTGGGTTCTTCAAATTCCGACACTGTTGGCTTTTCCTCCTTCCTTTTCCTCTTCTCAATTGCACGTATGATGAATATTTCCCAAATGTGACTCTTTTTCCTCTTTTCCTTCTTTTATTCCTTTTATTATTCTAAAATAATAATTAAAAAAAATAGTGTGAGTAAAGCCTTTTACTCCTCACACCCTCACTTTCACTTCACACCACCAACATTTCCACTTCCATTATACTTTAATTAATTCCAATAATCCAATAATACCAATAATTAAATTTGTAATTAAATTAATAATTAAAATTCTAATTATTTAATAATCGAATTATTTGGGGTATCACAACTCTCCCCTACTAAAAGAGTTTTCGTCCTCGAAAACATACCTTAGACGAAAAGTTCAGGATACGAGTCCTTCATCTGACTCTTCAGCTCCCAAGTGACATTTCCATTTACTGGTCCTCCCCAAGCTACTCTCACCAACGTTATTTACTTACCTCGCAACTGTTTCAACTTCCGATCCTCAATTCTCGCAGGCAATGCTTCCACAGTCAAATTCTCTCGTACCTGTATATCATCTACCTGAATCTCATGAGACGGATCAGTAATGTACTTTCTGTTGCACACCCCAAATTTTACCCTGATATTTTTCTACTCGCATTTTTGTTTATAAAAAAAACATTCATTCACTCATTGCATTTACATCATTACGTCGTATTTAAATTGACCAAAAGTCAGTTTAAATCGATATTTGCATCGTTTTATAATTGTAAAAAAACATCTATTATTTTACTTCATTTATTTTTACCTCTTTGCCTGTTTTGTGCATCTTTTAAATTATTTATATGTCGATGATATTAATATTTCGGTTTTATAAACAGACTGTTAAAAGCAATTCGATGCTGTGCGAAAATTAGTGGGGAAAATATTTCAAGTTTTCATCTTTTACTCACTATTTTATGAATTTACGTATCGCGTAAATCATAAAAATGTGATTTCCCTAATTTTTCGGTACATTTCGAAGTCTTGTTTTTAACTGTAAATGTTTTAAAGTCGGGTGTTCTTTATTATCACTTTATTTCGATTTTAACTAATTAGATATTTTTTCTTTAATTTACAAGACTCGTAGTTTATTTTAATGTACTCATTTTATTTTTTCGGATAAATTATTGTCCGAACTTTTATCATTTTTAACAATTTTAGGTGTCTAATTTTTATCTCTAAAAATCAAACAAAAAATACTATTGGGCTTTTTATTTTTAACCGGTTCTATTTTTTAGGCCCATTTTATGAAAAGGGCATTTTTGGCATTATAATAAAATTTGAAAACCCTATTTTCTTTCTATATATATTTGTATGTTATTGTTACAAGGGGGAAGCCAAATGGAAACAGTAAAAAGGAGGCGGGG
>CM038794.1:61003939-61104207 GCA_021764765.1 Vicia sativa
GCACAATCGAGGGTCAAGATCATGTATTCGTAGGCGACATCGTGGGTCTTATGATCTTGTATCGAAGGGACTATGATGATTTGTTTGAAGGCAACGGTGCTAGAATACCTCTACGCTCGAGGGACATGACCAATTGAATTCGTAAAGGCAACGAGAGAATTACCCTAAGGGGTGCATGTGAAAAAAGAGTGTGTTGATTCGGATATTTTATCTTGAAAATTAAGGGCTATGTTGATTTTTAGTCTTGCCATACACGCCTAATTACTAGCAATTTATAGGGTGCGGAAATTAAATGGAATGTAAAGTGCGGGAAGGTAAATGTCCTACGCTATTACATGGCTTTGGGGCAGATACATAATTTAAACTTGCGGAAAATTAAAACCTAATTTAAACTATTACATCCCATAGACAGTTACATTATTGAAAAAAAATAAAATGATAAAGAAAAATCGTCTCGAATCGAATCAACTCAGAAGGAAACGGAAAAATACGATGAATAATAAAGAAAATGTTAGAAAATGCAATTTAAAATAAGAAAAATATGACATGCTGGAAATAACATAAATATGCTAAAATAATTTTTTGGGATTTTTTGGATGCAATTTAATAATTAAAAATGAATTAAAAGTGATTTAAATGCAAAATTATGAATGAAAATAAATATGCATGCAAAATTATATTTTTAATTTATTAAATTAAATAAAGATTTTCTGAAAATAATGTAAAAGAAAATAATTTTGATGATTTTTAATGCAGAAATAAAATTATGAAAAGAATTAAAATAATGCAAAATATTAAATAATATAGAAAATATGAAAATAGAAAATAGTGCAAGTTTTGGAAAAAAGAAGGGAAACCGGTCCTGGCAGGGATCGAACTGGAGTCCCTTGAGAGCATCCTTCAACAGTATGCGCCTTTACCACTACGCCATGTGTGCAAGTGTGTTTGAAATCCGGATCGAGTAAAAGAAAGACAAGTGTCGCTCTCGATTGCCTCATACATGGGCTTCATCGTCCCGATTGAAATTTTCAAAGCTGCTGGCCATTATTCGACGCTATGGTCCCTGGCAAAGTCAAAAAGCAAGCACACGTAATATAAATAAATTCTAAAGCCATGGTTCGATTCCTAGGATCATTCCGAATGCATTGGTATAGGTCTCATGGTCCAATTTTTCCTATTTGGTGAAACCCTAAATCGACCTCTAGAAACCCTAATAATGGCATCTGTGATTCTTGCCCTGAAATCAAATCAAATTATAAAGCTTAGAAACATCAATAGCAACACAAATATGTAAATCAAAACACATTAAAATAATGCATGAATATGGATTCGATTTTGTTATGTTACAACAAACCGTGACTTGGCTAGGACGATTCTATGTTTCAACGCTTGGGGATGATTGAATAGCTTCCTGGGGACCTTGAGGATGCTTATTCAATCAAACTCCTTGAATTGACCTGCAAAAACAGAATTGAAATTGCTTTTTTTTCAAGTTTTGAAATTTTTAGGGTTCTTAGGCCAATTTTTTTCCTTTTTTCTTGATAGGTATGCATCATACATTTATATTGGATGGATTTGGAATGGTTTTGGGAGAGAATCAATCAACATTCAATGCAATCAAATTTGATTTTGTACAAAATCAAATTTCAAAATTTGATTAATTTCAATCCAATCTTGCCATATTGATCCAATTTCGAAATTTGCTGGCCTTTGTGAGTTGCTTGGATCTCAAGGAAGGAATAAAAATCAATTTTGCAATTAATTTTGATTTTATACTTTATTTTAAATTTAATTTGTATTTAAATGAATAAATTCCAAATTAAATAGAAAAATAAAATAAAAATTGTGGCATTGGGCTGGATATTCTAATTGTATGAGGAATAAGTTTGGATGAAGAAAAGCAAGCCCATTTGCAAAAAATTTGATTTTAGAAGTATCTCTCTTTGTGCACTCTTTCAAAATTGCCCAACTTGTGAATGGTGTATCTTGCTCAATTTTCCACATTTTTGAGTGTTCTTGGACTTTTGAAAGCTCTAAGAGTCCTCTAACCAACCTTTTGGTCTCATCTCAATTGGAGTTTCCATGCTCAATATATCTTCAAAACAAAAAGTTGACTTTTGTTGACTTTGAAAATGACTGTAATGTTTTGAGCCATACTTCTCAAATGAAGCATTTTTGGACATTCTTGTGAGACATGAAGTAGAGAATTGAATTTCCTTCAAAACAAGAGGTGGTGGAAAAATTTGAGAAAGTATGAAGAAGTTATGATCAGTCAAAGTTCAGTTGACTTTTCATCTAGAAACCCTAATTTAGAAAGTTTGACTTTTGAGCAAATCTTGAGTTTTCTTGATGAATCATGATCAACCCTTGATCAAATGATGAATGTAACTTCAAAATGAGGATGTTGACCAAAATTATGAAGTTTGACTGTATGTTGACCACAGTTGACTTTTTGTCCAATACAACTGATTTTCAACCATCTGAGCAATTGTCTGAGGAAACTTGACTTGTAAGGCTTGAAACTTGACATGGAGAATCTTTGAAGCATATGAGGAGGCATGAAGACCATTGGAGATGTTGGAAGTCCATCTTGACTGAGGAATACCAAACCCTAGTTTGGGTTGATTGTCTAGGAGAGAGTTTGTCTGATCAACTCTTGAGGAATCCTTGAGTATGGATGTATGAAATATCTTGAGAGGATGGAGGGCAAATTTTGGGGTATGACAGCTGCCCCTGTTCAATCTTCTTGTACTGGAAGGGTTAGATTGACACGCCTGTCTTTCGTGACCTGAAGGTAGAAGATGATTGAACACTCGAATACACCTGAAAATTTGCACTCGCTGTTGGTGGATGATGCGGGAATGGGCTTACAGATGCCATTTGGAGAAGCTGGATACTTCGCTGGGGGATGAGTCGTACGCTAGACTCGAGAATGTCGATAGGAGAATTGACGGGGATGGGCTTAAGATGCCATCTGGAAAGATCGATGCTGGGGAGTGAGCCGTACGCTAGGCTCTGTAGACGTTTCTGGAAGGAGCATGGAGATGGGCTTAAGATGCCATCCGGAGGGAGTCGTATGTTAGACTTCGTGCTCATTTTTGAATGAAGTTATTGGTTTGTATTGATTTTTAACCAAATATGCAGCATTCTGAAAGTGGAGAAATGTTGACAAGTAGTCGGAGATGGGCTTAAGATGCCATCCAAGGCAACTGAGTCGTACGCCAGACTCTGTAGTTGCTGTTGATAATAAGAAGGATTCAGAATAGATCTTTGTGTTGATTACTCTGAGGGGAATAGTAGTTGGCAAAAATGTGGATAGCTTCCCTGTTGTGCATCGGGTGTTGATCCATTGCCTGTTATCGGAGGATAACCAGGGGCGGTCTTTCAGATAGTTTTCCCGTCGGTTCGGGGCTTAATCCTGGACCAGTTGTCGGAGGACAACCAGGGGTGGTCTTTTAGATAGTTTTCCCGTCGGTTCGGGGCTTAATCCTGGACCAGCTGTCGGAAGTGACTTTCACCTGTTTTTTTTGGAAAAAACAAGAGAAACTTTGATAGAATATTTGTTAGTCTTATGCAAAGTATGATGCATGACAATGTATATGAATGACATATGCATGAATTATGACTTTATGAGTAATGTATGAATGATAGATGTTGTGGTATTTCAAAACATATCCATCTTGAAGAAGATGGATGTTCCGCTGAGGATTCGACGCTGGGGATTCGTAGGTGAGAACCCCGCTTTTGAAGGAGAAGAAAGATATCCTGATTCCTCCGATGCACTATCGACCAAGTCTTGGGCCTAGATATTGTTGAGGAAGGTAGAGATTTGAGAAGCCTGTTGAGATCTCATACATAGACCCTACTGAGGAGAGTCTGGGAGGCAATTTGTTGGGATCTTGCATGTAGATCCTGTTGGGAGGAATTAGGAGGCGCTCTACTAGGGATACTGAGTGCGGATCTCACTGGAGAGCATTTGATGGTTGTTGGAGACCGGGTTAGTCTCGTTGGAATCTCGGACCGAATAGAGATGTAGATTTTCCGGTGTACTATCTGACCAAGTCTCGAGTCTGGATACCGCTGCTGGAGAAAAGGGGAATTGTTGAGAGACATTGACTGGGGATAAACATCTTAGTTGGGGATGAAGTGTTACTACTCGGAGACTGATGTAACATTTCTCAGTTGAGTGGAATCACCGCCGGGATTAACATATACTCTGCTGGGGAGGTTTAGTGAGTGACACCTCATGGGATTATGTTCTGTGGGGAATGCTTTGGTGACCTTTCGTCGTCATCTCAATTCCTAGAGCCTGTAGTAACTACTTTTGTATGTTCTTTTCGTATGTTTGTGATTAGATTCTTATTGTCAAATGCGTATAGTCATTCAAAACAAACGTTGGACTTATTGCAAACGACAACAACAAAAATTGTAAAGAGAAAGAAGCTTGTGTTTATTTGAAAGGTGGCGTATGGCCAAGTAGTTTGTACACAAGAAAGGTAAAAAGCTATGCGGAAACAATCTCGTTAAGTTCCAACTATGCTAGTACTCATATATTTCGACTATCTCATCTCCTTGTTGTCAGTAGAAAGTGAGTAGGCTGATCTTCGCCATTTGAATCTTGAATGCTGATAGTAGTCTGGAAGCAGGTGATCTGGAAGAGACATAGTCGTACGCTTAAATCCCTAACTTTTGCCTAGACCGCCCTTCGGTTTTCACCACCGGATACTTTTTTGCCCAAGCCGCCTTTTCAGGTTTCGACTTGCCGGGTACATGTTTTGTATATATCCTTAACTTTGCCCGAACCCTTTTGGTTCGCCAGATGCCCTTATTTTTCTAGGTCATCGACCTAGCGGGTCTCTTTTATGCGTAGTATTTTTTGACTATGTCTGCGTTCACAGGGTGTGGAAGTCTTCACCATCCATGGTGCTAAGTATCATAGCTCCGCCGGAAAACACTGTCTTGACTACAAATGGTCCCTCGTAGGTGGGAGTCCATTTGCCCCTGGGATCACCTTGTGGAAGAATGATGCGCTTGACTACTAGATCACCGACTTGGTAGACTCGGTGCTTGACCTTCTTGTTAAATGCTCTGATCATTCGTTTCTGATAAATCTGTCCATGGCAAATGGATGCGAGTCGTTTCTCATCAATCAAATTAATCTGGTCAAGCGAGTCTGAACCCAATCATCTTCGCTTAACTCTGCGTCCTGGAGGACTCTGGTTGAGGGTATCTGAACCTCGATGGGTAAGACGGCTTCCATACCGTATACAAGAGAGAAGGGGGTTGCCCTGTTGATGTTCGCCGCTGTAGTGCGATAACCATGAAGAGCAAATGGTAACATCTCATGCCAATCTTTGTAAGTCACTGTCATCTTCTGTATAATCTTCTTAATGTTCTTGTTGGCGGCTTCCATCGCCATTCATCTTAGGCCGATAAGGAGAAGAATTGTGATGTTGATCTTGAACCTGCGTGCAGAGTTCGGTGATCATCTTGTTGTTGAGATTGGAACCGTTATTCGTGATAACTTTCGGGAGTGCCATATCGATGATAAGATTATGTTTGATGAATCGAGCCACAACATTCTTGGTAACAGATGCGAACGAGGCTGCTTCTACCCACTTGGTGAAATAGTCAATTGCCACAAGGATGAAACGATGTCCATTGGAAGCTGTGGGCTTGATTTCTCCAATCATGTCAATGCCCCACATTGCAAAAGGCCAAGGAGAAGTTAAAACATTCAGAGGTACTGGAGGTACGTGTACTTTGTCTGCATAAATCTGGCATTTGTGACAAGATCGAGCGTAGCGGTGACAATCAGCTTCCATGGTGGACCAATAGTAACCTGTTCTCAAAATCTTCTTAGCCATTGTATGTCCACTGGAGGTACCAAATGCGCCTTCGTGTAACTCTTCCATGATACGTATTGCTGTTTTCTGGTCTACACAGCGGAGTAAGCACAAGTCGTGGTTGCGCTTGTATAAGATGCCGTTGCTGAGGAAGAATTTGGATGCAAATCTTCTCATGAACTTCTTATCATTGACAGATGCCCCTGCGGGATATTCCTGAGTCTCAAGATACCTCTTCACGTCATAGTACCAAGGTTTCTCTTCTGTATCAAGCTCACAACATGCTGGTTCGTCAAACTTCTCAATGATGATCTGGGGAGCCTCGTTGTCCCATCTGACCTTGAACATAGACGACATAGTAGCCAATGCGTCTGCCAACTGATTCTCTTCTCGTGGAATGTGATTGAAAGTGATTTCTTCGAAGTAGGGGATCAAACTCAGAACATGCTCTCGATACGGAATGAGATTCGATGCTTGTATCCCACTGCCCTTAATCTGACTGATCACCAAAGCTGAGTCTCCATATACTTGCAAGAACTTGATTCTTAAGTCAATAGCACTTTGATACCCATGATGCACGCCTATTCGCCATGTTGTTCGTGCAACTAAAACATAATCTGGCGGTGAAAGGCGTATGTCCGCCTGTAGGGGATGTAATGATGGCGCCAATGCCATTGCCAAGTGCGTTTGAGGCTCCATCAAAGACCATGGTCCATCGGGATCCTTGTTCAGGTCCTTCGTCCGGCCTGGTTCTTCGCAATCAGTAACTAGTAAAACATCTTCATCTGGAAATTCGAACTGCATAGACTGATAGTCATCTACGGCTTGATGAGCCAAATGATCGGCTACCACACTTCCTTTGATCGCTTTCTGAGAAGTGTACTGGATGTCATACTCGGTCAAGATCATTTGCCATCTTGCTATTCTTCCGGAGAGAGCTGGTTTCTCAAATATGTATTTTATCGGATCCATCTTGGAAATCAATAAGGTAGTGTGAGTCAACATATACTGTCTTAGTCGGCGAGCAGCCCAAGCCAAAGCGTTGCAAGTTTTCTCGAGCTGTGAGTATCTTGTTTCACAGTCGGTAAACTTTTTGCTAAGGTAGTATATTGCATGCTCTTTTCGACCAGACTCGTCATGTTGCCCCAACACACACCCCATTGAGTTCTCTAACACTGTCAAGTACATGATAAGAGGTCTTCCTTCGGCAGGCGGCATCAGGATAGGAGGATTCTGTAGGTACTCCTTGATTTTGTCAAAAGCGATCTGGCAATCGCTGTCCATTCCACTACTTGATCTTTCTTTAGTAACTTGAAGATTGGCTCACAAGTAGCAGTTAGTGTGCAATGAATCTGGCAATGTAATTCAATCGGCCCAAGAAACCTCTGACTTCCTTCTCGGTGCGGGGAGCTGGCATTCTTGAATAGCTTTAACTTTGGGGATCAACTCAATACCTTTACCACCGACAACAAACCCTAGGAGTTTTCCGATCCGACTCCAAGGTGCACTTGTTAGGATTAAGTCTCAACTCCGTACTTCTTCAATCTATCAAACAGCTTCTGCAAATGATCAAGATGTTCTTCTTCAGTCTGTGATCGAGCTATCATGTCGTCGACGTAGACCTCTATCTCGTGATGAATCATGTCATGAAATAATGTCACCATAGCACGCTGATAAGTGGCACCCGCGTTCTTCAACCTCAACGGCATAACCTTGTAAGTAGTGCGCCCCATCGTAACAAAAGTAGTCTTTTCCATGTCTTCAGGAGCCATTTTGATCTGATTGTAACCGGAGAAACCATCCATGAAGGAGAAAACCTTATGCTGAGCGGTGTTGTCAACCAGAACATCAATATGAGGAAGTGGGAAATCGTCTTTCGGACTTGCTTTGTTCAGATCTCTGTAATCCACACATTCGTACTTTGCCATCCTTCTTAGGTACGGGTACCACATTTGCAACCCATTGTGGATAGGAAGTAACAGCTAAGAAACCGGCGTTGAACTGTTTCATAACTTCGGCTTTGATTTTCTCTGACATCTCAGGACGACATGCATTTAACCTTCTGTTTACCGAAAACCTTCTTTGTCGGCAATCGG
This sequence comes from Vicia sativa, assembly GCA_021764765.1. Lineage (NCBI taxonomy): Eukaryota > Viridiplantae > Streptophyta > Magnoliopsida > Fabales > Fabaceae > Vicia > Vicia sativa. Next base: position 61,011,882 of record CM038794.1, read on the forward strand.
TGTACCACAATATCAATGTCTAAACCTGGCATGTCTTCGTATGACCAAGCAAAACCTCAATATAGTCTCTCGTAGCATCGAACCAACCTTCTTTAACACTGCTCTCAAGATCCGCTCCTATCTTGATCTCTTTTCTGTCTTCATCAGTACCCAAATTCACAACCTCAACTTGCTCTTCGTGTGGCTGTATAACTCGCTCTTCTTGCTGTAGCAGTCTGGAAAGTTCTCCTGGCACTTCACAATCTTCCTCACTTTCGTCTTCGGCTTGGTAGATCGGATTATCGAAGTCATATTTAGCAATAGCATAGCTGTTATTAACGAGATTCGGAGTGATTCTGCAGTGTATCACGTGGGTGTGTGTAAGAAACACATAGCTTTTTGAATGGGTGATAAAGAAGAAAGAAACAACAATTGAATGCAAAAGTCCAACGAATTTATTGAATGAATATGCAAACGACAAATAACCCTCGCAAACGAGCCATGATGCCCCGGGCAAGGCACTAGGCTTTCAAAGTTTATTGTTCAAACATAAAGAAATACGAAAAGCAAAACAAAACAAGAGCAATTACTCCTGACTAAAGGAGATTGGTATGACGTCTTCAGCCTTCCAATTGCTGAGCCCATGATCTGGAGTTGGGAAGATCCACTTGCTGATGTCGAAGCCGTTGTCGTCGTCTTCTATAGCATGGATTCCACTCTGGCTGATGCGGAAAGGAAGTTGGCCGACACGTTCGCGGCGTATCATCTTCTGACCCTTGATGGTGAAGCCTAAACCAGTCTTGTCGGATTTGAAAGGAAGATCAGGGAGCTGACCCCAAATAGTACTACCCTCTTCCAGAGCTTGAGCATCCTTGTGAGGCCATCCTAGGCGGAACTTGTGTAACCGGGAGTACAGGAGAGTCAACATGCATGACTCTGGGTATTGTTTCAAAAGCTTGACGAGGGTCTCAAGAATTCACCCTCCATCTCGAGATATCGGAATGATTGTAGATGGTGACCATATACTCTTCACCACATCTGTGACAACCTTCCCTTTGGGGTACTTGACCGATGTAAGGTAGAGTATGGCCTGCCCCATGTATCCAAGGGCGTCCAAGTAGGCAAGAGTAAGTGACGATGTCCATGACAAAGAATGTGGAGTCAAAGTGGGAACCGACTACAGGCAGTGAGTTCTCCAAGCTTGTTCGCTTAGAACCATCAAAAGCTCTCACAATTATGTCACTGGGTCTCAGAACCAACCCTTCGATATCAAGTCGATCAAAAGCAGTCTTTGGAAGGATATTCAGAGCAGAACCGGTATCCACCAAAACATGAGACAATGTAGTGCCCTTGCATTCAATAGATGTGCAAGGCTTTGTTGTGTTTTTTCGGAGAGTCAAATCAATCGAGAAGCCTAAGCCGTTGTTGGCGCTGTGCTAGCAATACAAACTTCAAGCTGGTGGTAGTGGTGTCTTGCAGTGCGTGAGCATTCTCGAAACTTCACCAAGGCTTTAGCATGAGCCTCGCACAAAGAGCGAGCAAGCATGGAAATTTTGGACGGAGTTTGTCCCAACATTCCACAACATTGTAGTCACTCTTCTTGATAATCTTGAATTTCCTCCATTTCTTGTTTGGAGTGTCTTGACAACTTCCTTTGGCACTTACGGTTGACGGATGAGTCACCGGTTCTTTCCTCTAGCTTGGGAATGGATTGAATAGCTGGAATGCGAGCGGAGTCGCGTCTTTTGGAGGAGAGATTTGGAGAAAACCCTTCCGGTTCTGGTCACCTTACTTGATCCGATGATGTTGTCAATGTCAGAATGGCTTCAGCGTAAGATCTTCAATGGTCAAGGGTCTTGCTTGACGCCATGATAGTAAACATCGACTCCATAATTCCAAGGATAGCCTTGTCGGAGGAATATGGGCGGTCTTGGAAGTATGATAAGAGGTGCCACTCTAGGCACAGGATCAGAGAGGAAATCCTTATAGTGTTAACATCGGTAGTCTGGAAATCGTCACCCCATCCGGTCGCCTTAACATCTTCAATAGGAATCTTGTAACTCTCGGAAGAGTGTACTTCACCATGTAATCATACTTTCCACTTGGCTGCCCCAAGGTATCCCACACAGATAGTGCAGTTTCGTTTGCATTGTCGATCTTCAACTTAGACATTTCTTCACACGACTTGCACGGTGGTTTCGGGAATAGTATCTCACGGTTATCCATCATGCCTGAACCGTCTTCTCAACCAAGCACAACCATCGGGCGGATGGGCACCAACGATTCTCTGGGCATCACAGGTTGACACCGACTTGCAACAAATTCTTCTTATGTCATCGAGGAATGGTCAAGTCATCTATGTTGAAAACATAAGTATCATCACCAAAGTTGGAACTCTTGTCATGGTTAGGCATAGGGCGTTGATCACATTCGGTCTCAGCAGGAGGATCAAACTCAATGCTTAGCTTGATCATATCTGAATCTTGTTCTTGAGCCCAACAATTGTCGATGTCGTGCAGGGCTATTGGAATGGTAAGCACACAGCATTAGGATTGTATCTCGGAGAGGAAGTGTTGACATTACGAGGAGGATCCCAAGTAATCAGCTCTGCTTTCAACATGTGTTGCAAGGCTTGCGACAATGGCATGTTGATCTTTGTGAACTGTCTTCGTTGCGTGGTTACGCTGCGTTGTCTCTGAGGTTGTCTTGATGTAGGATTGGATCCTGGCCCCACAGTTGAGCACGGTCGGTCTTGGCTCGGCTTTTCGACCATACACAGCATTGGCTTCTTTCTTACACCAAAGATCTCTTCGACATTTGAAGATGTCTACTTGAATCTTCCCACTCTTGATACCGCTTCAATCGCTCGCTCTGTAATATCACTCGGTGAATCCGGTGAAGAGTTTCAATCAGATGATTGAAGAATGGGCCTGTCAGTGTTCCATGAACATATCAACCAACTCCCTATTGGACAAGGGTGGTTGAACTCTGCCTGCTAAATCTCTCCATTTCTGAGCATACTCCTTGAACTTCTCATCACGACCCATAGACATGCTTTGTAGTTGCATGCGAGTGGGTGTCAATTCAGCATTGTACTCATCGCTGCAGAAAGCATCAGCCAAGTCACTCCAAGTACGGATACGGTCATTCTCTAGCTGATAGTACCATTCCAACTGGGTTCCGGACAAACTCTCTTGAAAATAGTGCATCCACAACTTTCTGTCATCAGTGTGGGGATTGATCTTCTGAACATAAGACTTCAAATGCAGCTTAGGGCAAGACATGCCGTCATACTTAGCAAAAGTTGGAACTTTGAACTTGGGAGGAATCACAACACCAGGGACAAGACTCAGATCATCAAAATTCAGCCCGGACATCTTGAGTTTTCCACACATTGAGACGGTCTTCAAGTTGCTTGTACTTGTCATCTTCATCAGAGTATTGGCCATCATCATAGTTCTTCTCAAGTTCAGGCTGACTGCCTTCACCACCACCTTTGTTACTTTGCTCGTCCTCCTTCTTGACACTTCCTTGGAGCTCAATTCGACTAACCACCTAGGACCACCTTTGTAGCACCCATGTTGAGAAGACCAACAACCTTCTTCTTCGTTGATGAGCTTCTTGGATCTTCTTGGCCTTGGACCAAGTGGTAAACATCTGCTGGCCAGGCATTCGAGCTTGAAGATCTTTGGACTGTTCAAGAGCCATTTACGCTAAAATAAATAGCGAGCAAATGAGAAAACCAATCTTCAATGTACAGTGATGCAATGTTATGCTATGATATGCAATGTTTATGAATGCAATGCAATGTTTTCAAGGACCTTAGAGATTTAAATTTGTTAAACAAGCAATGAACAAACATTTATTAGTACTCTTTTATTCTTTTTCTTTCTTTTTTAAGTACAAGAGATAGTTCAAAACAATAAAAGAAAATCCTAAAGCTCTAAGTCTCCCATGGGCTTCCTCTTGGTGCCGATGTAGGCGTTGATGTTTCGCTCCTCGTGAAGTAGCTTGGTCAACTCTAGCACCTTCTTCTCACTTGCATAACCTGAGCTTCAAAGGTATCCTTTCTTCTTTTAGTTGAATCAGATCTCTTCAGTCTTCAAAATCGGTAGGCATGTCGGATGGAGAGCAGTATAGGTACGTCACCTATAGCACAGTTCCATAATTCTGGTAAAACAGCGTGAATGGCATCATGAGGTTTTGAGCTCGAGCTCGCACCCATTTGAGGTAAGGTTCCCAAGGAATGGAGTTTGGTGCCCCAAAGTCTTGGTATCGTCTTTACCATGCCCAGCGTGTATGAACCTTCGATGATCGGAGATCGTGATTGTAATCGAACACAATATCTTGGAGAAGCATATCATGTGGACCATCTCTTGGGCAAAACCAAACCGACGTAGAGCTAGAGAAGGGTTGTAGTAATACCTCCCTTATACCAAGTAGTGGTACATTAGGGAATTCTCCACAACGCCAATGAATGTGAAGTCCTTTTGAGAGAAAAGACTCCACGGATATCTGAATGAGAGAGTGACATTAACCTTGAGACCATCTCAACCTTTGTTCATTCTTCAAAGATGGAGGAAGGTGCGAAATAAACCACCCGGAAAGTAACGGTATGCAACACATGAGAGTTCCTTGTCTTTTGATAGTACAGTGTGGAGAGAATGTAGGATGTCTCCAAGTAAAGTAGGGCAGGATTGTGGGTAAGAAACAACTTGATGGCGTTGACATCTATGAATTGATCCGAGTTAGGGAATAGAACCAAACCATAGATTAACAAGGCCACAATGTCTTCAAATGCATGGAAACTCATAACTTTGAGGAATTCTCGGGCTTTCTTAATTAAGAACTTGGAAAAAACCTTAACTCCACTTCGGTTTCCCAATTGGCTTCAATGTCGGCGCTTAAGATGTAAGGCTGATGCGATGTCTTCGTACTTAGGAACCTTTTCTAGACCGGTGAATGGCATTTGGTCAAGAATAGGTATCCCAAGTAGCTTAGAGAACTCTTCCAAGGTAGGAACCAACTGATAATCTGGGAATGTAAAGCAATGGTGCTTCGGATCAAAGAACTGAAATAGGACATGCATCATATCTTCTTCAAAACCGGAGATAACCAAATCAAGTAGATAACCATGTCTTTTGATGAACTGAGCATGGTCGGGAATTTCTGAAACCAAATCTTTGAGCTGAGAAGGTATACCCATGAAGTTGATTCGGATAGTCTTTCTAGAAGCCATAATTCCTACAAAACAGAGCAAAGATAAATCCCTAGGTCCTTGAAATAGTTAGAAATGATATGCAATGCAAATGATGTCATGATGTCATGTTTAGCACACACAAACAATTCACACAATGAGCCTAGGGTTAAGGCTTGCATGAGGTATAGGTGATTACCCTACCAAAAGTTTGAGTTGGTTCATCCTGTCCTATAATAGTAACCGGTTCTAGGAATCTCATCATTGATCTTTCTCGTAGGCGTTTATTTCAATACGACTACCAAGTGGTCGACCGAAAATATCCCAAAGTCCGATCTCAATGGCGTAGCATCAGTATCAACCAACCTTAGTCGCACCAAAGTCGGCCATCTCACTACCTTCTAATGGCCAAGATGGGTCAATTAAGGTTCTAAAAGTTTAGTTAGCGCTTGATGACACCACGCGAAGCCAAATACTATCCTCAACTTGGGAATGAAGAGTATCGGACAACCAAAGTGTCACGCTAGCGTAGCCATCATGTTGACCGTTTTGATATCGTCTAGCAGTCGCGACGATTTATTGCTACTTACCTAAAAGGAAACCCGGATCCGGTGTAGGATCCCCACAAATATACCCAAGCAACCCTTAAAGATAAAGCAAGCAAGTCAAAGCAATAAAGGTGATTTAGAAATCCCTAAGGTAATTCTCTCTTTAGGTGTCTCCCGCAGAGTCGATTCGTGATACGGTGAACTGACTTTTTAGTTTTTGTATCGCAAATGTGCGGATAGCAAGAGTCGCCACCGACTTTTATTTTTATCCAATTAAGGAAGGTAAAAGTATAGAAAAGACCTTCGTTAGATTCTGAGTACGGGAGAATGGTTATGAAAAGGGAAGGTATTAGCACCCCTTTCCATCCGTAGTTATCTACGGGCTCTTAGTTGCTCTAGATCACTTAAAAATTGTGCTTTCTGTGTGTTTGACAAAAATGTTTTGAAAAAGGCATTTCTCTTTGACTTTGTAATGATTCATGTAGGAATGTATACAAAGTGTTCGGAAATGTTTCGTTTTGAAAAGAGTTTGAACTTTGACAAAAAGTGTGAGGTGTGAAAAGCATTTGATTGAGCAAGCAACTAAAAGTCTTATTACCTACTCAGAATTGGTCGTTTTCGTGTTATTTTACGTTTCTTTAGAATAGTGCTATCCATACCATTAGTTGGTAGGTAACCTTATTCGTTGGATGTAAACGGGACATTCGAAGGGACATCGGATGGTCATAGAAAGCAACTTGTAGGAAGTATCCTAGCACATTCGAAGGGACTATCATCATTTTTCGTAGGCAACAATCGAGGGTCAAGATCATGTATTCGTAGGCGACATCGTGGGTCTTATGATCTTTGTATCGAAGGGACTATGATGATTTGTTTGGAAGGCAACAGTGCTAGAATACCTCTACGTTCGAGGGACATGACCAATTGAATTCGTAAAGGCAACGAGAGAGAATTACCCTAAGGGGTGCATGTGTGAAAAGAGTGTGTTGATTTCAGATATTTTATCTTTGAAAATTAGCGGGCTATGTTGATTTTAGTCTTGCCATACACGCCTAATTACTAGCAGTTTATAGGGTGCGGAAATTAAAATGCGGAATGTAAAGTGCGGGAAGGTAAATGTCCTACGCTATTACATGGCTTTGGGGCAGATACATAATTTAAACTTGCGGAAAATTAAAACCTAATTTAAACTATTACATCCCATAGACAGTTACATTATTGAAAATAAAATAAAATGATAAAGAAAAAAATCGTCTGAATCGAATCAACCTGTAAAGGAACGAGAAATCGGAAAATACGAGATGAATTGAATAAGAGAAAAATGTTGGTAAAAATGCAATTTTTAAAATAAGAAAAATATGCCATGCTGGAAATAACATAAATATGCTAGAATAATTTTTTGGGATTTTTTGGATGCAATTTAATAATTAAAAATGAATTAAAAGTGATTTAAATGCAAAATTATGAATAAAAATAAATATGCATGCAAAATTATATTTTTTAATTTATTAAATTAAATAAAGGTTTTGAAAATAATGTAAAAGAAAAATAATTTTTGATGATTTTTAATGCAGAAATAAAATTATGAAAAGAATTAAAATAATGCAAAATATTAAATAATATAGAAAATATGAAAAATAGAAAATAGTGCAAGTTTTGGAAAAAGGTCCCGTGGATCGAACTGAGTCCCTTGAGAGCATCCTTCAACAGTATGCGCCTTACCACTACCCATGTGTGCAAGTGTGTTTGAAATCGGATCGAGTAAAAGAAAGATGTCGTCCTGATTTCTCTCTGCCTGTGACTTCATCGTCCACGATTTAAATTTTCAAAGCTAGTCGGCCATTATTCGACGCTATGGTCCCCAGCAAAGTCAAAAGCAAGCGTAATATAAATAAATTCTAAAGCCATGGTTCGATTCAGGGATCATTAAATGCATTGGTATAAGTCTCATGGTCCAATTTTTCCTATTTGGTGAAACCCTAAATCGACCTCGAAACCCTAATAATGGCATCTCGTGATTCTTGCCACAAACTCAAATCAAACTATCTGAAAGCTTAGAAACATCATTAACACAAATATGTAATCAAAACACATTAAACATGGCTGTATGTATGGATTCGATTTCAAGTTATGTTGATACAAACCGTGACTTAGCTAGGGCGATTACGGGCGTTTCAACGCGTGGGGATGATTGGAATAGCTTCCTGGGACCTTGAGGATGCTTATCCAATCCTCAAAACTCCTTGAATTGACCTGCAAAACAGAATTCGAAATTGCTTTTTTTTCAACTTTCTTTGAAAAAAATTTAGGGTTCTTAGGGCCAATTTTTTCCTTTTTTCTTGATAGGTATGCATCATAGATTTATACTGGATGGATTTGGAATGGTTTTGGGAGAGAATCAATCAACATTCAATGCAAATCAAATTTGATTTTTGTACAAAATCAAATTTTCAAAATTGATTAATTTCAATCCAATCTTGCCATATTGATCCAATTTCGAAATTTGCTGGCTTTTGTGAGTTGCTTGGATCTCAAGGAAGGAATAAAAATCAATTTTGCAATTAATTTTGATTTTATACTTTATTTTTAAATTTAATTTGTATTTAAATGAATAAATTCCAAATTAAATAGAAAAATAAAATAAAAATTTGTGGCATTGGGCTTGGATATTCCTAATTGTATGAGGAATAAGTTTGAATGAAGAAAAGCAAGCCCATTTGCAAAAATTTGATTTTTAAAGTATCTCTTTGCACTCTTTCAAAATTGCCCAACTTGTGAATGGTGTATCTTGCTCATTTTTCACATTTTGAGTGTTCTTGGACTTTTGAAAATCTCTAAGAGTCCTCTAACCAACCTTTTGGTCTCATCTCAATTGGAGTTTCCATGCTCAATATATCTTCAAAACAAAAGTTGACTTTTGTTGACTTTGAAAATGATAGGTAATGTTTTGAGCCATACTTCTCAAATGAAGCATTTTTGGACATTCTTGTGAGACATGAAGTTGTAGAAATTGAATTTCCTTCAAAACAAGAGGTGATGGAAAAATTTCTGAGAAAGTATGAAGAAGTTATGATCAGTCAAAGTTCAGTTGACTTTTCATCTAGAAACCCTAATTTAGAAAGTTTGACTTTTGAGCAAATCTTGAGTTTTCTTGATGAATCATGATCAACCCTTGATCAAATGATGAATGTAACTTCAAAATGAGGATGTTGACCAAAAATTATGAAGTTTGATTGTATGTTGACCACGATTGACTTTTGTCCAATACAACTGATTTTCAACCATCTGAGCAATTGTCTGAGCAATCTTGACTTGTAAGGCTTGAATCTTGTCATGGAGAATCTTTGAAGCATATGAGGAGGCATGAAGACCATTGGAGATGTTGGAAGTCCATCTTGACCTGAGAATTGCCAAACCCTAGTTTGGGTTGATTGTCTAGGAGAGAGTTTGTCTGATCAACTCTTGAGGAATCCTTGAGTATGGATGTATGAAATATCTTGAGAAGATGGAGGGAAATTTTGGGGTATGACGATCGACAATACCAAATTCGACCATTTCCTTAGTTTTACATGCCTTGGTCAATTCAACCAATTTCCACATATTTTAACATGTTCTCCTTCTAGTTGACATAACTCCACTTTGACATTGTGGCTTGATATCTCTTTAATCATTGATTTCTTTAATCTACTAAAACCAAACTTTCAATCACTTTGCCTCAATTTCCAAAGGTCCTTATTTCAGAAAGACACCCTTAACTTATGAGAAGATCTTCATTTAATACACGTGATTGAATACCTTGAGAATTTCAAGGTAATAGTATCATGTATTGATCTAAAGGTTTATTTTGTAGGATGTCAGATGAGCACATATTTAAAGTGAGAAACCTTGAAAATCTAGCGATAAGTTTGAAGTCAATTTTAAGAAACATGTATGCTCTTAGAAGATGGAAAGCATGCCTTCTTTTTGTTCATGCACTTTAAACTTTGAAGAGTATAAACCATAAGTTTGATGACTATATCCCTGAGCATTATGGGAAATCAAGATACATATCAATGTACAAACATGTGGTTTATCTTGTAAATGAGTCAAATATGTTTGTTAGGACAAAGTATTCAGATGTGTAACCACCTAAGTACAAAATATTTCCTAGAAGACAAAAGAATAGAAGGAATATAGAGCAATGAGAAATTGATGTCTTGGATTGCAAAATGAGAAGAACATCTTTCATTGTCAAGTGCAGTAGGTGAAAGAAACCATGTCATAAAACTAACTTGTAAGGTGACACCAACTAGTTAACCACCTCAAAAAGTATCTCAACAAACAACATATCAACAACTTACTCAACAAGCATCTCAATAACTAGCTACTCAGCCAACTTGTCAACAATAAATTTAACTAGTTTCCTAACAATCAACACGTGGAAGGGCAAAGAATATAACTTCTAAGAGGACATCTCAAACAGCTACTCAAACATCTCAACAATCAACCCATAGAAGGAAAAACATTGTTAAGAGGGCATCATCGTCATTTGTACCACGGGACCTACAACTATATTAGGTTCAACCAAGAGTGCAGGGCCAATAACAAGAAAGACTACACCAACAAAGAGAACCACACCATAGAAGAAAACTTAGTTTAAGTTAGAATTGTTTGTCATTGTCTATTGAACTGAGTTTAAGTTTAAGTTTAAGTTTTAACATATGTCCTTATGCAGAGTGTTTTGGATATGTAATATGTTTTAAACATGTGTTTTACTTGTTGGGGAATTTCACTAGGGAGTATTGATACATAGTGTTGAACTAGGCACCTTTGAGAGAGACACGTCACTTGTCCACCTAAAACCGTGATAGGTGAATGGGTTCTTCCACTTATAAATGTTAACGTCACCACATTCCTATCCAATGTGAGACTATTTTCCTACTTACTCACACTTGCATTATAATTCTAATATTCCCCCTCAAGTATGAGTCCACAATGCTGAGGTGAATGTGCATTCTTCTTTTTTAATTACATTATTTTCACATAATACTAAAAATACATTGTATGCCACACTTTTTCAATGATATCAAGATTTATGTGCTAGAGGTCCCATGCAAGATGCTAAAGATTTGTTTCTCTGGCCAATGTGAATTTTAATTTCTGCACTTGCAATCCATCCTAAAGATATGTTGAAGTAGTGGTAAATATTTCTTCGCTTTGGGGCGACTTTATATTATTAAGGATTAGGGTAAAATCTGTTTGACGAGTGTCTTTATAGTAAAATATGATTATTATACCCCTCAATTTAACTATAAAACCAAGGTAAATTATCATCCCCTTTCAACTATCACCTCGGTTTTCGATTAAAACCGAGGTGAATAATTTTTTTTAATATTATATTGTTTGCAATAATATTAAGATAAATTGTTTAAACCAAATATTTATCTCCCTCCTTTGTGTAAGTTGAAGCTTCATCCTTTTTTAAGTGTTCCAAACATTGGATGCATCCAACTTCTAAAAGAATGATGTATGGATGTCAGAACTTTACATTCAAATTCACCATTTTTAGAAGTATATTTGTTTGAAGATAAAGGAGGACATAAGAAATGTCTTACTATTTCTTTGGTTAGAAATGTACAACAACTCTTTTCAAAATTTAAGCTCCCTTGATTGAAGTAAGATTGATTTTTTACACTTGCAATCTGAAATTCTGGTGTTGGCAGACTCAGGATGTCGTGACATCTGACCCGACATTGTAAAACAGACAAGGTAGAGTTACAATTAAAATGCAGGAAACAAAAGAACACAAGGAATTGTTAACCCGGTTCGGTTCTGACCAACCTACATCTGGGGGCATACCAAGCCAGGAATGAAGTTTAGTATAAGCGATTAATTGGAGGAAACCACCTATTTACACTCTCACTTAATCGGACTACCCAATCACCCTTCTACTTAAGATACCACACTTAGATATGATAACCTCCGTTCACTTCTAATCACCTCAATGATGTCTATCAGCTACTATCACACCAGCAACTGCATCAACTAATTAGCTCCTAACACAATCATCTTGGAGATACCTCACTCCAAACACAACTAAAACAGTTTGAAGATACCACACTTCAAACACAATCTAAACTAGTCACTCAAGTGACACAAACCAAACTTGGAATTTCTTCACAGCTTCTTCCAAGGACACAACCACACTCATTGCTTCATAGCTTCTGAGTGAGTAAAATAATCCTCTTGCCTACAGGCTTCGAGGTACAAATCAGTGATTATCCCACAATTCGGGTGGTTCCCTTACATGGCTAACCCTAAAGATTACATCTTTCTAAAACCGGCGAGCTTGCTAAAACTAGGTTACAACTGTTTATTTATAACCTATTGCCCAACTGGATTTGGGCCTTTAAAATAACAACATAAGTTGTAACAAACTTCTGCATAAACAAACTTTTGTAGAAACCAAAACGTAGATAACTTCTGCTACAATCAAGGTGCTTGCTGATCTTTCTCCTTAGCTCTTGGACCTCCATATACGCCTTTAATCACGCATTACTTATGTTGCATAATAGTCCTAGAATATTATGCACAATTGAAACAAAATTGTAACAAACTTTAACAGTTCAGTAGCGTGATGTCTGATGTCTAATGTCTCGACATCTCATATGACATGTTGTTCTAGATGTTGAAACTTTTCAACACAACATGTTTAGGAATTCTAGATAGAATTATAAGTTGAGAATACTACTGTACAAAATATTATTGCTGCTATTTATTTGTTTTATTAAAATTAAGCCAATCCATACAGATCAGGAACTTACAATCTCCCCCTTTGGCAAATTTTAGCTAAAACAAATAAATTCAATCACAAGCAGTTTAAAGTAGCAACAACAATTTACAATTGAAAATTAACAATTAAAAGATTCTTCAACAGTCTTTAGTTGTCTTCATGTCTTGAGAGCAGGAGAGCAAACATTGTTGGTCTGTCAATTGGAGACAATGTCTTGACATCCAGTTCGATATCTTCTCGTGTTTTTTATTATCTCCATTTAACCACGGGTTAAAGGGAAGGAAGGTCCAGTTTGTACACGAGGAAGAATATAAATCTCATTCCCCCTTAGGGCAAGTGACAGATCTTGTCACGAAGGTGGAAAAAAGGACCATGAAAATAAACTATACTTGAATGATATAGTATTATTTTCCCAGGTAACTGAGAACACAAGTCACAATTGTGTTCAAAACTCAGATCGCAAGTCACAACTAATTTGTTATTCATTACTGTGTGACATAGCTTCAGACTTTTACATTGTTATCTGTCTCTTGTATCATATTCTTATGCTTCTCTTTCTATGAGATATGATTTCTCTCCCCCCTTTTTGATAAAATTTGACCATTTGACCTCTCATCAAACCAGATCCGACACAGTTTGCTCAATCTTTGATAAAATGCATGGTTAAGACGAGTTGAAAGCTCACTTATTGTTTGAGGATGGCAGGGAAAACCTTTAAATATGCCAGTAGTTCCTTAGGAATTAATAGCTAATTAAATTCCAGTCAATGGTGCGATTATTTAGGCTTAACAACTGTTACATGACTAGCTGACCACCGTCCAGGCCATTTTTGAATGCCTTTAATAGCCCTTGACTGTTTCTTTTGAGATAAAAACAGTCCCAATGCATGCATAATTCACATCGTATAACTTGTCCATGCCGAAACATGTTCAGAATAATGTCCTGACATTCAGTCAGACATTGTCCACTTACTTCACTTTTCAGAAAAGTGGATTCTCTACTGTGAGGCACTCTTCACTTTTGACCATATAGTGCCATAACTTCTTTCTGGGTGGCCATGAAAAAGAATTTGAACTCATTAACAATCTTTAAATTTACTTCAGATTCTCAATGACATTGTGTTTCAACATCATATCCCACATTCACATAGAGTTCATCTGCCTTGGCTCTGAGATTATCAGCACATAGCAGTATAAGCACCCATTTACGTCAGCTAATGAATAATCTCCCCCTTTACATTAGATGGTCATCATCATATACAATAGTTGCGCCCTCTTTAACAAACATATCCAATTGCACTAAATAAGGCAGTTTGCACAATTAGCAGTTGCTTCTCAACTAGACTATTTCTTCCCTTGTGGATAGTTTCTCCCCCTGAATATTAGACTTTTCCCTTTTAGCTTCCAAGATAGAGCTAATCATGATGTTTTTACTCTTCCCCTGAGTTATACAAATTAAGGACACCTTTGAAGCTGATCCTTATAATTCTTGAAGCATTCTACATTTGGACTTGCCATCCAAATTTGGAATCCTTAGTTTGCTTTCTATACAAGTTTCAGATTGCCACACTCTGTAACTTGTGATAGAAGTAACCTCATAATTAATCATGTGTATAACTAATTATATGTCTTCAAAAGATAAGTCTGAACCTTATCTCCTTCTTCAATCTCTGGTGTCTTCAATAGTTGTGATGTTACATCTTCATGTAGAACATTCTCTTTTATATATCACATACTTCTTCTCATCTTCTTTCAGATTACCATACAGTTATCACAAATATCCAGCTCCTATCAAGATATTTGACAACATCTGTATGTATCTTCTTAATTGAATCAACACTTCAAATAATCACCAAATAACATTCCCACACATCCAGAACTTGTGAAGATAATAGTGAACTTTGATATTGATGTTTAGTTCACACTATACCATAAATTATTCATACAGATACTCAGCTCCCAACAGAGTATATGAATCTTGAATTCAAGCTGCACATCTATAAGTACTTAGTCTCCCGTCAAAGTACCTACTAGTTAGTCAGTTAGAATTAACTACTCACACTAGATCATTCCGACTGATTACATCTTCACACTCACTTCTACTTCCAGGCAATAAAATTAAAAACTGAAGACACTTAGATGATGTTCCAACATCTCATACGACATCATTTATCATTGAGTGGTTCTGGGGTTAACATCCATATTTTCTCATTCATAACACTTGGGGGAACATATGAAGCCTTCTGCTATCAACTTTACATCCAAAAATTTACACATCAAGGAATAACATGATCCATATATCAATAAGCTTTTATTCAGACCTTCACTTATGGTTTTGAGATGATGGAGGCCATAGTCTGTACCTAGAGGAGATTCCCTCAACTAGGTTTCTGGAACACACTTGATTTTGGCATGACACGAAATATTGATTCTTCAACGTTATCGACTTCATTGATTCTTATTGACAATATGTTCGAGAGACATGACCATGTTTATCCTAAAGGAAACAAGAGAGATACCTTAAGGGTGTGAGTGTGCAGTGTGTTATTTCTAGATATTTTATCTTGATTGTTAAGGTGATCTAAGTTTGATTTTAGTCTTGCCATGCAGTCCTATTAGCCATACATCTAAGCGGTATATACAGTTTATAAGAGGTGCGGAAAGTAAAAGCAAAAAGATAAAGTCCTACGCTATTACATGGCTTTGGAGCAGATACATAATAGGAGGTGCATAAAGTAAATGTGGAAAATAAACCCTAGTTTAAGCTATTACATCATGTGAGCAGATACATAATATTGGAAAAAATGCGAGAAATTAAACCTAACTATTACAACTTGTGAGCAGTTACAATAATCGGAAAAATATCGCGAGAAGGATTAAATCGAAATAAGAGAAAATAACGTTAGTAAAAGATTTTTGTGATAGTAAGAAAAAGGTTTTTTAAATTAGCAAAAAATTTAAGGTTAGTGTAAACCCTAATTACTAGAAAGAAAACATTTTTTTTTGTATTTGTTGGATTGATTTTATTTGAGAAAAATAATTGAAGTGTAGTTTAAAGGTTAATTAAACAATTAATTAAAAAAAAAGGAAAAAATAAAAGTTTTTATGTCAAAAATTAGATAAAGATTTTAATTACCTAATTCTAAAAAGAAAATTATTTTTTTGTGATTTTTTTATATTTAGAAAAATGTTTGAAAATAAATTAAATGGAAAAGAAATAAAATGAGAAAATATGAGAAAATAGGTTAGCAAAGTGCAAAGGAAATAGGTTAAAATATTTTATGTACCAACCACAGGGATCGAACCCAGTCTGATGGTCACCAGTAGGCCCCTTGCCATATGTGCTATGTGTTTCGTTGTCATGGAATGAAACATAATTAATATATAATAAAAAAATTTAAAATATATTTGAATTTGAAACACGCGCGCCGCGGGGTCGTCGTTTTCACTGATCTCGCAAGGGCTTTACCTACGGACACAGTTTGTTGCTAAAAGTTTTACCTACAGATTTCATCTTTGGAAAAAGATGACTTTTTGTTGACTTTTAGAAGGACCTATAATGTCGTGGCTCATATCTCTCAAATGAAGCATTTTTGGGCAACGCTTGTGAGACACAAAGTTGTAGAGAATTAAATTCCCCTCAAAATGAAATTTGATGGAAATTTTTTTGATGAAGTATGTGAAAGTTATGTCTGGTCAAAGTTCTGTTGACTTTTTATCAAAAACCTTAATTTAGAAACTTTAACTTTTGACCATTCCTTGAATTTTCTTGATGAATCATGATCAACCCTTGATCAAATGATGAATGTGACTTCAAAATATTGATGTTAACCAAAAATTACGAGGTTTGACTATATGTTGACCATAATTGACGTTTTGTCCAATAAACCTAATTTTTAACCATCGAGCAATTGGTGAGCAAACTTGAGCTACGAGGCTTGAAACTTGACACGGTGATGCTTTAAGACATGTGAGGAAGCATAATGCTCACTTGAGACAATAGAAACCATTTTTGACTTGAGAAAATCAAAACCGTAGTTGTGGGTTGATTGCATAAGACAGTTCATCTTGTCAACCGTTGAGGAACTCTTGAGTATGGAGATGTGTATTGACTTGAAAAATAAGAGGAAAATTTTGGGGTATAACAGTTTCCCTATTCAATCTTCTTGTACACGAAGGGTAGATTGGTATGTTTTCCTTCGTGACACGAGGGTAGAAGATGATTGAACACTCAAGTACCGAAATTTGCACTTCGGATGTATAGGGTGAAACCGTTGGCTGGCGATGTCTGGAATGGGCTTATAGATTCCATTTGGAGAGTTGATTCTAAGGAGTGAGTCGTACGTTAGACTCCATGCTCGTCTTTGAATGAAGTTATTAGTATGCATTGATTTTTAACGGATATGCATTCTACTGGTGGAGAGATAGCAACGTGTAGTTGGAGATGGTCTTAAAGATGCCATTTGGAATCTGATGATAGGAGAGTCAAAATAAACCTTCGTTGGTTTTATTTGAGATGAGTACTTTGTCAGGATGTAGATAGTTTCCCCGTCTTGTTTTGGGTATTAATATGTAGCATGCTGTTTGATGGTAAACCCGTTTGGTTTCGGGACTTCATACCGTTGGACAATGTAGATTAGTCACGCCGTCTTGTTTCGGGAATTGATCGTTGCTTTGTTTGGTATACCTGTCTAGTCTTGGTCTTCCATACTGTTATGGTCATACAAATAGTTTTCCCTTCTTGTTTCAGGCATTAATATTTGACCTTCTACTTCGAAGTTTATGGATAGCTTTCGTCTGTTCGTGAATTTAACCTGAAAGGATAAGGTTATTTTAATGCATGTCATGATGCATGCAATGTGTAATGATGCTCGTGAATAATATATGCACACGTTATGATTTTTATGAATAATGTATGAATGTAGATGTTGTGGTATTTCAAAACATATCCATCTTAAAGAAGATAGGAATATTCTGCTGGAGATCCTCGACTTCTTCTTAGGGATATAGTTGTTGGAAACCGGTGGGAATAAGATAGATGTGGATTCCTATGATGCACTATCGACTAAGTTTCGGGTCTGGATATTGACGTTGTTGGAAGATTTCCTTGACAGATACTTAAATGGGGATGAATATCTAGTGTATAACCCTTGCTAGGGAATGATGTGGTTTTGAATAGCCTATTCGCTCGGAACTGACATAATAAGTTGGTTGCCAATTTGTTCTGCCGGGGACCAATGTAACAACGTTGAAGTTCACTGCGTGGGGACTGATGTGACAAATTTATGATCACTTCTCGGAGACTAACATGGTGAGTTGATATGATCACTGCTCGGGGGGATAACGTGATGAGTTGAGATGATCACTTTGCTGGGGACTAAAGTGATGAGTTGAGGCGGTCCTGCTCGACTAACGTGATGAGTTGAGGCGATCAGCTTGGGGACTAACGTGATGAATTGAGGCGATCACTGCTGGGGCTAACGTGATGAGTTGGGGCGATCCGCTCAGGACTAATGTGATGAGTTGATATGATCACTGCTCGAGGACTAACATGATGAGTTGAGACGATCACTGCTCGGGGACTAACGTGATGAGTTGAGATGATCAATGTTCGGGGACTAACGTGATGAGCTGGAAATTGTCTTGCTACTGCTCGGGGACTAATGTAACAAGCGGAAATATGGAAGCTGCTGAAAGGGATGATAGAGTAGTAATTTTTTGGGAAATCAGTCTTTGTTAAGGGAGTGATGGCTCTGTGGGGATTGTAGAGATTATTCTGTGGGAATATTTCTGTGAAATTGACTCTGTGGGGATTTGTTGGTGACTTGGGTTGTCATCCAAACTCCTAGAGCCTGTAGTAACTGTTGTTTCTATTTTCCTTTCATGTATTTGTGAATAGATATTTATTGTCAGATGCATATAATAATTCAAAGTAATCATTGGACTTATGGAAACAAAACAGATCAAAGTAAAAATTTTGAAATTGGAAAAGAGTTTTGTATTATTTTGAAAAATAGGCCTATAGACAGGCAATTCATGTACAAAGAGACAAATATCCTAGTAGGAGGAAATTGTCGGAAACATTTAGAAAATAGTAAAAGCTATGTGGAAACAATCTCGTCGAGTTTCAACTCTGTTATTGCTCATATATTTTCGACTATCTCATCTCCTTGCTGCCAGAAGAAGGTGATTGGATTGATCTGCGCTATCTGAACTTGGAGCTGATAGTAGTGTAGTCTGTAAGTACATGATCCGTTGAGACATAGTCATACGCTTTAATCCCTAACTTTTTCCTAGACCGCCTTTTCGGGTTTTCAATCTACCAGGATACCCTTTTTTCCCCAAGCCGCCTTTGCAGGTTTTCGACTTGCTGGGTGTACATTTTTTTATATGTGTACCTAATTTTTTCCCGAACCCTTTTGGTTCGCCGGGACGCCCTTATTTTTTCCTAGGCCAGTTAACCTAGCGGGTCTCGTTTATGCGTAGTATTTTTTAACTATGTCTGCGTTCACAGGGTGCAGGAAGTCTTCTCCATCCATAGTGCTCAATATCATGGCTCCGCCAAAAAATATTGTCTTGACTACAAATGGTCCCTCATAGGTGGGAGTCCATTTTCCCCTGGGATCACCTTATGGTAGGATGATGCGCTTGACTACTAGATCGCCAACTTGGTGTACTCGGTGCTTGACTTTCTTGTTGAAGGCTTTGATCATGCGTTTCTGATATATCTGTCCTTGGAAGATGGTTGCGAGTCACTTCTCATCAATCAAGTTTATCTGGTCAAGTCGAGTTTGGACCCATTCGTCTTTGTCTAACTCTGCATCTCTTAACACTCTAAGTGAAGGAACCTGAACTTCGATAGGTAGAACCACTTCCATACCGTATACGAGAGAGAATGGGGTTGCCCCTGTAGATGTTCGTACTGAAGTGCGATAATCATGGAGAGAAAATGGAAACATCTCATTCTAATCCTTATACGTCACTGTCATTTTCTGTATAATCTTCTTAAGGTTCTTATTGGCGGCTTCCACTGCACCATTCATATTTGGCCGATATAGAGTAGAGTTTTGATGCTTTATCTTGAACTGCGTGTAGAGTTCGGTGACCATTTTGTTGTTGATTTTGGTACCATTGTATGTGATAATTCTTTCAGGTATTACCATCACAATTCAACATTATTCATCAATTAAAACCCAATGTTAAACAACTCAAACATAAACATAACCGACTCCATGAGACACGACTATGTTATGCATGTGGTACCCGTCGCTTGTCCATAATTAGGAAGACTTGGCATAAAGCCCATCGTAAGCAGCATAAAAGCCCTTGTCGCTTAGCATAAAAGCCCTCGTCGCTTATGCAATGTATGTGACTCGATAATAAAGACCACACAACAACACATCATCATCGCTCATCAAAATTGACATAAAGTCCACATCGCCATATTTATTCACATCAAGTAAACTTGTCATCGCATAAACAACAAGTATTCATACATAAATACACTGTCAATCAGCACATGATAACAGCAAGTCATGACATATAACGTTAATTACAACACATGAAATTAACTTACAGCAAGTATACACAACGGATAAATACGAATTTCTACGAATCCCTACATACGGAAATCAAATCAATCCTTCAGGATCTCAACTACTGGTTTTAAAAATATTATCAACAGATAGTACTCGTTCTAAGCTTTCCAACGATACCAACTATGCCTAAATCGGATTCTGGTTAAAAGATATGATTAGAATCGTTTCAGAAAAATTCTATCCATTCCGACACAGTATGTGTCGATGCAAAAGACCATGCATCGACCTCAAATCAGCTTGCATCGACCTCAGTTAGTTATGCATCGATGCATAACATTATTTTTCTACATTTTTAAAATTTGTTCAGTATGTGTCGACACATACGAGACTTGCATCGATGCATAGCCCTGTTTTTGGCCTATGTATCGATGCATACACATCTTGCATCGATGCATAGCTCCCAGAATTTCCTTATGGATCGATACAAGGAGTTTTGGGTCGATACAAGCTGTGTTCCAGCTTGTGGTTTTCAAATCTTCTTCTACATGCATCGATCCAAAAGGTCATGTGTCGACCCATACAACTTATTTTCACTCAAAAACCAGTTTTTCCTTCATTGTTACCATTCCAATTAATTCTAATCATCATCAACCTCATAATCATCAAAAAAACAGAATTAGTTACTACAATTTTACACCCAATTGATCACATAGTTTGTTTTCTAATTAACCTATATTCATCCTTCATAGATTAATCGTTCATAACCGTTCCAAATCATAATTTTGCGTCGGATTATAACATTAGGGCATTATTTAATTATTCCAATTCGAGATTCCTAACGATTCAATTCGTTCTAATGATCATCAAAACCCATAATCTCTACACCTAATTCAACTTCTCTAAACATTTTCAATAATCAACCAACCAAACCCTATAAACCATCTATCAATTTTTCCCCAATCAAACTACAACCACCAAACCCTAACTATATGAGATAGAAATCAAACCCCTTACCTAGCAAGCTTTGAGTGTTCTTGATGATTCCTCAAACCAAGCCTTGCTCTTCTTTTTGCTCTCCTCTTCTTCCTCTACCAAAGCTCTAACTTTCTCCAAGTTTCTATATTTAGTGTTTTGGTGTTATGATAGGAAAATGAAGAAAAATGGTTTTATATGAATGTTGTCATACTAACCAAGGGTGAGAAGCCCAATTCTCCCAAATTTCTCCCACACCCCTACTATTCTTAAAACATTAATATCATCTAATTAATCATTAACTCAATTTATTAACATCATTCGGAATTAAATATCGGTCCGAATAATATTTTACCAAACCGAGCGGACGTCGCAAATATATTAATAGATATACCGATTAATATAATTATTCTCTTCGCCTAAACAATCATCAAACGGTAATTCAAAAATATTAATATAATATAATATTAAATAAAATGGGCGTTACATACCTCGACGAGAGAATCAAGAGGCTAACGACTTAACGCAAGCAGCAGCTTCAGGATACAAGGAAGATCAAAATGAAGAACCTTTTCAGGTAAGAAAGAAAGTTTGGGCAACTTTGTTATCTCCTTCATATTTGTCGGTTATAAAGTTAGGAGTTGTAGATGCTGAAAATTTTCAAATTTTAACTATTGACAATGGGCAAGAGAATGATTGGAGAAATCCATTGGTCGACTACCTGTGTTCCCCATATGGGTTTGACAGAACGTAAGATCAAATATCATTCCCTCAGTTATGTTTTGATAGAAAATGAATTATTTAAGAAAACTGCTGAAGGAGTATTGCTTAAATGCCTTGGAAAAAGTGAGACATATGTAGCAGTATCAAGTGTGCACAATGGAGCATGTGGTGCACATCAAGTTGGGCACAAGATGAAAAGGATTTTGGTGCGTTCAGGTGTCTATTGTCCCTCGATGTTAAAATATTGTGTTGAGTTTGCTAAAGGTTTCCAAGAATGCCAAATGCATAGGGGGCATACAACATATTCCTACAAGTGAATTGCATGCAATTGTGAAACCTTGGACATTTAGAAGTTGGACTTTGGATGTGATTGGAGAAATAAAACCAGCTTCGTCAAAACAACAAAGGTACATTTTAGTCGGCATTGATTATTTTACAAAATGGGTCGAAGTGGTAGCCTTAACAAATGTCGACCAAGAAGCTATTAGTGACTTTATACAAAATCACATCATATGTCGGTTTGGGATGACAAAGACAATTACAACCGACCAAGGATCAATTTTACTGGGGGAAAAATACAAGAATTTACGCAAAAAGTTGGAATCAAATTGTTAACTTCTACTCCCTACTATGCTCAGGCAAATGGCCAAGTCGAAGCTGCCAATAAGGTGATAATTAGTCTAATTAAAAGCATGTAGGGAAAAAGCCAAGGAATTGGCATAAAATACTAGATCAAGCCTTATGGGAATGTAGAACTTCTCCCAATGAAGCAACATGGACTACCCATTTCGACTTACATATGGACATGATGCAATGTTGCCAGTGGAGATACAAGTTTAATCAGTGAGAATCCACAAACAACATGAAATACCATCTGAAGATTACTGGAATATGATGGCAGACGAGCTTATTGACTTACATGAAGAAAGGATGTTGGCCCTTAATTCATTAAAGAGATAGAAAGAAAGAGTTGCCAGAGCTTATAATAAGAAAGTAAAAGGTAAGGTATTTTTTGTCGACGATTTAGTTTGGAAAGTGATATTACCTATGGACATGAATGATAGAGTCTTGGAAAAATGGTCCCCAAATTGGGAAGGACCTTTTAAGGTAATACAAGTTTTTTCCAATAATGCCTATGAACTTGAAGAGTTAGCCTTAGATCAACGAATCTTAAGGGTAAATGGTAAGTACTTAAAAAAGTATAAGCCTATTCTTCAAGAAGTCAACATTTCTACAGAATAATTATTTTTCGAACGAACGAGCTGGAGAAAATTAAGTTTGAAACCAGCAAATGTAAAGCGTGAATAAAATGTGCATAACAGGAAGCTACGTAAGGAAGAAAAGAAAAGCATTACATTAAAAAAATAACAAAGTGGCTAAAAGCCATTGATCAAACTTTACATAGAAGAATCGCGAGCTAACTTTTGCAATGATTAAAAATGTTTGAACTTGTTCTGGAAAGACTGCAGATCCCCGTCGAGGCGCACAACATGATTTTCAAAGTTTTCTACTTTGGCCTTAAGTACTGCAATCACTGATTCGACTGAAGAGATCACATTGCTTACGGCCACAACGTCCATGAAAATCTTATTTACCTACGCTTAAGTAGGAGTGATAATTTAAATAATCTCCTCATCTTGTGCAGTAACAGTTTCCAATTCTTTGTTCAAAACAGAAATTTGAGTGCGAAGTTCAGCCGCTCTTCTTTACGTAAGGCTCAGTAGTTTTTGCTTCTCTTCAATCATTGCCATTATCTCAGTGATTTCTTAGGTCTTTACCACCACCTCCAAATTTTCCTTCACAAAGGCCTCCTTCAATCCGACTTGTTGTTCATTTTCCCTTAGATGTTCGACATTTTCAAGCATAGGGATAACGAATTTTTTGAATGTTGTCATCATGAACCTTGCTGATTCAGAAATATCAAGATCTTTCAGCTGAGTGAGAGCATCAGAAATCTCTAGGCCAAGAGTTAGATCAGAGTGAAGCATTTGAGGCAACTCAGGATTTAAAGCGTAAGTGTGAGTTTTATCCTTCAGTTTCTTAACCTTTGTTACCTCATTCCCCAGCTTGTCGTTATGATCTTGAGATTGGTCGAAGTCGGAAGAGAGAGAGTGTGATAACTCACGAAGCTGCGTAGTGTTGCTATTGCTTCTAGAGCATAATCATCAATCCCCAATTTTGGTGAAGACGTTGGTGAGTTGACCTTCTTTTTCTCAGCAGAAACTTGAGGTGTACCTTCAGGAGGAGGAAGATTCTGAGAAATGGTGGCATTTTTATTTGCCTCTGAACCTTGTAGGGAATTTGAAAGACTAGAGTCAGAGCTAGTCGAACTAGAACCCTTATGTTTAGCAGGACTAGTGACTGAATTAGAGTCATTAAGAGTAGTTGGAACAGTCAGGTCAATGAACTCACCAGCAGCTATGTCGATATGCTCAAGATCGATAGGTTCATCCTTCTTAGCAGAAATCATAACAGCGTCTCCCGTTGGATTTTGAACTTTATCAGTTGTGGGGGCACGAGTCGGAGTGATAATGGTTGTATTTACCACTATAGTATCAACACCTAAATTTAGGTTAGCAACATGATTTTTCAGCCAATATCACTTTACCTCTCTTTTTTGTGACAAGAGGAATGTCGACCTCATCCTTCTCCACATCTTTAACAACAAGATTTTAGCCGACCTTTGCGTTAGGATCCTGGGTTACAGGAACCTTTTCTTTTTTCTTCTTTTTCTCCACCTTGTCTTCAGCAGAGGAATCCTTTTTCCTCTTGTGGCTTTTGGATTTATGGGAGTGTTGAGGGGACTGAACATCAGGTGATGGCTGAATATCAAAAATAATATGTAAGTTAAAGCTATTGTATCAGTCGAAAAGGAAAAATAAGTCGAATAAAACATACCTCAGTCCTTTCAAAAGTGTGATGCTTATCCTTCTTGGACCTTTTGGATTTGTCAGAGGGAGCGATCAAAACCGCTGAGCATTTTTTACCCTAGTAGATAAAGAAAATATTAGTATATTTCAGACCATCAAAGGAATGAAAACAATAGGAAATATAAAAATACACCTACAGAAGAATCAATTTTCTTGATTGAAGACGAAATGGGTTCATCGTCGAGGGTGTACGGTCAAGAGCAATCTGTAAGAAATTAGCCAAGTTATAAAGGCCAGATTAGAAAAGATAATTGGCAAGAGGTTGAATTTGAACCTTTGTTTTCGACGGGCTAGTTCGATCAACGGGGGCCTTCTTGGACTCTACCTAAAGAGGAATTTCTAAAAGAAAAATGGCGAAGAGTTAGACATATAAAAAGTCGAAAATAGAAATGAAATCAAATTTTCCAGTGGCTGTTACCATGTGGTATGACAGCAAGTTCTCTGACATATTGAGGATTAATATGGAGAAAACCTGGGTAATTGTCTAACAAATACTTCATCGACACCACCCTTTCAGCTTTTTTCTTATAAGCATTTTCTATGTTCGACCAATAGCTATACCCCCAGTCCGGAATAGGCGGGCGTAAAGCTAAGGCCAAGGGGCTAGTTGGTAAAGGAGGAAATCTAATTTCTCCAAAATAAAGTGCGTAAAGATATTTGTCTTTCGCGTAACCATGAATTTTAAGTTGTAGAATCATGTCGGTTACGTTCTCCTTTAGCTCTTGGACTGCTTTAAAGATGGTTCGACGAAGGTTATTGGGTAGATACACAACACGAAAATATTATTGGGAAGCTTGTATTTGCTTGATATTAGTCGCCTTACATTTGGTAGACTTCCCCTGCGAATGAAAAGTTGCGATCAGTTCAGCTAGTTTTTTGTCGGGATCACCAATAAATGTAACAAAGTATGACTGCCACCAAGTTTCAAACTCCTTAGTGCATTAGAATGTTGGTTCAAAAGAGAGAGGGGGAGCGTAGGTTTTCGAGCCCAGAGACTTTCGATATCTTCTTTCACGAGTTCAAAAAGTTGGTCAGATGTGATGTCGGCTAACAATTCATAAGAATTAAATAAGGACTTGGGGATGAGTTGACAAAGCCCAAATTGTCCAGCCCCCAAATTAGTATGGTAAGCGACCAAGCCTGGGTTATTGATAACAACCACAGAAGATAAAATTTGAGGAATTAAAAAGCGCCTCTAGGTGATCAGGGAATTTTTCTTGTCTTCATCATTTTTAGGAGGGAAAGCCCTAATAAACCACTCAGGGCCATCGCGATGATCATAAAATGGAGCCATAGAGGGTGTAAACTCAGCCCTTGTCAACATAATGTTGAACAACAATGCGAAAACTTCGACATTTGGAAGAGTCTTGTCGATGGGGGTTAATGGAAGAAGGCGCTTCCAAACGTTATGGTTGGTAGATGGAGGGCATGCTATTTTTCTACTTCTGAAGGGCCTAATTTCCTCAAAAAAGTGGCATTCAACCACAATTGCAATAGCCAAAAAAGACCGTGGACCAAAACATTCTTCTTTTTTGGATTGTTGGAGTCGAAGAGTTTGATATGATTAGCAACTTCAGTCAAAGATGCATAAAAGGAGGCCAATATTAGCTGGCCCAAAGCCACATTGTTACGTTGATGCAATTGGGTGGCTAGATAAGAAAACAGTTTGGCTATCTGCATCGACCTAGAATAGAAAATAAAATGAGACAACATAAAGTTAAAAATGATACATGCTCTTCGTCAATGATATGACCAGAAGTTTGAGCATGATAGTCGATGAAGTTGTTGTAGGTTGGATTTCCGCTTCACCAACGTCAAACTTTATACACAGAACAACAACCCTATAGTTAAAAACTACGCCAGATGGTTTTATCCCCGTGATTGCAGCAACGTCGAGCAAGGTAGAAGTAATCATACTACACTTGGTGTGGAAAATGTTGGTCGACCCTTCCCAAAAATGTATGGCAGTGAGTAGCATGGCACAAGAATAAGGTTGGCCACAACAAGAAAGCTCCAATAACGTGTGAATGCCCATTTCTCTCCATTGCTCTCTTTTCCGTTTCTAAGCGTGTCATCCAAGCACTTAACTTAGGGCAATTCAAGGGTGGGTAAATTTACATCAACATATTGAAGCGAAATAGGGTTAAGGAAGAAACTATCGATCGGTGACATTACTAGTAGGGAAAAATGCCCCTTCAGAGGGTGTATCTGCGAGCGGACCTAAGAAATCTAAGGGTTTTTCTTCAAGAGAAAAAAGAATTAATACCTGATATTGCCAGATTTTGGCTTTCTCTTTAGCGAATGGAGGTTCTGGTACATATGCTTTGTTGTCGATGAGGTGTGGTTGAAGTGCTATTGTAGGAGAAGAAGTTTGATTGTCAGTGTTCGCCATTGTATATATTTTGAAAGAGGTTGAAGATGGTGAACATTTGTGAAGTTTGTAAGTTTTTGTGTTTTCTGAAAGAAGGGTTGAAGAAAGCGAGAAGAAAAGTCAGAAAATGAGGAGAAAGGGTATTTATAGACTCTGAGAAGAAGAAAGAAATAATGGGGAAAATCTTTGTGATTTCCTAAGTCTAAATCGTGTCACTTCACGGACACGTGCCGCAAGAATCGACGTGGGTTAGTGGGCCACACCTCCACTAAAAGCGCAATGATGGCGAAAATTTAATGTTGCGTCGATACCAAAACATGATATGTTACCATGATGACATGACGCCACGAGAAAACGGAATAGTAACGTCCACTTTTGAAGAAGTGGGAACAATTTGGTCGAATGGTGAAATCGGCTTTAAAGATGCCATTATCTCATATTAGTCGAATTCGAAAATGGCATCTCTGGGGGCATTTTGTTACCTTGAGAAATATAAGGTATTCAAGCACGTGTAGTAAATGAAGATGTTCCCATAAGTTAAGGGTAGTCTTCTAAAATAATCGCTTTTAGGAAATTGAAGCCAAGGTGTTTGAAATTTGGTTTTACCAAACTAGAGAAATTAATGACCAATGGGAATATTAAGCCAAAATGTCGAAGTAGAGCCTTGTCAACCATAAGGAGAAGCATAACACTTGGAAAAATACAAAAGAATTGGTTTAGTCGACCAAAAGAAGACAAGAACAAATGTTGAGATATTTAGAAATTGGTCTAGTCGACCAGAGTTTGAAGAACAAGAAAGACAGTCGAAGTTAGTCTTGTCGACTAAAAGGATTTCTAAACTTAGAAGAGTTCTGTTGATTTAATCTTGCCAGAGGAAACGTGTCGAAGAAATCGAGAAGCGAGAAGATTCAAATTTCGAAGTTACAAGCAGTTACTAGTAGATCATGTGTTGAGTGAGCGCCAAATAGGTGGCGACATCCAGTGGAGCAGTTACCTCAAGATTAAAATATGCTTGTAGATTACATCTAGGCAGTTACATTGTAAATACTATAAATAAGCAGATTCAATGTAGTTTTTTAGGGTGTTCACTTGTACTGAAAATCACTTGCCAAAACTATGTATTTCCAAGCGTAAGGAAGCAAAGAGTGAAGAAGTGCTTGATGTACGTGAATCACCACCTTTATTTCAATGCAAATCTTTTATCTTTCAATTATCTCGTTTGATTATTTTACTTGCTTTATGTTTACTTTCGAGCAAACTCTTTACGTTATTTTCTGCTTCGCGTAAACAATTTAATACTCTCTATCGGTCACGAGTCACCAGTCAGTTAATTTATTGAGTCTTACTTCGTATGAAAACCTGCTGTTGGTCACGAGTTACCAGTCAGTCGGTTGAATCATAGAGTGGAAAGTCGTTATACTTGTTCTCTTATTCATAGAAAACTATTTCTCTTGATAAGGATTTCGACATAACCAGTATAATATCAAAATCTTAGCATATGTCTTAAGTAGAGCTGTCAAATAAGCCCTATATTAAAAAGCCCCAAATATTAAGCCCTATTAAAGCTCTAATATATTAAGCCCTCTATTATTAATATTTATTTTAGGCCTCAAAATTTTAGGCCCTTTACTTAATCTATTTTTTTTTGCCCCATTGAAGGGCCCTTGTTTTATTTCAAAAACATTCATCTCCATAGTTTTCACAGTAATCCCCATTGAACCGTTACTGCCGCCATTCATCTCTTGAGCAAAGCTTCATCGCCACCGTTGCTGCCGCCGTCAACTCCACTGCGCCGCAGTTGAATTTTCTCCATCATAGAACAAAGGTGCTCTTCTCTCTCCATTTCTCACTTCCATTTTCATCTCAATCTTCATTGTGTAGAAATCAACAGAAACTTAGAGGAATATTTTCATGGGTTTTTATCAATAGTCCAATTTTTTCACCTGGGTCTTCTTTTATATTTATATTTCTGCATATTATGTGCACTCATAAGTTGTTTGTGTAAATGCCTCAATAGCTAGCAACTTAGAGAAAACATATTTATAGGTTTACTTACTTTCTTAGCATCATGTAAGCAAGGACTGATAGTATATGGTGAAGGAGGATTAGGTGGTGAAGGAGGATTATGCTGTTTTTCAAATGGATGGCCCAACAATGCCATGGAGGTGAGCCGGTGGATGAGTTATACATATGTGCTACATTAGCTGCTGCTCTGGAATTTTGGTTTGTCACAGATAGCATGTTAGCCAAAAACTGTTGTGTTTGTGAGGATATTAAGGTAAAACTTGACATTCTTCTAGCTGTTGTTACAACCTTGTCATTGTATGAGTAAATTGTTCCAACTCTAAAACCAGGCAGACCGAGATCTTTTGAAAGACTGTAAACTATGTGAACTCTCTCTTCATCTTTGTAATTATGACCTTCGAGAATTTCTGCCACACTTACGAACTCATTGGAAGAAAAGACTGAACCCGAGTAGATTTCGTCGGAGATGAGATATATATTCTTTTCTGTGACAAAGTCGAGAATCTCTTCTAGAACTTCACGCTGAATTGCTATACCTAAAGGGTTTGAAGGGTTTGTTATGATTACTCCACTGACTTTCATGTTCATTGATTGAGCTTGTTTGTAAGCAGCTTGTAAAGCATGTGGTGTAATTTGGAAATTGTTAGAGCTGTTGCAGTGAATTGGCACTATGTTTACACCAGTTCTCCACCTTAAGTCTCTATCAAACCTACATTAGTATACAAGATAAAGATAAGTACAAATTATTCATATTCATATATATAGTTCAACTTCAAGCAATTGCATGGTATAGGTTCTTACCCTGGATAGTAAGGAGTAGGAACAAGCAAAGCATCTCCAGGGTTAGCAAGAATGAAGGTTAAGAGCTCATTGGCAGCATTTGCACCAGCAGGAACATATAAAGTGTTAAGTTTTAAGGAAAATGAGAAAAAATCATACACAGTCACATTTACAGAGTCATATAAAGTGTTAGATTTACTGCATCAACTTGGAAACAAAATATTACTCAAGGTTTTGGAAGTTTGGAATGGTCTGATGGAAAAACTGTGGAAATTATTGCTTCTTCATAATCTTTGGCAGGGCGATGATAATTCTGATAGGCTGATAGCTTTTGCAGTTTCCATTTTTAATGTTATCTTGCCACTATTCCCAGACAAATTGCCGATGTAAACCTAGTTTCTTTTATAACTTTCATCTGACGTTAAAGCAATCATGAATGGCTATATTAATAAAAGATCTTGTTCCTGTGTGCTATTTGAACAGGTATCATGACAGATATATTTTAGCCTCCTATTTTGCATTAAGGAGCGAGTATCCTTGTTCCGAGATGGTATTTTGAAATATATGACTAATTTAGTTTATTTATGTATCATTATATAAGTGGAAATTAGAGTATCCTTCTTGCATTTGTGTGTGGATATAGAACCATTATCATGCTTAACTTCTTCCTGTTTTCCTTTACATTAATGGATGATTGGAACTTAAAAACCTCGACCGCAACTGAAGATTAGAGCGACTTCAATGAAGCGATAGCTCTTTTAAAGCATGTCTGTTGTGTTCTTCTTGACTTCACTTAACCGTGTTTCTTTTAACGGTCGTGCTTCAATTAAAGGAAATCTCTTGTTCTTTAGCCTCCGAATACCCATTTTCTTCTTTTCTCCTTCGAAAATAGGTAATTGTCTCATCAACACCATAATAAACGAGAACAAAATTATCTGAAATTACGGACAAGCGCTAACAAGTCGCTAACTTAAAAAAAAAAGCATTATTGAAAGAAGCGAGAACACTTACCTTCTCTTGAGTGGAATGTGTGAAGATTCTCTACCATGCTAAACCAACCCTCCTTGGCCATTTCACAATGTCACACAGTTTATGTAATCAATTTGTTTTCAATAGAATCTATCTTATGCAACTTATATTGAAATGATTTTAAGTGATGGTTTGGTGCAAACTTAAACATTAAACTTATCGAAAAGGAGGAACAATTTGCGAACTTGTAATAGAAGATATAACTTGTTATAGGCACAAGTAGCCATTGCAAAGACCAATAACGTGCATGTTCTCAGACTTTAGTCTTTAAAGCACTTTAATTTTAGTTTACTTTTTCAACTATTCTGCATGATATTTTGTTTATCTATCTACTTCTAACATGGAACCATGTCATAACACATGTTTCTTTTTGTTATAGTATGGAGTCTATGGATATGAGTGAGTATGCACAAGATCAAGATGAAACTCGTAAGGAAACATTGTCATCACTTTGGATTATTTTCACTAAAATCGGCAAAGGAAAGGATGGAGTTGAAAGAGCTGCATGCAACTTTTGTAGTACTGATTTTGCCATCGGAAAAAACCCCAAGTCTGGTCAAATTTATGGAACTTCACATCTAAGTCGTCATGTGTTTATTTGTAAAAGTTTACAGTTCACCCTTCTTAGTCTAGAGGAACCGTCAAGTCTAACCCCAATCAACCAAAACACTCATCGTGGATTACTTGGAGAAGCCATTATTGCACATGATCTTCCTTTTAGCTTTGTTGAGTATGAAAAAATTCGAGTTTGGGTGAAATATTTGAATCCATATGCTGAAATGGTCTCTAGAAACACAATGGTGTCAGATATTGAAAAAATATATGATAAAGAAAGGATCAAGCTTAAGGAAATCATGGGTAGGATTCCAAATAAAATTTGTCTAACATCGGATGCTTGGACAGATCTACTAGTGAAGGTTATATTTGTTAGGCGCTTATTTTGTTGATGAAAATTGGAAATTAGTTAGTTGTCTTCTTAACTTTCTTGAATGAAGCCCCCACGGTATTGCAATGGAAGCTACTTTATTTGATTGCTTAAAACAATGGGAATAGATAAGAAGATATTTACTATTACGTTGGATAACGCCTCTGCCAATGATAACATGCAAAACCATTTGAAAACTCATCTTCGAGTGCAAGGCAATTTGATGTGTGATGGTGAATTTTTTCATATCCGATGTTCGGCCCATGTACTCAACTTAATTGTCCAAGAGGGTTTACAAATAGCTAGTGAAGCCCTCCATAAAATTAGAGAGAGTGTCAAGTATATTAAAGGATCCGATGGAAGGATGCTTAAGTTTAAAGATTGTGTCGAGGATGCAGGGATAAATGTTAGCGGTGGTTTAAGATTTGATGTATCAACCAGATGGAATAGCACTTATTTGATGCTTGAAAGTGCCTTACAGTATAGGAAAGCTTTTGAATTTTATAAGGTGGCAGATAGAAGCTATAAATATTGTCCATCTGATGAGGAATGGGAAAGAGGGGAAAGGATTTGTGATTTTTTAGAACCGTTTTATGATATTACTAATTTGATTTCTGGTTCAACTTATCCAACTGCCAATCTGTATTTCATGCAAGTGTGGAAAGTCCAATGTATTTTAGAGAAACATCAAAAAAGTATTGAGAAGGTGATAAGGGATATGTCTGATAAGATGAAAGCGAAATTTGACAAATACTGGAAAAACTATAGTGTTGTACTAGCTTTTGGAGCAATTCTCGATCCACGTTTGAAGGATAAATTTTTAAAGTTTTGCTCCACTACACTTGATTCCTCAACCTCTAAAGAGAAGCTTGATAATGTGGTGGATAAATTCAAAGAGCTTTATGCAGAGTATGTGAGTTATTCTACCAATCAAGGTGTTTCTCTTTCTCAATCATCTTATGAGCTCAACTCATCGGCTAAGTTATCTAGAGAGGGGAAAGCAAAAAAATCAAAGATTATCCGTGTAAGTTTTTTATATTTTATCCCAACTCCTCTTGTTTTTATATTTACTTGTTTGAAAACTATAGGTTGTTATTGTATTAACTGTTAGGTAAGATATTATCATGTGTTTGGAGTATTTGTTTGGCCATGTTGTGTGAAGAGACAACTATGGTTATTGTAGTTAGATATTAACATTAGTTACAAATTGTAGTTGTAAATTAGTTGTAAATTATCAATATAAATTGGTAGTTGTGTTGCATATACACTACCAAGGGTTTTGTATAAAGGTTGACATGAGATCTGTTTTATATATATCTTGCAGGATTTTAAATCATGGAACTCGATTGAGAGTAGGTTTTTCCCTGGAAAGGGTGAGTTAGATATATACTTTGAAGATGAATTAATGGAGCTAGATGAAGAACAATCTGAAGATTTTGATGTACTTCTTTATTGGAAGTTTAATGAGAAGAAATTCCGATACTCTCCATAATGGCACGTGATGTGCTTAGCATTCTATCACGATTGTAG
Source organism: Vicia sativa (assembly GCA_021764765.1). Classification (NCBI taxonomy): domain Eukaryota; kingdom Viridiplantae; phylum Streptophyta; class Magnoliopsida; order Fabales; family Fabaceae; genus Vicia; species Vicia sativa. The sequence goes on from CM038794.1 coordinate 61,045,200, forward strand.
CATCCGAGTCTTCTTTTAGTATCGTGGACGTGTTCTTACCAAATATAGAAGTTCTACTCTTAGGAACACATCCAAATGTTGATTTGTACTGGAGTTGGCATGGATTTTCCGAAAATATGAATGGTAATAATATTGTATTTTATTTATTTTTATTTGTTCATTAATTTGTTGCATCCGCACCTAAGTATGATTTATTGTGTTTTTAAGATGAGGAAGATATCAACACTAAGGATGAATGCGACGAGGTGACATTGACTCAACATACATTTGGATTGCAAGATTGAAGTGGAGAACTAATTTTAGTGTCATATACTTTATTGTGATTATTGAATTGATCTTTTCATGCCTTTTTGGATGGCTTCGTGTCTTTGTTTATGTAATATTTGACTTTTGTTTGTATTGATTTTCTTCAATTTGAATGTTGAATGTTAGAAGTATTGACATATGAATCATCGATTCAAAGCAAAATATTGTTGCTTGTATTTGAAGAAAGAATATAAAGTCCTACTCAAATATATAATGTCGAATGTTTATTGTAGGATTAATTCCATTATTTCTTTTCGGAAACATATGTTTTAAAGGGTATTTTTCCTATATTTAAATGCATAATATTGTTGCTTGCATTTGAAGAATATATATATATATATATATATATATATATATATATATATATATATATATATATATATATATATATATATATATATATATATATATATTCTTCTATAAATTTGTTTTACTTTTTAAAAAAATATTTAACAGATTTTTTTTTTTTAAAAATATGTAACACATTTTTTTACTTTTATTTTAATTTTCACATATTTATTTTACTTTAAAAAAATTTAACAGATTTTTCTTTTTATATTTTAAAAATAAGTTTTTAATTTTATTTGGGGCTTTAAAGCCTCTTTTTAATTTTGGGGCCTAAGTATTTGAGGGCTTACTATTTTTAAATATTTTTAGGCCCTCTTATTATGAGGGCCAGGGCCCAAACTTTTAAGCCCCTTAAATTGACAGCTCTAGTCTTAAGATTAACTGGTTGATCTTGCGAGTAACCCTTAGTTTTTAGGACTTTGGAAGGACCAACGGTTGTTTATTATTTCCACAGTAAACAACGTCGCAAAAAAAACTATTGTGATGTGATTTTCTATATTATGACGTGATAATCACTTCGAAAATAAGTTGATTTTTTTTAGTATTTCTCATAGTTATATATTAAAGTATTTATCATCAGAACACGCTATTTGAATAATAACCTCAAAAAATTTTATTTTTATATCAGAACTCCTTTTAAATATAAATTACTTCTAACAAATATTCATGCTATGAGTAATATAATACGAACAACTTACTTACCAACCATACAACAAGTTAAATTTTGTTTTTAAATTATATTTTTTCGAGGATTTTATATCCCTTCTAATTTAAGGGCAAATTTTGTTGGCAGTAATTCTATCAACTAATCTGTCACGGCCACTTTTGGAATAGATAATTTCATATCCTTTTTAATATTTTTAACTATAATATTTTTGTAAAAATTAAAAAATTGAAATATTTAAAATAAATTTGACCAAAAAACTAAAAAAAAAAAAATTTATAGTAAATTGAATGAGTTTTTCTCGTAATAGAATCAAACCGTGACACGAATGTCGCTAGGTGTGGTGATGGTCATGTCATGTCCTAAACACACCCATCTGTGTACCCACTTTCACGAGCACCACATGTTGTGTTGCCTTGTAATAATCAACAACAATTTACAGGAGATTGATAATAAAGTTTTTTGCCTTTGGAAAAAGAAATCGTTTTAATAAAGTGTTTAACTTTTGTTTTTTAACATACACCATATATAAGAGAGTAGGAATAAAACACTTTTTTTCTTCAAATTTTTTAAGGTTGTCGTATTTCCAAATTCCAACTCAAGAGTTTCATCAATATGGATAGAGTGGTCATGTCACCATATATACAAATATAAACGTATAACACAATTTATTTTAATTAAAAATAAAAGTTATGTTGAACATGGCCAACATTTGACCATAAACAACAACAACAACAACATGGGCAACACATTGCTCAATTATTAAAAACACAACTATATATCCTCTCCACTTTCATAAATTTCCATGTCCATTCCTTTTACTATATACCCTTCATTTCCTTCAAATATCAATGGAAAACAAGCTCCTCCAGCCACTTCTATCTCATGAAATTAATCAGCACAACAATTCAAAATTCTTGATTCCAAACAACAACATCATTCATCGAATCCTCTTTTTTCTCTTTGTAGCAATAATATCAATATGGGCAAACTATGAAGCATCAAAGACTTTTGACATACACATAGTAAACGACGCCAAAGACTCCCTTGCCGGACGTCGTTTCACTCTTTTCTACATCTCAAATGACAAAGCTATGCGTATAGTCCTTAACACAAGCTCTTTCGTTGAACAAGTTCTTTACCCTAATAGCAACAATGATAATATCAAGAATAAAAAGAATATAAAGAGTGTCACTCTTCGCCTTGTTCGTCAAAATCTCAATTCCACCACCACCGTTATCGCCGATGACGACGAATATAATAATAAAAGATATGTAATTGAGATTAGTTCTATGTTACTTGAAGATGAAAATTTCAACAAAATGATGATAGTAGGTGAAATTCAACGTGCTGTGGCTAGGGTTTGGCTATGGGATGGAAGATCTAAGGCTCCTCCTAGGCTTCTCGATGGTATGGCGGAGTATGTCGCCGAGTTAGCCGGATTCCGTCGTGAGAGGCTCTCCGGTGGAGGTGATGAGTTGCCGGAATGTGGTTTATGGTGGGAAGATAAGGACCCTACGTATGTTGCAGGTTTGTTGAATTATTGTGAAAATTATGAGAAGGGGTTCATCCGACGGTTGAATGAAGCTATGAAGGACACGTGGCATGATCGTGTAGTGGCTGATTTGTTGGGATTGAAATGCACTATGTGGATTGTATAATTCTTCTTATGTGTAGCAAGTTGCATTTTATTTGTATTTTATTTCAAATAGTTTATTCTTTAATTATTTCCAATTTGTTGTTTAAAATTGTTATTGAAAACGATAGTTTTAATATGAAATGAATATTATGGGTTAGTTGAGTTGGCAAACACTATTAATTGGATTGGGGCTGCCTATGTTTGATGCAATGATCACATGGCATTGACTTGAAATATGTGCAATTATGTGATAATATTTTGCTTTTATCTTATAAATTATTTTTCAGTTTAATTTATAGAAAAACTCTTGAAATAAATCAATTTGATTAAAAAAAATTTACTTACTTATTAGTTAAAAAGAAATATTTGTGAAAATAGTTAGAACTAGAAATAGGTAGAAATCAAATGAAAATGAATTTTAATGCGGAGTGTTACGTCATTACATTATTTTAATAATAAAATTTAAAAACAAAAATTAGTACATGATGAGTCATAGAATCTTCTTTTAAAAAAACGTTGCGATTTGGAAATCACGTCACAATCAAGTAAATAAAAATAAAAATTCAGAAAATTATAAGGTGCACATGGGTGGAAAATTTGAAATTTTTAAATTTCATGTTGCGACGTGAATGTCACGTCACAATGTTTTAGGAAGGAAAAAATATTGCATTGACTTTTGACATAGTCTTTGAAAAGTCAGTGAAATACATAGTAATAATTAAATTTTATGACCGTTTGAATATTGCGACGTGATTGTCACGTAACAAGGTTGCGACGTGAAAACCACGTCGCTGATTGATCTATATATTTCTAATTTTCAACATAATTACGCCATTCTCCTCTTCAAAGTTTTTTTCCTTCTTCTTCTTTGTAATTTCCCTCTTTCTCCTCACTCTTTTCCAAATTTTCTCTTCCTTTCTAGTTTATATTCTCAAAGGTAATTATGTTATTTAATTTTGATTCAATTTTGATTTTATAATTTCATTCAAAATAATTTTTTGATTTTAATTTATGTTACTTTTATTCAAGATACTGTTTGAAAGGTGTTTGAAGAATAATGAAGAGGATTGAACAAGAAGATGGAAGGAGATTGAAGTAAAGGTATTTTTGTTATTTTTTTAATTTGATATATATTTTGATTTTTTTGGTTGTTTATTTAGGTTTAGTTTGATTTTTATTTTATAAAGATAATAGTTGATTAATATTATTATTTTTATAAGTAGAATATATATATATATATATATATATATATATATATATATATATATATATATGTAGAGAGAGAGAGAATTAATTATACTAGAGTTACATATTACATTCGTTCAAAAACATCACTTCAAATTAATATTTTTTTTAAATCAACTGTTGGATTGAAACATATCATCATATAGATCATACCTATAAAGTTTGAGATTAATATATAATGATTTACTATGTCATTGAACTACATCAAAATTAACGTTATATGAAAGTCCATTTTAACATTAATCTTTGGATATCATGATCGTTTAGTAAATCATGATAGATTAATCTCAAACTTTATAGCTATGATGTATATGATGATCTATTTCAATCCAACAGTTGATTAAAAAATATTAATCAAGTGACATTTTGGCGAATGTAACTCATGGTAACTCTCTGTAATGTATCCTCCTTATATTATATATATATATATATATATATATATATATATATATATATATATATATATATATATATATATATATATATATATATATATATATATATATATTATATAAGTTTATTGTATTTTGAAAACAAAATATAGATAAAAATATAATATTTATTATAATTATTAAATTTAATATATTTAAAAATAGAATATAGAATATAAATTTATTAAAATAGAATATTCTAAAATAGATTATAAAATATATAAAAACAATAAAAATAAAAAAAGATATTATGTTTTATATATTAAAAACAGAATTTTTATGTATATTAAAAACAGAATATTTGTCTACATTAAAAAAAGAACATTAAAAACAGAATATTTTTATGTATTGAAAATACATTTTTTGGGTTTATATATTGAATTTTTTTAAAACAGAATTATATTATGTATAATAAAAAATGAATTATATTTTTGAAAAATAGAAATATAAACAAAATATTATTTTTGTATATATTATATAAAAACAGTTTAATAAAAAATTATAATAGAATATGTTTTAACACACACACAAATATATATATATATATATATATATATATATATATATATATATATATATATATATATATATATATATAAACACTTTATACTAAAATAAAATACATAGTTTATATTATTTTAAAAAAAATAGAATTTAGTAAAAATATATAAATCTTTATCTTTATGAATAGAAAAGTTATGTATAAAAATATTATTAATATTTTAAAAATAGAATTATAAATAAAATATTATAAATTTATATATTTTAAATAGAATATATGATATATTATAAGAAATGTTATATCTTTTAAATAGAAAAATATATATTTTTAATATGAGAACAAAACATAACATAATACATATGAATTATAAAATTAATTATCTTAATTATCAATATATATATATATATATATATATATATATATATATATATATATATATATATGTTCTTGCTAAAAACTATATTTGAGATATTAAGGGAATCGGAGATCCATGCGAGGGATGCATGGACTCCAAGCTATGGGTCTAGCTTACCCCGAGTTGGGAGCCCTTAGATATAATGTATGAGACTTCCATTGAGCATGTAGTTAAGAGAAAAAAATGAGAGAATGTCCTAGAGATCTTGGATCAGGTCTCTATTTATAGCGTAACCATGACCATAATGGTGTAACGCTTGTAACCGATTACTTAATGACTTGTAACGTCCGTAACCGACCCATAAGTATCGTAACGTATATAACCGCTCTCTAATGGGTTCTATAACTGTAACCAACCCGGTTTGGCACTATCCGGTCGGCATAGTTAGGCCGCGGTCATCTGGCTAGTGTGTCCGACCTTCATACCCGGCTCTGATCTTGGGATCTCTCCAAGGTGCTACTCGATTATCAGCTAGTAAGTCCGTCTCGGATTCTTTTGTCTCTCCAAGCCCGAGTAGTAGATTTTATGTACAAACATAAGTCCCCCGAGCATATGGCTTCTAGACTTGAAGCCTTATGGTCGATTTAATAAAGCATGAATCTTTGCCCCGGGCTGGATTTTTAATACCAAGCTATGCCTCGTTGCAAATTTTGCTTGTGTATAGCGTTTTTACCATGTTTTATATAATTTGAGTGAGCTCAAAGTACTTAAATCATAGCCGAGGTTTTTACGTTACCCGTTCATTTTAATGGTTCATACAAACCGTAAGATTATATCTAAGACGACTCAACTTAGAACTGAGGTATAAAACCTTGTATTGGCTTTGTATGGGCCAGTAAACAGTATTTTAAGCGTGGAATATTTTTGAACACTCAAGAGTGTTTTATTTTGATTTATCTATAGGTTCCTTTAGGAAGCTTTTTGAGATTTAAACCAAGGTGTAAAACCTTCGAGAGTACCCTTAGATAGGTTCTGGCGGAATCCAATAATGGTTCTTCGCTTGGGACCTTTAAGCCGAGGAGTTTTTAAGTTTTAAGTGGTCGTGCATGATTTATGAAGGCCGATGACAATGATGTCGAGTACTCGACCTTTGGTGAACCGAGTACCGTTCAAGATGACCAAATGATCTTCTCGGATATTTCTTATTTAGTCAACCTTTTTGGTGGGTGCATTTTGTAGAAATGCAAAACATCTTTTCCTGACAATCGACCTTTGGACTTTATCGTGTTTTAACCGTACTTCTGCATTTTATATGTGCAAAAAGAGATTGTGCTTGTATACCAGCCCCTAGTCGAGTGGCTATTCTAAGGCCATAAAGACTTCACATGAGCGACATTAGCTCTTTGAGCAAAAATGCTTTAGTTTGCTTTATTATCATGTCTCGCAACCATGCCCCCGAGCCGACTATAAGGTCGACAAGGAGGTTTAATATCTTGAGCGGTGTTACATAAGTAACAAAGCATTTATTCTTATTTGAGGAATTGAGCCAAATTGGTAATGCAGCAGTGTGCAGAGCCCGGGCGTAGAGCCAAGTTGGGGATACAACAATGTGTAGAGCCCAGGCATAGAGCCGTTGCAGCAAAGTGCAAAGCCCATGGCGGCTATGATTCCGGTAAATACAAGAAGTTTTTATACTCTGCATGATGATTTTTAAAATGCTTGAATGGTGCCATATGAACAGGCAAAGAATTCTTTTAAGTATGGGCATTGAGCCAAATCTAGGTGGTAGAGGAGTTAAAATCCATCTTACTGAGCCTGATTATAGTGAAATGCAAAATTCGCTTTGAAAGCCAACTGAGACAGAACTCGGCAGGAAACTTTATTTATTTTGGAACAGAGCCTCTGTCGAGGATGAACCTTGGTGAGACACCGAGTTATACCGGGGAAGCATCATTAAAATGATACTCGACAGGGAACCCATATGGTGAACGCAGAGTTTTGGAACAGAGCCCCTGACAAGGATGAACCTTGGCGGGACACCGAGTTATGCCGCTTGGCAGGGAACCCGTATGGCGAACGTAGAGTTTTGGAACAGAGCCCATAACGAGGATGAACCTTGGCGGGACACCAAGTTATGCCACTTGGCAGGGAACCCATATGGCGAACGCAGAGTTTTGGAACAGAGCCCCTGACGAGGATGAACCTTGGCGGGACACCGAGTTATGCTGCTTGACAGGAAACCCATATGGCGAACGCAGAGTTTTGGAACAAAGCCCTTGACGAGGATAAACCTTGGCGAGACACCAAGTTATGTCACTTGGTAGGGAACCCATATGGAGAACGCAGTGCTTTGCTGGAGAACCATCAAGATGGAACTCGGCAGGGAGCTTTATTACATCCTAGTTTCTTTACACTAACTAAGTTCTTTATAGGATGCCTCCTTGCCCATGCAGGAGAGAAGGAAGACACTTTTACTACCTTTAGCAGAGATATAAACAAGATTTCTTTACAATTGGCAGAGACAATAGCTCGCCCTATACAATAGTATCTAAACAATTTTAAATTTGTAATCTATCCGACTATTTTTCGTCTTCTATTGTCCATAGTTGTACTGACTTTTGTTGGATCAGAGCCCTATTGAAAGGATGTCCGAGCTGGTCCATATCTTTTTTGAGAGGATGACCTATTTTTAGGCATGAAAAGTGCTTTAGACTTTTTACCGATTTAAATTCGTTTGTACGGTCGGCCGAGTAAGCGCAGAGCTTTTAGTTAGGATGAATGATCTTATAGGCCGAGTTTTTATCGTTACACTACCCGATCTCGTCAGATTTTATATGAATCAACCTTGGATCCCTTCTATCTTTACCTTAACAAGAATGAAGTGTCTCCCGCCCACGTAGGGGAAAAGAACGACACTTTATAATAAATCTAAGAAAGCTACTATTTACAAACAGCATAGTCAATAGCTTGTCTTTGTACAACAATACATTAAACAATCTTGAAGTATAAATTTGTCTGATTTACAATCTTGTAACCGGCTATCTACGCCTAACCGAGATGTCTATGTGATCCCCCCAAGCGCGAGGCTTTGTCGGAGAAAAGTGAAACGCTTTGACCCATCTCATATTTTGATACTCATGACATTGCTGACATATTTCATTTCTTTGTGAGCGACTTTGTCATGTAATAACTTTGAATAGCTACCGCTTCAGGTCTTTGAAGACAACTTGTCATCTCAAGTCGCTAAACCTTGAAATGATGGAACCGGCATGATCAATGATTTGAGACTGCAATTTGTATTCGTTTAAACATATGTTTGTGTTCAACGGATTGCTCCTGGATAAAGATGAGGCCTTGAAAATCAGTTATCTGTCAGTTTTCTCAGGCAACCGTTTGGTTTAGCTGTCATGCTGCCTTTCACCAAAGTATCCTTCAATTTATCCAATCCATAAGCTATAAATTGATACTGTCATCTCCATGTGCATGAGAAAATGGTCATGTACAACATAGTAAGCATAATATTTAAAAAACCAAAATGAAATAAATCACCCCCTATGCCATCACGTATGTCATGTGGATCACTACTGGTTTACATGTGAATTTCACCACGTATAGCAAACGGTAATTGATTTCCTTGTTTTTCTAGTACCAATTCTTCGAAACAATGCCATACTTTTCCACCTATTATATACGGTGCTCCAATTTACCGTTTGGTAAATTCACTATGTAGTGAAACATACTTTAGCCGCCAAAGCTCCAAGAACAAACAAATACTTTCAGTATAATTCTCATAACTATTAGTTCTCGTTAGTAATTGAATTTTAATAAAACATAAAAGAATGACTTATTCTCCTATTGTCAGTTTAGAAAATAGCATTGTGATACTAAGATAGGTGATGACCGGGCTTCGGTGGACAAATAGGCCTCCTGAATCCAGTCCCTGTAATGTCAAATAACCGACGTAGTGGACCATTCCTTGATCCTTTACCTCAGCGGATGAACGTGCAGGAAAAATTTGAGATAATCAATGCGTATGGTTCAACCCCTGCATTATTTTTTACTGTTGAAGTAGGTGTAGTGATACATTCTAATTTTGACATGTATATTATTACTTGCCACCTGCATGAGATTCATACATTTTCCTGCATAATTTGGTTCAGAAATAAAATGTTTGGCAAAAGAAAGTATAGTGGTATTATGATAATTAGTTACTTATCTCCATGGTTCATGCGACTAATTCATAATTATCTGATTTAAGAAGAAACAGACATGTATAAAAACAAAATCTTAATAGATGGGTAGATTTAGTCATGTGGATAACTAATAAAATGCAATACTGCTAGTATACTTGTACGGTTCGCTAATAACTCACAGCAACAGTGATTATATGGAAACACTAATCAACAACTATTATCTTAGAAAATTTTATCATTTATGCAATGGTTCCACTTCACTTCAAGCCATAATTGGAAGCTTCAGTTCATACGACCTGCATAGCTCGTTAATGTTTATAAAACAATAGGCGAGGGAGGATAAAAGTGAGATTATCTAACTCTTATTTTTGTTCGGTATTGGTTAGTAAACAGAATGAGTATATTGGTTAGTAAACATAATGAATATCTATAATAGGATGTCGTTTTCCTGTTTCACTTAAACACATGACAATTACAGGTTTCATATCCCCAATTTTCCTCATCATGAGTCTTAACTCGTAACGTCCATTGCTATCGAAACCTTGACAGATTCATCACAACAACATGATATTATAATGTCGATTTACGCTCATGTATCAGAATAAAAAGTTAGCATTGTGTTGAGCATTTGATTATCATAATGATGAATTAAAATAGAAATTATGAAGGGCCACTTATCTTTCAGCGTCGGTTTTGACTCCGATTTCAGTTTTGACTCTAATTTCTATAGATAATTCACGAACGATTTCATTGTCATTGTCGCATGTGAGATTAAGCTGAACCCAAGTTTGGAGGCAACTAGGAATTTGTTATCTCCATCGACTCTATATCTTCATTCTCGTATTTGATTGAGTCTGAATGATGTTGTCTGTATTGTGGTGCGTCTAATCTGGTTGTCGGAACGTTGATTAACTTGATTGGAGTAATAGATTAATCTAGCTCTTGACATAATCTTTGTCTACACTACCAGAAATACCGGAATTTCCTGCGGACTTTTCTGTGGAAAATAATCCGCAGGAATACCTGCGGATTTTATTAAATATACTAAAATTTTCTGCGAAATACATTTCCGCAGAAACGTTCGCAGGTAAACCTGCAGATTTTGCTACGGATTCTAAATTTTGAATAAAGTATATTTTTTTATTAGAAAACCGCAGGTAATTCCGCAGGAAATGTTTCTGCGGATTTTGCTGCGGACTATTTTGTATTTTGTTTAAAATATTTATATTTTTCATAAAATATTTTTTTTCTCAAAAAATATTTAATTTATTTAAACATTTTATAAAAAGTTGATTTTGTTTAAATTTTTTAAAAAATTATAATCCTCATGTCTTCTATTTTGTTAATTATTTTTATGATATTTTGTTAGTATATTAGTAATTAAAAAAAAACAAAGTGCTTCTTTTATATTCATATTTTACTAATTTTGCAGGACATTGTCTGTTGACAGTGGATTCTCAAAACAGCGATTCAACAATCTGATATTTCCATTCTGTTGTTTCTATGAAAATATATCTAGTAATTGGTCAGTAATGATTTGGTCCTGTTGTTTATAAATGTCATTTTTGTTCTTATTTGAAGTTACAAAAGCACATGTATACTGGATCAACTTTACACCGCCGTCTGTGAAATGATATCTGTTTTAATTTTAAATTAGATTTAATTTTTATTTGTATTATTAATAAAATAATATTTATACATGATTGTGATGCATTGGTGATGTAAAACGTTTTACACTGATAGTATATACAATTAATCTTTTGTTTTGATGGTGTTTTTTATTTTGACTTTAATTTTTAATCATTATTTTTCTATTTTATTAATTATTTTTATGATATATTTTAATTAACTTTTAATTCTAATTTTAATAAAATAAAAAGAATGCAAAGTAAGAAAGTATTATAAATTTAAAACAAATTGGTACATAAAATTATTTTAATAGTAATAGTTTTTATTTAAATTTTACAAAATATTATTTTTTATTTTTTCTATTATATTAACTATTTTTATGGTATTTTTAATTAATTTTAAATTTTAATTTTAATTTACTTTTGTAAAATGTAAAAATATAAACTGAATATAATTGGTATGTAATAATTCTTCTATTTGTATTTTAATAAAAAGTAGATAAATTTATGATAAAATATAAGTAAAAATATCATAAGCAAGTGTTGAGACCAAAACCAGATTATAACTTAGAGTGAATATTAACCGCTAACGGTGATCCAAGTTTTAACCATACTAAAAATAAATTCACAAATACTTCAAGTTGAAACTATTAAACAATGGCCTAAGTACTTCAACTCAACCATAACATAACCTAACAAATCCTTTGGAGTTCGCTCAAAACAAAAACCTTCGTAACAGAGAAGCTGCAGAATCGCTCGAGCATCGGTCACTTTTGGAGTTGACAAAGCCATCACCCGTTACAGTTTACACCACAACCAATCTTCTTCACAAAGATCTGAACTCTCGCAATCGCATCCACCTATCGAGTCTTTGAACCCTAGCTTATACTTTTTCCCCCTTTCAACTCAGGTAAATTCATCTTTTAATCTTCTTAGTTTCAGTTTGATGTTTTTAATTTCTATATTATCGATCTCGGTTAGTTGGTGAACTAATTCAATTGGTAGGGTTTTTTACTGAATTTAAGTTGGATGGTTTTTGTATTCAAGGTGTTTGTTGAAATGTCACAATGAGTTTATTTACTATAACAGCATTGTAGCACTGTTGCATAGCGGCATTTGAACAAATTGCTATTTTATGTGATCTTCAATTGACAGAACAAATGGTGAACAAAATTCCATGTTAATTTTGCAGATCCTGGTGCAAGTGCTGATCTAGCTGTAGTGTTGATGCAAGAAGGATTAATAGAAGGAATTTGGCTCAATCTTAGTCAAATTTATGATGTTGTGTGCATATCACCAAGGAATCATATGGTTTTCACTCCTTTGTTGGCTTCAACATGTGTTGGTACACTTGAATTCAGGTCTGTGGCCGAGCCTATTGGTAATATACAGGATGCACTTTCAAAGGATCCCAGTTCACACTTCTTTCTAGCTTCCTGCACTAACATCGACACAAACAAATACGAAGTGAGTAAAATGATTTACCCCTCTTTTAGGAAAACTATACTGTGAGACAATTAATGATAGACTAATAATTTGTGTATATACAAAGTTTTTTTTCTAGAGAAATGCTTAGTTAATCTTAATTTCAACAGGTATACTGTGAGACAATTACCAATGGTGGATTGTCTAGAGAGCCTTACCAATTTAAAGTTGCATACGACAAGCTTGTAATTGCATCTGGATAGACTAATAATTTGTGTATTTAGCACCGGCATTAGTCATTATAAATGCTCAAGAATCGTGCGTAGACCACAGCGGAAACTAGAGGAAAGGTCGGTGGTCGCAAACAGTGGCGGTAATGGCAGCAACAATGGAAACAAGAACAACAGTTTTTATGGTGACAATAATTCCAGTATAGGCTGCAATGACCAAGAGGGTTCCTCATACTCTCTCAAAGTCAATATTCCTAAGATTAGTAAGATGAATGAGAATAACTCCTCTTATTGATTTTAATGTTTTCTTGTTGAAAATGTTTTTGTTCAGTTGTATTGTTGGAGATAATCGGGTAAATTGTATCTGCTTTATTTTACTGCTTTTACTCGACTGCTGCTGATAATTTCTGCATTTTTATTTGAGGTTGTTGATTAAATGCAGGGAGAGATTAGTGACCTTATAAACTGCGGTGTGTATATATTTACACCAGATACCTTTACTGCTATTGAGGGTGTTTCTTCTAATTGGAAAGAAAGAGGTGAGTGAAATATCTAAGGCCAAATCCATTATCAAAGATATATGCAGTTTGTATTTCATTTTAAAATGTGAAAATCTTCATCTATGTAGTTTGTGCTGGATGTAAGGAATTGTCTCACTGTCAGATTTATAAAAGGGTAAAATAATGCAGAAGCATACATATAACACTCTTTTGTCAAATCTAACATATTCTCATTTCATAGCTAAATGGAACTTTCTGAAATCTTTTTGATTTAGTTCATGTATTTAAGTCTTCCTGTTAGTCTACTTTTGGCAAATAAATAAGAAACCTATCAAAATTCCACCTTCCAATTCCCTTATTTTCTAGTATTAGCAATTGTAGTTTTAACGTATGAAACTTCTTTTGGCAAATAAATAAGAAATACAATTCCCTTATGTTCTATTTTTCTATTTTAGTGAGGTTTATCATGCTTTGCTCACAAGTGATAGAACTATCATACATTGATAATGGATCAATATTTGTAATGATACATTGATTTAGTTGCATGTTAAAATGAATACGTGAAATTATAAGTTACAAATAGATTCCTCAACATTCCTTTGATAGTGTAGTATAACTTTGTGCAGTGCACAAAGCATAAGTACTCTTGTTTCTATAGAAAATATATATTGAATCACATATTCACTACATTTTCACTACATATATATATTGAATCATGGAAGTTGCAAAGATGAGCACTAATCCTACACCAGTAATGATACCACTCACTATATTATATGTATAGCAAATGATGAGAAGAAGTAATATGTATATATAGGAATTCTATATCATTGTTTCATAGCCATGTGTAGTTTGACATTCTTCTATTAAGTTATTAGTTATGAATGGAAAATATGAAGAGTTTGTGAGTGCCATTAGAGTGAAGCTGTTTTAAAAATAAAACTAGTTAAGCAAAATCAATTAAGCATATATTAATATCTAAATTTAACATGTCAAGAAAAATCAATTAAGCATATATGACATAGCCATTGCCAACTATAATAAAACTAGTTAAAATAAATCTAGTTCATGCATGCAAATCATAATATATGTTTGTGTATACACTGTAATATAATACTCACAGAATAAGTTGTTCCATGAATCACTATATCGGTGATGGAACTTCTTTTTGGAAGTGCTTTAATAATGCACTAACATATATTATAGAAACTGAAGTACACTCTCCAACTTACGAAGACGGAAGGTGTTGATGTGCGTAACCGACGATTAAGAAGATGTATGTTTTGTGGGGTTCACCAGTTTTGTTGTGGCGGTGGTTGGGAGCGAATCATCGGCGAGAGAGTAAATTCATGACAGAAGATTCATGTGCATATGCTAATGCTTATTTTCAAGAACATGCAGTATGAAAATATTCTAGCAAGAAGGAAACAAAAGTTATCTTTGTGTGCCTAGAGTCCCACATCGATGGCCAAATCCATTATCAAAGATATATCCAGTTTGTATTTCATTTTAAAATGTGAAAATCTTCATCTATGTAGTTTGTGCTGGATGTAAGGAATTGTAAATGACTGGAGTTTGTCCTTCTGTATATTAACTAATATAATTCATATGTCCTTATATTTTGCAGCTAACTTAAGGCGTGTCTCTAGCTTTGAAGCAATGGCACCAGACACAAGGTTTGAAGTTTGAAGTTTCCTGTTTTTCAAATTTTACATGACTATTATTAGTGTTGTTTTCGTTAGCATATTGTTCAGGAAAATTATAATTTAAAGGACCATTACGCCAAAAAAAGTTCAAGAAGAATTGTGAAAAAGGTTATATATCTACTCAAGTCACTCAACCTCAACTTATTCCGTAATGAAGATGGCGTCGAAGAATGAAGAAGACCTATTGCGTAATGAAGATGGCGTTGAAGAATCAAATTAAGATAGTTTTATTTTTTTAAGTTACGTGGACAAGTAGACAATTGAATATTAGTAGCTTGGTTGTTTGACTTACTTTGAATAATGTGGCTATGTAAGAACTTGTTACAATAGTGCCTTTTATAGTAAATTGTAACATTGTAGTTTTATGAATTTGTCTTATTTAAGTTGTTCAAAGCATTTTAATTAAAATTTTACTTTTATATTAGGGTTATTTATAATATTTTTATGAACTTGTTTTATTTAAACTCAATTATGGTTAAAATGATTTTAAAAAACTTGAGTTAAATGTTTCCTGCGGCTTTTCCTGCGGCATTTTCTTGCGGATTTTCCTGCGGCTTTTCCTGCGGCATTTTCTTGCGGTATATTCATCTTGAATCCTACATACGTCGAAATGGTAGTTGAGAGATATATTCATCTAAGTTGGGCCTAATATCACCTGTGAAGCTGTAACCACACATGTCGTGTCTGTCCAGCATAGCCTTACTCTTAAAGAGAAGTTATTAGTTGCAATAAATAGGATGGTACTAGTTATGCATTCAACAATATAACAAATTATAACAGCTGTAATAGCTCTTGATAGCCACGAGTAAACTGCAACTGACATTTAAACCAGCCTACGTTTTTACTGTTACAAAACCTAGATTTTATTTCCGAATTACCATAACCAACTACTGCTTCAGCAGCCAGCTTCTCGAAATTGTGAACAATTCGTATCAAAAGATAAGCTGCCGAAGCTGCATATGAAGCTACGATAAATTAATAGCAGTCATAGGAATCACTTATGTTGGTACCAACTCCATTTGAATGACCCCTTGATGATATTGGTCCTGCTGTTAGCATATAGGGAAATTCTTCCAATTATTGAATTTCATAAGTGAAACAACCGGTTGAACATCATCCGATAACTATATCAATGAAGTCGCCATCAAACGTTTTTTATCTGACAAAAGGAGAAAGGTAAACGCATCGCGAAAACCTAAAAGGGATAAGATACGGTCTTGCGACTGAGAGATAGGGTAAGGGAATCTATTACGCGAAGGGAAGGTATTAGCACCCTACACGCCCGTAGTACTTTACGATATCCACTTCTACTTTCTACCTAATGGGTGTGTTTATATTTATTTACTACTGAACCGCTATATATGTATACTAAAAGAGTATGCATATGAAAGAAAGGAAAGTAAAGAACACACAGGGAAAAGAAGGAAGTATTTACAAAGTTTGTTCGATTGAGCCCCGTGACAAGATGCCTACGTATTCCCTCGTGCAATGGGAATGTCAGAGCCCCGTAGTTCGGCTCATATGTTTTAGTGGGTTTTGTGTTTTTTACTTATGAAAAAGGTTTTAAACACAAAAAGAAAATTCGTAGGCAAAAAATGATTCGCATTGGTTGGTTGCTTTTACCTTGAAAAAGGAGTTTGAACCATTATTAAGTGTTTTAATTTTCAAAAGAAAAGAGAACAAGTTTTAGTTTTATTACATGCAAAGATGCAAAAGAAAATAGAAAACAATTAAGGGAAACTATCTAATTCTATCCCTAATGTTATCATGCATGGGTTACAACCTAAAGTCTAACTTGAATCGCTACCTAAGGTAGATTCCAGAGAATCCTAAGGGAACATGGAAAAAGTTTACAACCTAAATCTATGTCTATCTCGAATCGCTATCTAAAGTAGAATCGAAGACGATAAAAGGGATGAAGCAAACAAGTGCTTTGGCAGAAGCACACAAACAATGTAATGCAAACAAGCAAATGTCACACAAGCGCAAGAAAAGGAGGAAGTCCCATAGCCTCGAACGGTAACGAGCATATCGTGAGTCAACCAGGAGCCGACACATCCGATTCCCGTGAATGGTATCACTGCATGACATGAATTGTAAACTATGAAGAGCAAATGATGCAAGCTCTGCAATAAATACGAACCCCAGGAAAGCGTGGAGAGTCAGAATAGGGAACTCTTTCCACTTTTTATTGACTCGATAAAGGAAGCAACATGATTCGCGTGTGCAGGCTGACACGGACTAGAACTTTGTGGGAGTCGATTACGGACCCCTTTCGCTTCCCATCATATCATCATGACTCGATAGCAGAAAATATAAAAAGTGGGACTTTGCTTGGTTGTGCCACGTCGGGTGTCCTAACCACTTCTGACCTATGCAAGCACAAATGTAAACACTTACATAGGATTACCTCTCTATGCACGATGGAGGATTTTAAACAAACCAAACACAATTAGCAAACAGAAGCGCCTTAAATGGGTCTTTAAATAAACCAGAGGGGTTCCTGAACATGCTCTAACTATGGAATCCCCTTCATACATCTCTATTCCTACTTCTCATGGCAAGGAAAGCGGTAAAACCCTACTTCTCATGCTCTCTAGAAAAGAGGTAAAGGAATGCGGTAAACAAAGTAAAATTAATACCAAACGGATAATAAAATCCGAAGAGCACTGCAAGCTAAAAGATACTCCGGAAAACTTCGAGTAAACTGCCATCAGCAAAGCAATAATAAGAAACAACTCGATCAATATAACCCATAAGGCAATATCGTGCAACATGTGCGTGTAGCAAACAAGTCCTCATAACAATCGGAACACCTGCACAAAGGTACATATCCAGATAAAATAACAGAATATGTGTTTCTCGTAATATGAGAAAACACAAAGCAAAACGCGTTTAAAACGCAAACAGAACCACGGGAGAAGGGGGACGTTAGTGTACCAAGATTAGGTACCTAACCAATATATCCTTAATGTACCTTGCACAAGTCCACAAACATGTCAAAAATAACAAGGAGGCGGGAATATAATTGTATACTCACATCACAAGTCAAAATATGATCCAAATGTGAAGAAATGGAATGTAAACATGTATAGCAACATGAGAATGGAAAATCAGGCAGCCGCGCACACATAATGCAAAATAACCCATGAACAATATCAAAATCGAGCTAACTCCATCACAATAATCCTCAAATGCAATGCTAAACAAAGTTAGAGACCTAGAGTAATTAGAAACCAAAACTCTACTCTAAAATAGCCTAGAATGCATTATGCACAAAGAAATATAAGCATGAAAGGTACATCCTAATGGAGGGCAGCAACTACATTTTCTAAAGTTTTCCTAAACATCTAAGAAATAGAGGAAAAGATTTCAAAGGAAACACGCAAGAGGAACCTAGAAGAACTATACAATTATCAAACTAGTTCCTAGAAATCGAACTATTAAAGGTTAGCTTTGAAGTTCTATTTACAATCCTAAGATAAGGTTTACATTTAACTCAAATTGAATGGGGGAAAATATCCTAAAGTTTCTAAGAAACACATGGTATTATATTCCTACAACTAGCCAATTCAAGTGACAAAGGAGAAACATACTTTTAAACCATACCACATAATTGAAACTTGAGAATTAAGTAAGTATTGAATTAAAATAGATGTAAAACTCTACAAGTCAGTAGCTAATTCATATCAAATGGTCTCAAACAAAATGTACAAGAAAAATCATGACAAAAACATATTTGTGCACAAAACTAAGTCAAAACGGTCAATCGTCGCTCTAAGGGTTAGCTAACATGATCCCTAATCATATGACTCAATTATCAATTTCAAATCAAAGTAAGAACTACCTAAACATGTCAACATGTTAATCAAAAGTTATTTGAAGGTTAGAACAAGTATTAGACATTATATGCAAAGAAATCGATTCCTAACTAGCAAACAATTACCTATGTTTGTATCATACAAAAGGAAAATCGGATAAAAACCTAAAAAAAAAATCTTTAAAAAATATGAGAAAAATTCCTAGAGGCTCCTAACATCTAATAGAACCAGGATGTTTATTTTTAGGAATTTTTATTATGGAGAAACAATCAAAAATCGCATCAAAGTGTGAGACGTTATGGAAAAAATCGCTTCTAAACATGTTATCGAGAACAATTAAAACGGGATCGAAATTTAATTACAAAAAATCCCAAAAAAATGTGATAAAATCCTAAAGTAACAGGAACCTATTTACTGAAATTTTTTATTGTCGAGAAACGACCGAAAACCACATCAAAATGCACATGTGTTTACTGTGGAAAATGGTAAACAACCGCTGGTCCTCCCTGAGTTGTAAAACTAAGGGTTACTCGTGAGATCGACCAATTGATCTCAAGACACGTGCTAAGGTTTTGGTGAATTGCACTGCTTCTATCAACGAAAAAGACCTTGGCCCATAAACGGTTTCCAGAGCCTAAGGGAAATAGCACAATGACTTTCCACACACAAAGAATTCTGACTGGTTTTAGAGGGGCATTTTTGGAAATGCATAGGGTTTAATTCCACCCCATGGGGTGGATGAAGAAATTCACATTTCGAAATGCCATGCACCCTGTAACACCCCAAATCTACCCAAAGTTTTATATACAAAAATCAGAGTAATTCAAAATTTCATAAAGTAAATACTGAGGCGTCACATCATCAAACCAAATCACCTTAAACAGTTTGTTTTAAAGTATAAATCTCGGATACATAGCATCGCCGGAAATCATAAATTGATTCAAAAACATCAACACATCTTCTTTAATAAACTTCCTTATCAAATCATGTTTTCATAAAGTATGATTCTATTTACAAAAGGAAGAACAACAAAAGAACAATCAACAAGACAACATAAATATTCCCCCCGAGTGCTACGTATCAGAGCGACACCGACTCGACTAGTAGCATCTATATACTCCGTCTTCATAACCTGCACGTTACCAATATATAGGTAACGGAAAAACAAGTAAAGGGTGAGATAATCCAAAACATATAGTTAAAGGCATGATAAAATATATATATATATATATATATATATATATATATATATATATAGTTTTGGAATTGTAAAAGATATAAGTTAATAATTGCACTCCAACACATATCCAAACCTCACTTACTTTGATCATCATTCTAATGTGTATAATCTATACTACATCGCCATAACCTCATCGGCATACTTCGTCGCAACAACACATAAACTTCTATCGCCACGAAATCATCACAAGTTAATACGTCACTAACCAATACGGCAATTATAAACAACAACATCAAACAATACTAATAACTTAAGCATCATAAATGAAATTATCACAAATTCGCTAACGCCCATCGTCGCTTTTGGCATAAAAGCCCATCGTCGCTTTTGGCATAAAAGCCCATCGTCACTTTTGGCATAAAATCCCATCGTCACTAAACATCATCACATCATATTTTCATTAAGCATTTCATTAAAGTTAAATCATCGCAAAACTCATTATTTATACTCATCACCTAGTTATCATGAAACTATCAAGTTATATTCATTTCATGTTAATCATAAAGATCATCACTAAACAAAGCATCATACATAAGCGTAATTCAATCATCGTCAATCAATTAAAAACTCAACGCCAAACAACTCAAACATAAACATAACCGACTCCATGAGACACGACTATGTTATGCATGTGGTGCCTGTCGCTTTGTCCATAATTAGGGACACTAGGCATAAAGCCCATCATCGCTCGGCATAAAAGCCATCATCGCTTGGCATGAAAGCCCTCTTCGCTTATGCAATGTATGTGACTCGACAATAAAACAACACAACACAAACACACCATCATCGCTTGTCAAAATTGGCATAAAGCCCACATCGCCATAATTTATCCAAAACAAGATAAATATATCATCGCATCATATTTGCATTTAAGCATTTCATCAAGTTAATTCATCATCATCAAAAATCATGCATTCACAAATCGGAAGCATTTATTAACAACATCATCATGTACAAAGACATATATCATCACATCGCATATTAACAAGTATTCATTAATAAATACACCGTCGCAAACATTATGTTTATTCACACCGCATCATTATCAATTAATTCGCCAAATTCCAAAAACGGAAAAATAGTCAAAACGTCAATAATTGTCGCGAAAGTAATTCTTAATAACCGGTATTAATCATAATCATCAACATCGAAATCGGATAGTTCATATATGTCTTAAATTGACTAAAACACCATTCAGTTCAATTTACCGTAAATTGGCCTATTTCGGGTCATCTCGTAAAAACTCGTAATTTCTAAAAACTAACCTCACCACTACGTTCTACACGTCAAACTTAGCTAGCACGTCAATTTTTGTTGAATTCGGAGCAACTTGCTCCGTCGTCGAATTTACCGAAATCGGAAAATTGGAACATAATCGGGTTCTAAATTTAATCGGCTAACTTATGCTCTAGTTATATTTTATTAATACTAACTAGTAGTATATGAATTATGGAAAATTAACAGAAATAGAAAGAAATTATGCAGAAGAGGAAATTCTGCAGAAAACAGAGAATTTGAGAAAACAGCAAAATTGGAAAATGCAGAAATCGTTCCCCCTCCAAGCTACAAGGGACGCGCGTCCCAGCTCAAGGAAAAGAAGGGAGGCGGTCGCCCTACCCTTGGGGACGGTCGCCCCACCATAGGAGGTGGGCGCCTCCCCTTGCCATGCCACTCATCATCCTTCTTCACCAAGTTCATTCACATACAGTTTGTTTCCATGGCTTTATAGTTTTACAATTTTCTTCATTTCTATTTTGCAACTTAGTTCTACTAGTATAGCAATTAAAACACCAACAAATCATACTCCTAACCCAATATTTTCTAAGTTGTTTCAACCATCAATCAACCCTATAACCCAACTATTAATTTTACCCCCAAATCCAAAATATAATCATCAAAACCCTAACTATATGGATGGAGAAATCAAACCCCTTACCATGGAAGCTTGGATGATTCTTGATGATCCTACAACCCAACCTCAAGCTCTTGCTCAAGATCTTCCTCATCTTCTCCTCTTGTTCTTCTTCTCCCAAACCCCTTCTTTTTCTTCTCAAGTTTCTATTTTGGTTTTGTGTTCACAATGGAAGGAAAAGGAAAAGAAAAAATGGTTTTTATAACTTGTTTTCTTACTAGCTCCCTCTCTTGCTCTTGTTTGGCTTTGGTATTTTGAATGGAAGGAAAGTGAGGAGAAATGGTTCTTATAATGGTATTTTCCCCTACTAGTAAGCCAAGGGTGAAAAACCCAATTCTAACAAAATGCTCCCCACACCCCTATCTAATTATATCATTACTTCAATCAATTAAAATATTTCGGGGAATTAAATATCGGATCCGAATAATATTTTATCGGACCAAACGGAACGTCGCCTAATATATTAATAGATATATTAATTAACACAATTATTCTCGTCGCAAAATAAACATCGATCGGTAACTCGAAAATATTAATAAAATTTAATATTAATTAAAAACGGGCGTTACACACCCCACTTCTTGAGTCAACAACTCCCAATTTAAGCCTTATTGCGTTACGACTCCAAGACCAAAATTCTAGAGAACATTTTTGTGATCGACTTTCATGTGGAAAGTTTCTCGAATCGACTCCCCATATCAAACTCTAAATCATCCGCGAAGATAAGAAAATGTAATTAATGAAACACCGGCATCGTCGTCAAATATTTCACAACTGTATTTTCTTAACTTCGTAGCTTTATAACTCTTGATCTAAAGCTCGAAATAATTTGACTTCTTCTGCAAAGTTATAGACTTTAGTTACGTGAACAATTTTGTAGTTGAGCATTTTCTGATACGCAGTCGAGAATCATATGAAAAATGGACCTGAAGTCTTCTACTTGACCATGTTCTAAAATACTAAGAAATTATGCTATTGAAGAATGATAAATTCTCATCTTTTAGACTTCGTAACTTCCGACTCGAGGCTCGAATGACTTCGATTCCTTCGGAAAAGTTGTAGACTGGCATGAGATAAACAACTTTCTCTTTAAATGTTTTCCATAACGGAGCCAAGAACTATATGAAAATCGAACCCGGAGTCAGCAATTTGACTATGTGAAAAACACTAAAAAATTTCACAAAGTGTTGAATATGGTGAGCATGATAAATTTCTATCTTCCGAGATTCATAACTCCCGATCTAAGTCCCTAATGGATTCGAGTTCTTCGACAAAGTTGTAGATTGCCTTGAAATAAACAACTTTGTCTTTGAACTCGACTCGGAATGGTGCTTGGAATCTTACGTAAAATGCTTCCGAAGTCGGACACTTGGCCATGTTGAATTATTCCGAATTTTACTAAGTATAAATTTCCAAAGCTGTGAACATCAAACTTGTGATATGAAACACCCTCTTTCCAACAAACACAAATTCGCAAACTTTCGACCATAAACGAAGGAGATAGAGAGTCGACAACATGGATCCATAAACACAAAAGCCTTAAAACTTAGAAAAAATTTCTAAGTATAAGATAACTTAAAATGCAAGAAATCTCATTTTCACCGATTCTTCCGACTTTTCTCAACAAATATTCATATTTTCTCGTATCTCGACTTTTGACAATAATTTTGACCAAAAGACCATTTGGTCAAACTTTGACTTTTTGATACGCACACACAAATATCTTCTTATCTTACCGTTCTTGATTTTCTGATGACACACGTGGATCGATAAACCATATCCAGATACTGAGGAACTCACAAGAGGTCATAGAATTGCTCCGGGCTCAAATATTCGATCACAAAATGCTCTTACTCACGAAACTTAATCAATATCCACACGATTGGATATAAGAACTTCAAAACGATGATTCTCATGAGATAATTGGAAAATTTTGAACACACATATCTTGTACATTGAGATGACATTTGTGATGATGAAACTTCAGATATTCAGTCTTATGAACCAAACCTCTTCTCTTGAATCATGAACTCTCACACAATTAGAACATCTCGATCCCATGGTTAATGCACCAATGACATGTATGTAAGGCACCTATTAATTAAGTGTAAGCCAATTATTTATTAGAAAATGAAGAGGGCGAATTTTGGGGTACAACACTTGATAGTTGAGTTTAAGGCCCCAATGGAAAGATGACTTAATATCAACTAAGAAATCCATTAGGCATCCCGAGAACAACAACTAGATTGTGCACGCCACCAAAGTGGGTGATACGCACTTTTATCTACTTTTCTATTAAAACTCTCAATCTAATCTTGCAACTGAATTTGGATAAATTGTTGGGGGTAAGTCTAGATTTGCAATCACAATCTCATATACAATTTTATATCATTTACAAATTTCTATTTTTCATACTACATCAAACAAATTCTCTTGTGATCGCTTTAGATAAACATAGTTGAAGTAAAACTTGGTAATCATAGATCTCTCTATGGGTTCTATTTTTTACTACTTGACACAATCGTGCACTTACAGTTCACACTCAATCATGTACTCCAGTGGCTAACATAATATGCTCATGCCAAGGGTATAAACTTGTTTCATGACCATAGAGAAACTTAATCCACAAGTACAAAGATTAAAATTTCACCCCCATCTTGGAGTAAGACTGATCAATCTACAAAGTTTAAAGCATTCATGAAGTCTACCATGAGAATATCACAAGAGTCATCTCCATGTTGCTTACTTAACATCCTGTTGGTACTGTGTGAAATGGCCTCGCACCACCCGATACTGCTACCCAAAATTAGAAGTCATTGAGATATCGTGCCACATCCTTACCGACCCATTTCATTGCAACCTTGAAAACCAAATTCCTCCAAATAAAACCCACAAAAATGTGGAACCATATTTTGTAGGTGATGTGAGTTTAACAAGGACATTGACTTTTGATGATGACAACTAATGTCTTTTGACAAGTAAATCATAAGCGATTAAGCAAATAAAGATGAAAACCTAAGTATTAGGATTTGATAAACATGAGTATCTGATGACGGTAATCAAATGAAATATAACTCAATTGCACACACATAAAATCATCTTTTCAAACTGATTTATCTCAAGAAAATATCTTCAAAAATGTCTTGAATTTAAACTAGATGAGTTGGAAGCTGTCAAAATAGCTCTAGGAATTTTTTTTGTATTTGCCAATTGATTAACACATTAACCTAGTCGATTGGCTCGGTTCAAAATTGAGCCCTAAGGAATTAGGACAACATTTTAATGATTTACAACTGTTAGATATTTTTTATTTCCTATTTTGTACTTAAAATCGATTGTTTTGAGGTATATAATCAATAAGCATTAAGTGTCAATCGATTAACAAGCATTAAAATGAATTAAAATGAATTTTCTTTTTTTATCCAACCTCTAGCCTATAAATAGATATCCCTTACCTCATTTCAAATCATCTAGAAATGTTGTGATGACTGGTTTTTTCATCGGTTGTTTTAAAAACAATGAAGTCGCCACCTAATTTTATTTGTTCTAAAAAAAACGGGAAAATATAAAACCTACAGAATTGGATAAGGCGGTCTACGTGACCAAAATATGTGAATTCGGGAGTCGGTTATGCAAGGGGAAGGTATTAGCACCCCTTACATCCATCGTACTCGATGAGATCCATTTAGTTCTAAGTGTTTGTGTGTGTGTTAAATTTCTAATTCGTAAGTTATGATCGAGAAATAAAAAAAACGGGGTTTATTTATTATTATTTTGAGTTTTCTGCGGTTTCAGAACCTTGTGCCTACGTATTCCCTCGTGCAATGAAAAAGTCAAAACTCCGTAGTTCTTCTCAAAAATGTTTTAAATTGGTTGTGTTGATTTTATAAGAAAAACCGTGCATTAGATATTTCAAATGCTTGAACTTGGACTTATTAAGTTTGTTTGAAAAGGTTAAGTCCTCATTCGCGTTTGAAATAGCTATTGCACACTCTTTGTAAGAAAAGAGTTTAATGACCGCGTATGAGCGATAAAAGAGTTTGAGTGAGTTGAGTTGATTTTAAGTTGTGGATGACAAATATTGAAACATTAGGCTATCATCTAATGATTCAAGTATTCGAAATTGGCGAGCAAGTTCAACCAATCATCTCTCATCCAAAATTTTTATTATGAAAACGGTGAAGTGAAGCAAAGTTCACATTTATTAAGTGTGCGAATAAAAGTATTTAAATCATTAGGCTATCGTCTTATGACCCAAATACTTTAAATCCAATTAAACCGTTGGGCTATCATCCAACAATTTAACCGAATGTCACGACACTAAGTTTTTATTTATTAAAACATGGGTATAAGTTTTTTAGCTTATTAGGCTATCATCTAACAACCTAAAAAACTTCAAATTTGTTTAAATCATTAGGCTAACAGCTAACAATTTAAACAAACTCCATCCAAATGTTTTTTTTTATGAAAATCAATTTAGAAAACAAGTTCAATTAATTAATTTGATTTTTGAAAGTGTTTCGAGATTCGGTACGCGAAGAAAAGAGAAATGGAACCGGGTTATGATTAATTAAGTATATGGACTTAATTAACCTCGTGAGGATAGGTGCTCCTATCCCCAACTATGAGACCCTGGTGCATGGAAAATTGGTATGTGGACCAATAATTATTCGGGTTATGATTAATCAAAGAAAAAAGGGCTTTAATTAATCTTGTGAGGATGGCAATGCCCATCCCCAACTATGAGACCCTTTAGGAAATTGGCTTATGAGCCAATCAAGAGAAATTGGAGTTGTTTTTATATTAATTGTAGTGAACGTGTATAATGGTGAGTAAATCGTATAAAGCAGATAAATAATTATCAAACAATACAATTAGGAATTTAAATAATTGTTAGACTAGATCTTTTTTATTTGATAAAATCGACTAATAGTTTAATCGGAAATTGTCAAATAAAAATTATCAATGGCTAATACTTATTTAATACAAGTTATCACAGTTTATTTGTAAATAAATAAATGATAGTAATAAAGATTAAGTTTAGAAATAGTCTGTATGCAGCAGATTTGGAGGGTGTGAAAAGAAATCCAGAGATAAAAATCCTGAGCCCAAATAAAGGGCCCATTAAGCTCCAAGATAATTTGATGCACCATATGGACCATCTCCAGCCTCATGATCAAAATACCAAGAAGACCAGGAATAATCACACGGTACTGATGCAGGCACGCGTGGCAAAATGTATAGCATATTGATTAAAAATTAATTAAGATTTTAATTAATAAAAAACAAAGGGATTAATTAAGAAAAAAAAGAAGAACAGAAGCGTGGAACAGCTTCATTACGTTACTCTCCCCATCTCTCTAAACATATAAGACCTCTCTCCTCTCTCTAAGCATGCTTCGGCGGAAAGGATAAACCGGCCACGCTAGAAATCGCTCCACGACGGCGACGGCGGAGGCCTGGTTCCAAACCCCAACTTTTTTGCATATTTCGATTCGTCTCTCTTCTCTTATTACTAATATGTAGTTTGTTTTTTTAGATAACCCAAGATTCGTCTTAGATCTAAAAGGGGATTCTGAAACCCTAACTTCCTTTTTGCGAAAAACAGTGGCGGTGGCGGTCTGTAACATGGTAAACGATGATGAATAAGAGTGATAGAGAAAGGGAACAGAGCCTGAGTCTCCTCGTTGGGCTGTTTGGAACCTTTTACACGGTGATATCTCTCTTTCTTCCTCCTTTTGAATCGCTGTCTGTGATAACTGTCTGTGATATCTTCTTTTTTTGAAGAAAAAATCACGTTTCTAAAGGGATTGGAGGGTAGGAATATGATGATAGCTTAGGGTTTTTGTGTTCTGGCTTGCTGCTCTAGTTAGGGTTTTGGGTGGCTGTTCTGTTGTTCTTCTTTGTGGCTTCTGTTTGTGGCTTCTTTTTGTGGCTTTTGTGGCTTCTGTTTGTGGCTTATGTTGTTCTTTTACTGACACGAATCTGCTGCTGGCTTTAATGTAACTATGAGGCTTTTGAGTTTTATCCCTATTGTGAACCAAACTGTCTGTGATTTGCAATAGGCCTGCTTTTAGCTAATGATTCAAAATTTGGATTTTGTATGAGGCTGTTTGTAAATTCTGTCTGTACTATCCTATTAACTATGATGAATAATTCTGAGTTTCCTTCTCTTTGTGAACCAACTCTGTTGTGATTTGTAAAGCGACCCTAGGACAATGCTCGAAATACAATTCCAATTGTATGAGGCTTTAATTATTTCTTGAACATGATTTGAAAATCCTCCCTGTATTCTGATTCTTGCTACAATCCCTAATGATGAGATTCTAAGAGAATTTGTGTAAAAAAACTTGCGTATTCAATGCTGCCAATTGCTTTGCTAACTGTTCTTTTCTTTATTTTTCATGGCATGAATTCCATTGGTGATGAGGCGCTTGAGAAAGTGAATCGGTGAAACATCTGGCCGAAAATCAAAGGATATAACTATATATCAATGAAGTCGCCATCGAACTTTTTTTATCCCACCAAGAGGGAAAGGTAAACATCGAGTAAACCTGAAACGGAGAAATCACAGTCTTGCGACCGAGAGATCGGGTAAGGAAGTTTGTTACGCGAGCGGAAGGGATTAGCACCCCACGCGCCCGTAGTACTCTACGGTATCCGCTTTTACTTTCTTTCTAATGGGTGTAAAGTTCTAACTATATATGTATATGGTATAATGCATGCAAAAAGAAAAGAAGAATAAAGAAAAGAATAAAAGAAAACACGGGGAAAAGAAGGAAATATTTTCAAAGGTTGCTCGATCTAACCCCGCGATAGGATGCCTACGTATTCCCTCGTGCAATGGGAAAGTCAGAGCGCCGTAGTTCAGCTCATTTGTTTTGGTTGGTTTGTGTTTTTTAAATTAGCAGATGAAACAACAAACGATGACGAAACACCTCCATGATGACGAAACATCAGCTACAGACGGGATGACGAAACATCAGAAGACGGGATGACGAAACATCAGAAGACGGGATGACGAAACATCAGCAAACAAGATGATGAGACATCAAAGGATGAGATGGAAAAACATCAGAGGAAGAGATGGCGGAACATCAGCAACAGGACGGCGAAGCATGAATAGCAAACAGGACGACGAAACATCCTAGACTAATTGGTTTGTATCTTTTACTTTGGAAAAAGTTTCAGATTATTAGAATGTTTTAATGCACTCGACAAAACAAGATTTTAGTTTTAAGGTGAAAAAGGATAAAGTTAAAATGGCTAATGGAAACTAACCTACTTCTAAATCCTAATGTTATCATGCAAGGTTGACCCTAAGTTAAGGGTATAAACAAAGGGAAGAATCTACCTAAAGTTATCATACATGGATACCTAACTTAATGTCTAAACTCGATGACTAAGTTAATCGAGGAAACCTAAGGGGAACCTATAAAATCAATCATCTTGGTTGGAAAACCAAGTGAGAAGAGGGGTAGAATCAAGTAAAGTGCTTTGGCAACAACACACAAACTAAGCACCAACAAGTGCTAAGGAGAAAGAAGAAGAAGAAAGAAGAAAATGCAATGAAATTCGAATGAATTATGCTCATGAAAAGTGTCATGTGAAGTGAGGTCAGTAGACACAACATTCATTTAAAAGGTTATACACATCTTTAACATACATCAAACATCATTATAAACACCCACAAGTAAGTTAGTTCACAAACTAGGTCGAAACTAATCCTAAAAGCATGCAAGGAGCTAATTGTGCGAAGCGATGGACTTAGATGAAGCTAATAGGAAATTAATGAATGGAATGACATAAAAGTCAGTAGCTAATAATGTTAATTCTCATTTACATCATGCAAAATAAACCACAAAGATTCAAGAGCAAAAAATAAATCTACCGAAAGTGCGCAATCATGCAACGAACGTGTGTAGTGAAGTGCACCTAGGTGTGTGAGGCTTATGACATGAGAAGAATGTGTCAAGATGAATAGACTACAGTAGCAACATCATGTGAATGAACTAATAATCAAACCATAAAATAAATGTCATGAGGGTGGGTGCAATTACAACATTGGTGCGAAAACTAGTTGGAGTGCTTAGCCCTAAAGGTGTTGACAATCTAAAAGAAGCCATGAAAAGGCAAAGATGAAGAGAAATGAGTCAAGAGATGGTATAATAAACAAGTTACAGTAGTGAACATGTTATTTCATCAACAAAATCATTTAAACATGCGTATAAAGAATTCAAAAGCAAAACACTCAAGAGAAATCCATTCGATTCGTGCAAGTGCGGGTAGACATGTGCATGTATGTGTGTGTGCGCTTGTGCATGCATGTGCTAAGTGTCAAATGGTGTTGGGATCAGAGATGATATGTGATGGAAATCTGCTCAAGTTATGCATTATCAAGTCATGAGATGCTTCAAATTTTACACATACAACATCTACACAAGGAGTAGTTAAAAACGTATCCTAGAATGCAACTAAAGATGGAGTGAAGCTTGGTTGAGGCATGAATGCAAGAGGATGAAGCTAAGGGCATACAAAGATGTAGAAGGCAGTAGCTAGCATGGAAATAATGCATGATCATCATATACATTTTCATTATTTACAATGCACAAACAAAAACAACTAGGAAAAGTTTAAGCATGCATCTAGAAGTGCGTGGTGAATGTGTTTAGATGAATGTGTCCTAAAACGTTTGTGTCAAGTTTTGTGTACAAATGAGATGGATGATGAGGATGTAAACATGATGCTCACATGAACACAAAGCAATTAACAAATCATACTCTACAATTACTCATAATGCAAAGGTTAGTAGTGGAAAGGGATGATTCTAAACCGTAGAATTAATTTGAAACATGCATACTAGCTAATGGGTTAATCATGATGAAAAGGCAAGATGGAGAAGGAATGTAACACACAAGTTCAGTAGCTTAAGACCTAAGTAAACTATAAACAAAATAAATTCAAATAAAGTGGAAAACTTACACACACATGTTCATTGAATGAAACATCTAAACTAGTTAAACATGACACTTAAGAAAGATTTAAACAAAGTAGTTTTAATTGGAAAATTAAAACCATGTGTGACTTGTGGCATAAGTTTAACTCAAGATGTGATTCATGAGCAACAAAATATAGGAGATAAAGCTTCCATACACAAACAAATCACCTATTAATGAACAAAATCATCCAAAGCAAGATACCACCTATCTTAGATCAAATATCATTGATTAAGATTTGTAGGAAGGGAAAGATGTCTTGTATGTCATAGGGTGATGATAGAAACCTCACAAGATGTTTTTCATGAGCTTAGAGTAACTTCAATTAAAGTGACATGCCCCAAGTCATGAACCTATAATCCCTCAAGGTATGTTTCAACCAAACAATAGAAGAAGAAAAGGGAAAATCTAGCTCTTCTAGGTCATCATGATGACATTACAATTAAGTGCAAGTCAATGAATCAAAGAGCATTGATTTATTGATTACATAATGTAAAAGGTCAGAAGTAAAAATAAAAGATCCAATTGGAATTGGATTACTAGAACCATGTATGATGCATACAACACAAGTGGTACAACCAAAAGCATAAGTTGGTAACATTCTAATCAACAAAAGTTGCATGAGCTTGAGAAAATTAGGGGCTTAGATGAATCAATCACACTGGAATTAAGGCCCTAAATATGCTATAAGGATGAAATAAGGGAGTGAGAAGTAAATTTTTAAAGAATTGCATGAATGCATACCTCACCTTACAATCCATGCACAAGGATGCAACAAATGAAATGAAGATCAAACTTCTAACTAAAGATCAAGGTGATCCTTTGAGGTCAAATGTGTCTCAAGTCTTAGAAGACTATCCTTGAGGTTATCATTCCCCCTAAACTTCAATTAGAAACACAAACTACACAAGAGAAGGGTCAAAGAACCAATGCGTTATCAAAATAGGGTTTCAAGAACCATGAAAACTTTGTGCTCAAGGTAGGAACTTAATGACTAATGTGACACCCCAAATTAATTCAATTATTAGATAATTAGAAATTTAATTATTAATTTAATTAAAGGTTTAATTATTGGAATTTTTGAATTAATAGATTTAGTTGATTAAATTAAATAATGGAATAGTTGGGGGTGTAAAGTTGAATTGTAGGGTGTATGGAGTAAAAGACTCTACTTAATCCGAATTAATTTATTTCTATTATTTGGAAAATAAAAAGGAATAAATAAAGGAATAAAAGGAAAAAGTGAGAAGAGGAAAAATAAGGATTTGCATTCTACGTAAGGTTGGAGAAGAGAAGAGAAAGAGGAGAAAAAGCCAAACGCCGAGAATTCAAAGATTCATCGCGAGGTAAGGGGGGATTGAATCTGATTATTATGCCTTATAGGTTTTGATGATCGATATAATAATTCAATCCGTTAGGAATCTCGAAATTATGATTCTAGGTTGTGCCCTACCGTTATAAACCGACGTAACAATTCAATTGGGAATGATAATAATAATCAATTGTGTAGGATGATCGTAGAATAATTGGAAAACAAAATTCTGATGTTAATTAGGTGTGAAAATACATAAGAAATATTGTTTCTGTTGTACCATGGCTGTTGGTAATGAATGGATTAATTGGAACTGCACACAGTGAAAATAAAAACTGTATTTTGGTGAAAAAGCGCAACATGGGTCGACACAAGAAGTTATGTGTCGATGCAAGCAGTAAATATTTAGAAAAACAAAGGTGTGGGAAAGGCTTGTGTCGACACAAAATTGCTTGGATCGACTCATCTAGTGAAAAATTGGGTTTTTGCATCGACACAAAGATGCTATGCATCGATGCAAAAGAATCTTGTATCGACACAAGAGGCTATGGATCAACTCATACTGAAGAGATTTTGAAAAATGGGAAAAATTATTACATATGAGTCGACATATACGTGTTTTGTGTCGACACAAGCAGTTCATGTATTGACACATGAGCTTATGGATCGACCTAAGCTGGGCAGGAATGGAAAGGATTTTCTAAAAACGATTTTGATCATATCTTTTTAACCGTAACTCCGATTTAGGCATAGTTGGTATCGTTGAAAGCTTAGAAAGAGTACTATCCGTTAATAACATTTTCAAAACCATAAATTGATATCTTGAGGAATTAATATGGTTTCCGTAATAAGAATTCGTTGCGATTCATGAAATATTCGTTGCGTATATGTGCTGTATGTTAATTCTATGTGTTGTAATTAACGACATATAATTGTGATTGTATTGCTATTATATATTGTTGCTGATGCTGTATATTCATGAATGCTTGTTGATCTCATGAATTGTTGTTGTTGTATATACCGGTGACAGTCTTACTAATTGAAGGGTAAGCGTTTGACATGTTTATGCTTTGTGATAATTTGTTTCATGATTATGCTATACCTATTATCCATTATGATTGAGTTGTTATCGTGTGATATATTGGTGTTGGCATTGTGTGGAATTATGTGGTGATCATATTCCGTTGATTGAATGTTGCATGCTTTTATTGTGCATGCATAAGCATTCTGGTGATTGTTCATTCCCATTGTGTGGAATTGAACTTGCAGGGCCAATAAACTTACCTAATGAACAGAGGTGGTGAGGCTAGATTCTTGACCCAGTGATGTATGGGAGAATCATTGATTGACGTTGTTTTTGGAGGTGTAAGCGGAACAGGGTGTGGAATCGGTTCACGATTGATACCACATGCATTTGAGTCTGCATTGCATATGTACTTGTAACATGTTAGGATGAATTCCAGTGTTGCAATTGCATTGATTGTTATTGTATGCATGATGAATATGTGAATTGTGTTTGTGAATCGTATGTTAACGCTATTAACCAGGGTGAATAATGAATTGATTATTTTATTGTTTTTGAGAAATGTATAATGCATTTTAATCTTGATGAAATCTCACCCTTACTTTAACGATTTCAGATTGAGGAGTATAGCTGCTCGGGAATTGGTGAGGACAGTTTTTAGAGTTGTGCTATTTAGATAATCCGCGTGTCAGTGTCATGCTCTGGTAGTTGTAACACTGGGGAACGATTGGTTGGGATTTTTATGGAATAAAAACTGGTTGTTTTGGTTTATGTTTTGGTATATGTTGGGAATAATTATTGATTGAATTATTCCGCATTTATATGTTATAATTCCGCTGTTTAAACATAATCCTTGGTTTCTCGTTTTCTTTCATAAGTTCTTCAGTAATAAGGCATGATTACCGTTTTTGGTTATTTGAATTATTTAAAATTGTGACGCCTCTTGTTATGTGTTTAAAACTCTAATTAATTATATAAATCGCGGGTAATTTAGAAGGGGTGTTACAATAGTGGTATCAGAGCATAGTCGGTCGTGTCTTAGAGTCTTTATCCCTTGGTACGGGACAAGTGTGTACAACACTGTCGGTACTTGTTGCATTTCTGATTGCTTATCGCAGGAGTAGTGTGAAACTAAGTGGGGGAGAAGAGATGCTTTCTGGATAGGTTCCTATTGTAAGTCATTGGTACGAGGTACTGCTTGAGAAGACAGTGCAAGAGTGGTTAGAGTTGTTGGAATCGTTTGGACCGTGAGTCATAGTTGGAAGTGCAAAGAGGCGAGTATGATTCTGAGAACAAGAAGTGTTGGTAATGATGATTTATACTCCAGTATGATTATGGGATGTCTATTGACAAATTGAGGACTTGGTCACCCTTAATCTCTTGTTGATAGTAGACGAAATCGTATTGGATGGTATATAATTGTCTTGCTATCTAATTGGGGCATAAAGTGATGAATATGAATGAAGTTTGGTAGAAGCTTGTGAACCATATGAGTTGACGAAGACTCTAATAAGGACAATGAATTAAGATGGATGATCAGAGTTACGTAGCTGTTAAGATGGTGCTATGGTGTTTATGTTGTATTCTTCGACGGAGGTGAAAGGAAAAGCTAAGAGTGATGAACTGCCAGTGGTGAATGAATTCCCAGAAGTGTTTCCGGAAGATGTTAGTGAGCTTCCACTTGAGAGAGAAGTGGATTTTGCTATAGATTTGATTCCTGGAACTAGTCCGATGTCGATGGCGCCTTATCGCATGTCAGCATCTGAATTGTCTGAGTTAAAGAAGCAGTTGGAGGAATTACTTGAGAAGAAGTTTATTCGTCCTAGTGTTTCCTCATGGGGTGCTCTGGTGTTGTTGGTTAAGAAGAAGGAAGGTACAATGAGACTGTGTGTTGATTACAGGCAGTTGAATAAAGTGACAATCAAGAATCGGTATCCGTTGCCGAGGATTGATGATTTGATGAATCAAGTTAGTTGGAGCTTGTGTATTTAGTAAGATTGATCTGAGGTCTGGATATCATCAGATTCGTGTGAAGACGGAAGATATTTAGAAAAATGCATTTAGAACGAGGTATGGACATTATGAGTATTCTATTATGCCGTTTGGAGTTACTAATGCACCTGGTGTTTTCATGGAGTATATGAACAAGATATTTCATCCGCATCTTGATAAGTTTGTGGTGGTATTTATTGATGACATTCTGATCTATTCAAAGAATGATTAAGAGCATGCAGAACATCTTAGAATTGTGTTGGAACTGTTGAAAGAGAAGAAGTTGTATGTGAAGTTGTCTAAGTGTGAATTCTGGTTAAGTGAAGTAAGTTTTCTTGGTCATGTAATTTCCAAGAATGGCATTGTTATTGATCCTACAAAGGTAGAAGCAGTATCTCAGTGGGAAGCGCCGAAGAATGCTTCTGAAATCTGTAGTTTCCCTTGTCTTGCAGGTTACTACAGAAAGTTCATTGAAGGATTTTCGAAGTTAGCTTTACCATTGACTAAGTTGACCAGAAAGGGTCAAGCGTTTGTTTGGGATTCGGAATGTGAGAAAGGATTCCAAGAGTTGAAGAAGAGGTTGACTAGTGCTCCGATTCTGATTTTGACGAATCCGGCAGAATCTTTTGTTGTGTATTGTGATGTGTTAGTGTTTTAAGTTGGCATTATTTTTTGGTAAAACTAGGCCATGCCAATGTCTTGATAAATGTCATGACATTCAGAGATTGAAGATAAATCCTACTTGACAAGGATGTTTAAAGTGAAGCTCAGAACTGGAAGCTAAAAGGCATCTTTGGAATTCTGCGAGGAAATATCGATGTCATAAGGATGTTATGACATTCGATGTGACATTCTGTTCTGCAGAATCTATTTTTCCCTGAGACTTTTCAGGAAGTTTTGTTGAGTTGCTTTATTATGTTTTTCTGTTATTAGAATGCATGCTCACGTGGCTGGTAGGTTAATCTTAGTTAGACCTAAATTGGTTGTTGAAAAGACCAAGTTTTTAGGATTAATTAAGTGAACCTAGCTATCTTTATGGAAGCCCAAAACGAAGTTTGAGCGCTTCTATAAAAGGAATACAACCCTTACTTCTTTGCGCCTACGGAATGTATTAAAGATTTAGCAGGTTGTTATTTGTGTAATTCTAGTTTCTCTTGTGAGCCAAGCAATTATCAATTAATAAGTGCCTTGGACTAGGATTTGTTTGTAAGGGTAGTGTATCACTCAAAGCTTTGAAGCACGAGTGTTTGTCTCTTGATTAAAGCTTTGAAGCAAAATCAAGATAGTTTATTGAAGTGTGTCTTCACAATTCAATTAATCAATAGGTTGATATCACTGCTGTGATTGAGGGGAGTGAGTAGGAACTCAGGTCTAAGTAGGACTTAGATTGAAGTTGCATTGGGTAGGTTTTAAGTGAAGGAGATAAACTGGTTGGTTTATTCCTGAATTAATTCTACTAATAGTGAATTTCCTCCTGGCTTGGTAGCCCCGAGATGTAGGTGTAGTTAGACACCTTTGAGCCGGTAAACAATTTATTGTGTTCTTTTCTTTGTTTAAATTTATTGTGTGAATTGTTAGCAGTGTCGGAATCTTGTGTCATAACATTCTGTGACATCACGTGTCTGCTGCTAGGAATTTCAATTGGCATCAGGCGGGCACCACCATATTTACAGGTGAGATCTAGGGATAATAGTTTACGTAATGGATAAGGAAGGAGGATTTGGGGTAGACCACCTATTCGGATGGGTCTAATTATGATTCTTGGAAACCTCGTATGGTTGCCTTTTTAAGATCGGTGGATATTAAAGCGTGGAGAGCTGGCGACAAGGTTGGAAACATCCCACCAAGCTTGAGAAAGATGGGACTCTTGTCTTGAAACACGAGGAAGAATGGAGCAAAGAGGAAGAGGAACTAGCACTAGGAACTCTAAAGCATTGAATGCATTATTCAATGGTATTGGCAAATATCTTGACTAGTTCATCAATGTGAGTGGCCAAGGATGTCAGGACACTCTCAAAACTACTCATGAGGGGACATCCAAGGTGAAGATGTCAAGACTTCAGATGCTCACTGTCATACCCCAATTTTTGACCTAATATACCACCTTACATTTGCATCATTGCATAACTAACAGTTCAAACAACATTAATCGGGTGTAGCATTCACAGATCAAAATTAGGGTTTCATCATATTTTCATCTGATTCAAGAGGCAACCAATTAGGGTTTGAGTTTTACTCACCTCATTTGATCTATATTGATCAAATCATCAACCTCTGATCATCAGATATCCAATTTTTCTCATTGATCAATCAAGGATCGACCAATTAGGGTTTTGATCGAGCATGAGTATTCTCTGACTTTTTGAGCAAGGAATGGATTTTTTGGATAGAAATTGGTCATTATATCTTATATACAACATCTTGACCTAATTTCTGGATTCAAAACATCACAAGTTCACAGACTTCATCGTCGATTTAAAGCATCGATGAAAATTCATACACGAGAAAAGTCAAACTTTGACTTTTGGTCAAATTTTCAAAAAAACTTTTCCATCATCAAAATACTTTAAATGATCCATCATGATCATAAAAAATCAAAGAATTTGGAAAAGTCAACAAAAAGTCAAAAGTTCCAACACTTAGAAAAAATTTCTAAGTGTTGAAATTTCTTATTTTTTCCAAACTTCATGCCATTTTTTCACCTAGTTCCACTTTGAATTGGAAAAAACTCAAAACATGAAAGTTATAGCTCTTGAAACAAGATTTCCAAAATGTCCAAGAACTCTCAAATCCATGGAGTCTAGCTATACTTTGGAAATTGAAACATAAGGCTCCATAAACATGATTTTCAAGGTCAAAACTTCACATTTATAGGTCATTTTGTGATTTCTTCATCTAGAAGCAATGCCACCTTGCCAAATGGAGATTAGAGCTGATAAATATCATCTAGAAATAATTGAGATGAGATAAGATCAATTTGAGATTTTCACACATGGTAAAAAGAGGAAGCTTCCTTTTTCCTTTTACAAAAGTCATTCTTGCCCTTTAAGGCATCTTTGAATTACAAAGCCTTGTACTTGTGCCTAACATTTTCAGAACCATTGGCCTATAAATAGAGGCATCATTTCAAGTTCAAAACTACACCAAAGCAATGCAAATCCATGCTTTCTCTCTACTTCCTTGAAATTCAAGCAACATAGTACAAAAGTGAGAAACATTGCCATTTTGAAAATCTGTAAAAACCATGATGAAATTTGGTGTCTAACATAACCCATAATCAATATGGAACATGTTTGAATCATAAAATCAACACAAGAACAAGTAAAAATCAGAATTGAACTTCATGCTTTCAAAATTGCCCAAACTGCCTTATCATTCGAATTTGAACATTGACCTGAGCTAGCTGTGTTTTGATCATCCAAACATCATCAGTATACCTCATAGGAATGATCCAAATCATTAACATCAAACTGTAACTCCATTAACCACGATTTCAAGTTTCATTTTGAGCTAACTGTAGGTCGACTTGGGTAGAAGGATTGGAGCAAGCTCAGGGAGTGCAGATCATTCCTATAGCTTCCACATGGGCCGATGATGCTACAGCAATCAATAAACAAGCTCTGGAAACACTCAATCACCTTCTTCGATTTCAACTTGAACAGGTTAGAACTCAAACTCTAATATCATGATTCTTTTCACTTAAATGAAAAAACGCTTGGCCAATCTTTTTCTGCACCTAACACGATCATAAGCCCTCAAACAAATTGAAAATCCATCAACCATACATCATTTAATTTAAAATTTTCAGTTCTAGGGTTCTTCACGATTTCTGGAAATCCAAACGTGTTAGACCAAAAATAAATGCAATTAACAACCACCGTTGTGTTCCTTGTGAAAAATCGAGCAACTTTCATGTTTACTTCATCTAATTTCATTGAGAAATGAAGATTATAGCATGGATTGAAGAATCTGAGAATCAAAAATGAAAAACAGGGCTGCGCGCGTGTTCTTGAGTTTGAAAATTTAAATTTTCCAATGTTTTATCAACACGTGTTTTGATTCATAAACACAAAAGCGTTTGTCCCAGCGGTTTCCAGCTTGCTCGTAGTCCTTTGTGCCACGTAGCCACCCCAATGGTCATGGGTTCAACTCTCCAAAGGACCATTCTTTTTAAAAACTCTTCATATTTTTTCATGTTTTTTCACAAACTTCAACATTTTTTTTAACCAATCAAAACTCCTCATTTTGAGGTGATTTTTTGTACACTTGTCAATAAATGTACCTATTTTATGATTATGCAAAAATTTTCAGGAAAAACTTTCATCTGATCATATTTTAATCGAGCCAAAAACAACGCTTTTGACACTTTTCAAAACACCTCTAAAGGGTGAATTTTTCAAACTTTCGACTTATGATTCTTTTCAAAACTTCTCATAAATGAACTTAATATTTCAAAACACTTTAAAAATCATTTCTTCAAAACTTTCTATCAAAACTTACATCTTTTTACCATGATCGATCCGATTTAAACGATAAAATCGATTCGTTTTCTCTCAAATTTCTCAGTCGATCATGGGCCTCCCTTACGGTGTAAGTCCCAATCCTTTTATGTACATATTCAATTTTCCTTGTACATACTCAAATAATATTTGTTAGTATTCAAACATAAACAAACTTCTTTCGTTTGTTTTCATTTGTTTGTTTATACACCGAATCCATTGGTTCTAGGAGAAGAATTATTCCCGATAAAACTTCTTTTAAACCAATGGGCCTCCCTCACGGTGTAAGTCCCATAACATTCTTTTATGTACATAATATTTCTTTGTACATATCAAACTCTCTTCAGATACATACAAATTTTTATCTGTACATAACACAGATACTTTTTATACTCAAGTATAGACAAACTTCTATCGTTTGTTTTCACTTCACTTGTGTATACACAAACAAAACATTCTTTTATGTACATACATATTTTCCTTGTACATATCAAATCCTTTTTATATTCATACAAACTTTTATCTGTATACAATACAGATACCTTTTACAGATAAACTTCGATCGTCCGTTTTCGTTTGATACGTATATATACTGAATACCATTGGTATTGAAAGGAGCATTATTCAAAGCGCTTTCAAACCAATGGGCCTCCTATGGTGTAAGTCGACCCTCCTATGTACATCCATCTTTGTCTGTACATAAATAGCTCGTTCGTGTACATATTTACTTTCTTGTACACAATTCAGACTTGTAAATAATCAAGTTACGCTCGTTTTAAAAACGTCCATTTCACAAACACTTGTTTAATCATAAACTCTTGTAAAGAAACATCATGCATCGTTTATATTTCCTTCATAAACTCCTGTGAATACATATCACACACACACACACTTGTTTATACAACTGTCTAGTTATAACATAACAACTAGTCTAACCAATAGGTTCCCCACAGTTGTAGCCTCCTCTTGGGCTTTATACAACATAATTCATCCCCTGCTGAGTAGCCTCCGCTTGGGCTTTATGCAAGATAACTCTCCCCACAGAGTTAGCCTCCTC
The DNA here is from genome assembly GCA_021764765.1 of Vicia sativa. Taxonomy (NCBI): domain Eukaryota; kingdom Viridiplantae; phylum Streptophyta; class Magnoliopsida; order Fabales; family Fabaceae; genus Vicia; species Vicia sativa. Next base: position 61,086,225 of record CM038794.1, read on the forward strand.
TTAGGCTTCATATAAGAAAACTCATTCATCTGAGTTTAGCCTCCGCTTAGGTTTCATATAAGACAACACTCCCCTGTTGAGTTAGCCTCCTCTTGGGCTTCGTTCAAAAGAACTCCTCATTGAGTTTAGCCTTCTCTTGGGTATCATACAATGAAAGAGATAGGAAATCTCTTAACAGACTCCTATTGGGCTTCCAATACAAAGAATCACCCGCGTTAGGATAGAATCCAAAGAGTATAATTTCCCGGCTAAATTGCTCTTAATTCCAAAAGGATGGTTTCTCGGTGAAATCCCCTTTTAAAGCAAAAGCCAGCCATACCCTATAGCTTCCTCTTGAGCTTCATACAAGGACCCTCGATGACCCTCGGAATGCCTCCTCTTGGGCTAACAATACAAGGACCCATGGGCTTCTTAAAAGCATACCCTTAATCCAATCAATTTCTCCTTGAGATTTAGACATCTATCATCTCTATGGAAGAAGTATCTCATCTATCATATCATACAGATTAAAAATTTTCAAACTCTTTTCAAAACAAAACATCTCTTAATTGTAAGTGGTAGCAGCTTGTACACTCAAGCAAAACACCCAATACTTACGGTTAAAAGATTCAAACATCTTTTCAAAACATCTTTCTTAAACATCTAAGTGGTAGCTTGTACACTCAAGCAAAACACCTAATACTTACGATGAAAGATTTCATTTCAATCAAACTTTTCAAAAATGTATGTGATGAAATAGATTAGATACATTTTCATTAAGATGACATTTGTCATCTCTTACTAACATCCGTTGCTTTCCACTAGCATAAGTGGGAACTACGATTGCTCGATTTTCTCAACATCCTTTTGAGAATACGTGAGCCAAGGTCTCATCCTTGCCGAGCAAATTTCTTTCTCCTCAGACCAAACAAACCATAGATCCCTGTAGATCCGAGCTACAAATGCTCGATTCCCTGGGGATATGTATGAGAAGATCCAGATCTTTGCGAGCACATAATAACAAACACTAGGATCCCACATAATCTATCTTTCTTAAAATCCCAAGGAGAAACTTTCCCAATCATAGAAATAGCAATTAAAACACACAAACATATCAAACATATTCATATATAAAGCTATAGATAACTATATATATTTAGGGTGCTCCATCTATTCCTTTATATAACAATCCCCTTACTCGAGAATCTCCCGATGCGTTGCATCTAGTTTCGCTAGTCGATGCATATCAATATCAATTGAGGGTATTATGACTTTCCCTTTTTCATAATCATTAAATCATCTTTCTTGTGTTGAAAATAATAAAGCTTGATGCTCATGGCATCTTTATAAACAAATCAAAAGAGTAAATCGTTTGAGCGGAGAATCGAATTCATATTGAATCCTCACGTCACCTTTTATGAGCAGGAAAAATGGCGACTCTGTTTGGGAATCTGTTGAACTTTGATTTTCAAAAAAAATGTGACTTTGCTCAAGAGCACCAAGCTTTTTGTTTTCAAAAAGAAAGAAAGGGATAAGCTTTCATATTATGCATATGTCATTTTTCTTTATTGTGTGTTTTCGCGATTTCATCGATGGAAAGAAATCCTAACCCGTTTAAGAAACATTTTAAGATCTAGGTGGAGGTATTAATCGTGAGAAGTCTCGATACTTACGAAGTTAATATCTCTCTCTCGGTGGAGGTTGTCTTGGGAGTATTTGTGTTTAGCAAGTATTTGCGAAGACATGGTGCTTTCAAGGGAGCTTGAGAAGCTAAGTTGGTATAGAACACATAACCCGTCACGGCCATTTAGGATGTAGTGCGAGAGATTATTGGTAAGCTGAGTAGTGTCATGCGAGACTACGATCGGCGAGTTTCTCTTGAAAATATTATTGGACCATCGGTATTCAACAAATCCGATAATATTTCAAAGAGGAGTGTTGAGCTGTATTATCATAGAACCCGTTTCACGGATGAATAAGCCCTTAGAACTTAACCACGTTGATTCTTATCGTTGGCCTCATGCTCGTGATTTGAATGCTTGCCTATGTGTATAACTACTAACCATGTTTGCCGCATTCATGCATTCATTCATTCAACAAAAAAACTTCATTTCTCTTCCCATTTCCAAATAATTTAGAGATTTTTCTTTGTAAAATATTTTAGGTTAGAGTGATGGACGTCGAGGAAGATTCACCAGAGATCGATTTAGAATTCGATGTAGGAAAGTTGAAAGAGTTAGCATCTTTGGTAGAAGATCCCTCGGTTTGACGCTATGGAACTCTTTTAACTCTTACGAACATTAACGTTGATGAAGGACTTCTCAAAACTTTCGTTCGGTTCTACGACCGATCTATCATTTGTTTCACTTTCACGATTATCGATTGATGCCTACTTTGGAAAATGCAGCGCATCCTAGGTATCTCGATATCGGACAAAGTGCCTTTCAATGGTTTGGAAGCCATTCCCAAGTCACCGATCATTGCAGCGATGACTCACTTAAAGAAATACGAGATAGACAAAACCTAACTACGAGAGGAAAACTCTTAGGACTAACTTCAAAGTTCCTAATGGAGAAGGCTCTTAAATTCTGCGGTGGTAGTATGGTAGCCTTGAAGCTATTTTAGCTTTACTCCTCTATGGATTGGTGTTATTTCCCAACGTCCCAAATTTCGTTGATATAGCATGCCATAAGGATCTTTTGATTGGAAATCCGTTCCCACCTTGGTGACACCTCGTCTCTATTCATCATAGGAATCGTCAAGGAGGCGGAACTATCGTGTGTTGTGTACCTTTGTTTTCAAATGGATTACCTCACACTTACTAAATCTCCTATCTTCGCGAAAACAAGGCAGTGGCATTGGTCAAGAAGACTCGTGTCTCTTACAACAGCGATATCCATTGGTATACCTTGGCGGACAATGAGATGGAAATCATTGAGGCGTGGAGAATTTGCCAGCGTACCTCTCATCGGTACAAAAGGAGGAATCAACTACAACCCGTTTCTGGCGAGGCGTCGGCTCGGATACGCAAACTCTAGTAAACCTCTTGGTTTCTGGTGGAGTGTTATTTCTATCACGAAGGAGAAGATTCCCAGGATTGAAGGCTAGAATGATCGAGCTTGGCATCACATCCGAAAGAAAGAAAGGGTAAAGCAAAAATTGTGTGGCCATGAAACCTACACTTCTTGGGTAAAGAAAAGAGCAAAGGAATTTGAATGCCTTATGCTTATGAAGAACCCATGTTCTCAACCGCTTCAAATTAACAATTTTTCCGTCGAAACTATGGGAGAATACCAAGCTTTGGCCAAAATAAGGTTTGAAAAAGAGGCTTTGGAAAACAAGTTCCTTAAGACTAATCTTGAGAATGAGAAGCTCGAGAAGCAAGTCAAAGATCATGAAAAGCGCTTTATTTCAAGATGAATGGCTCATGGAAGGATGAGAATATTCGTCGGAAAGATAACGCGATCGAGAGATCAAAGAAAGAAAGCTTGAGGAAATGACAACCGATCCGGCTCCCGAACAGTGGAAGAAAGTCATTAGCAAGCTAAAAGCGAGAAAACTGGCCCGAAAGCTCACTATGGGAAGGAAATCACGAAGTTGAACCATCAAACCTTTGGATCTTCATCAGGTGAAGACATTTAATTAGTTCAATTTAGTTTGTAATCTTATCATTTATTTTATCATTTGTGTGAGCAATGCTCCAAAAACAAAATTGTTGTAATCTTCTTTCAATAATCAATAAATGTGTGTTTTCCATCCAAATATTTGCGAAATATCTCTTTTAGCATAAATTCTTTGGAAATCTTTCTTTACAATCATAATCATGCATCATACTTTGCATTAAAATCTATTGTCTAGAGTCGATCTTGAGCAGTTTGAACAATTTCAGAGATAGGAAAAGATCGCCAGTATCGCGTCTTAGAGTTTCTCGACCGCGTCCACGACCCACTCGAACATACGATACGTTCAAAAGAAGAAAAGTAATGGAGGTTTTGACCAAGAGAATGTTGAACTTAGTAGTACGGTAACATCACTATAAGAAGAAGTGGAGAGACTCACATCTTTGGTCGACTCATTTGCCGTTCGCAAAGTCAACAAGCGACATCGGCGGTCAAAACCAGACGACTTTAGGGATACTACTACTCGGTTTCAATGTCGCGATCAGTGGTTCACCTTCGATATGCGAAGGCTATCCATGGGCATGCCTTTCAACTTTGGCATCGAATTTGTAACCGACTTCTCAAAACGCTTGAAATACCTACTGCGGAAACTCTACATTTACTCCATGGCGTGGAGTAACTCTTCCACATGTAATCTGGGTTTCTCGACCAATCATGGCGAACTCGACTTCGTAGTGCACCTGCCATGAGCGAAGAAGTTCACCATACTCCGAGCAATAACACGATTCCGTGGCTCGATGGAGAATCTCCGAACAACTCCTCAAAATGCGGCTTGAAATTAAAACAATTAGTGGAAAGAGCATTTGGGAAAACGAGGATCTTTGCTTAGTTCCTCGCGTAGGATACTGCAAAATTCAAAGTCCACGACTTTGAAAAGTACAAAGGAAACTCCCGTCCACAAAGTCATCTCACGATGTATGCGGAAAATGTCTACATACAACGAAGATCACCAGTTGTTAATCCATTACTTCAAGATAGTCTCACGGTGCCGCTTGATGTGGTATATGGGATTAGGCAGTATGATATCAAACATTCAATGACTTAGGTGAAGCCTTTGTACAACAATATAAGTTCAACTTGGATATGGCTCCCGATGGGATCAACTCCGCTCCATGTCTCAAAAGGAAGAGACATTCAAAGAATATGCTTAACGATGGAGAAATTCTGATCAACCCCCATTGGAAGAAGGAGATGACTAAGGTATTCTTGAATACTCTGGCTCGTTCTACTACTGAGGAATGATCGCTAGTGCTCCGGAGATTTCAAGGATGGTAAGCATGGGAATGCGATTAGAAGAGGGGTTGAGCCGGACGCCTAACCAAGAAGCGAGGATCTTCTAGTGGAACTAAAGATTGGAACCAGTTTTCCCAAGAAAAAGAACATGACATAGGAATGGTATCGAGAAAACACGTAAGAATGTCATTCAACAACGACATGTAGCTGCCATACTTTCCGCGTCAACACAAATCCAAACACGAGATTGCTCCTGATTCCAACAAAATCAACAAATTCAACAAAATCAACAAACTCAACGCCTGTCAGCGAGCTCGTGATTCGACAATCAAAACGTGCGCCTCGGGTCACGCATTAAACCCATTCAATGATACGAACTTTACCTGCGCTAATAGAAAAGAATACGTCTGACAAGGTCACCACCTTCGGTTCCGAAAAATTGCCATGGTGGTACAAAGCAGACGTATCTTGCCCTTTTCACCAAGGGCACGAGGCCATGACATTGAGCATTGCATAGCATTAAAAGCGTCACGAGATTAGTGAGATCTAATCTTCTTTCCTTGAAAATACAAGTCCGAGCGTGCAAGCCAATCCACGATCACGATGGACATTCGATGAGTTTGATCTTGAAATCTAGGGCAGTACCTTGTCACGAGCGTAAACTGATCGAGGAAACTTGGTGCATCCATGAAGCATACGGTAATGAGAACCTTCACTAACGATTCGCGACTTATATCTGCTCCAGGATATTCAAGGATGTCCCACCATAAGCGGACATTCGGCGATTGTTAGATATCGGTGACCTACGGATCTCTGAAGCAGAGATGACCATGGCGTAAATACGGTGGGGCATTTCCGCGCATGAGCTTTTAGTCTCGAGATATCAACTCGGAAAATCCCGAGTAAGCGTTATCATCCTTGTTTCAACATACCCAAACATGTGGAGATTGAATGCAACGGTTCCAGCACCCCAGAGTCTCCTTTGGTGATTTACTTACCCGGTCTGTTCATACGGTTCTACCAAAGCAATTCCTTACCAATACAATGCAACCACGATAGAGGATGGGAAGAAGAAACCCATGCCTACTCTTCCGGCTAATGTCAATATAACAGAAATCGGACGAGTAACACGTAGTGGGCAGTACACACTCGTTGCATCCAAGACCGCTGCGGTTCTTGTTGTCAGAAAAATCCGATTAACATATCTTAGAATCCTACAACGATTCATTGTTGTTAACCCAACACAAATGTTGGTCCTCTGATAGGCCCGGCGTCAGTGATTTTGATGAAATCTTTGAAATTAATCAAGAAAAGTGAATAGAGTCGTGGATCGGTGATCGAGACTCCTTCCAAGATTTCAATCATCTCTGCTCCTCAACTCGAAGCTCATCGAGAAGCTTTAATGAAGGTACTAGACCAAGCATATAGACCATGATGTAACTACTGGACCAATTTGGAGGTATTGTCGCCAACATAACTGACTTGTAATAATCTAAGTTTCGTGTGAGGAACTTCGAGAAGAAGGAAAGATCACATCTTGGCCTTGCACATCTCGATGATTTGCCAATGATTCCTGTCCAATGTATTGGTGAATCTTGGTTCATCTTTGAGCGTAATGCGAAGGCGACACTCGCTCGTTTGGCTTACAAAGGGACACCAATGAAGTTCAATGACATAGTAGTAAGAGCTTTCGATGGATCAAGAAAGTCGGTTATTGGGGATTGACCTCCAGGTGACAATTGGTCCACACTTTCAAATTACTTTCCAAGTCATGGACGTACCGGTACTTCTGTTGTCTCTTGAGAAGACCTTGGATCCACGGCGAGGCAGCGATAACTTCTACTCTCCATCGAAATTGAAATTCACGATAAATGGAAAGTTGGTGACCATCGGTGAACAAGCTTTGCTTGTAAGCCATTTGTCGATTTCTCTTTCATCCGACTAATGACATTGAAGGAACACATCTCCTCGAACATCCGTTAGAAGATGAATCTACCGGCAAAAGCGGATCATCTATCTCTTACATATAAAGCGGCACAGATGGTGAAAGATGGCAATCTTTGAAGGATGGGGACATGTAATCAAACACATCAAAAGCGAAACAAAAGCGGACTCGGGTTCACACCGTATTCTCCAAGACAAGCAAAGGATGAAGCACGTCGATTAAAGAAATATTCAACGTTGGGGTTTCTTAAACCCTATTCTCAGAAGTTAGCGTTGTCACCATTGAAGATGATGAAGAGCGATCCCTCGAATCTGAAGGGGTGGGCACTTATTTAAACACCACGAATATGTGTCTCGAGGAATTATGCGCCGGTGTCAATTCAAAGACATGTCCTACGACATGAAAATCCACTGTCCCTTAGTTTGGGATACCTTGGGAGAACCAAGCGGTAAATTTGACTACATGGTAAAGTACCTTGTGCAGGAAAGCTCGAGAATCGAATGAAGACATCAACCCACGGGATGGGGTGATTTTTAGTATCCTAGTCAATCAGGAGGAGGTATACTGTCTTCTCGATCTAATCGATAATCGAGGTCCCGAATGAAGATCCTGCCTTTAACACGGCTATGGAATTCACTAAGCGAGATCTGGATTATCACTACATCAACGTGATCACGAAGATCAAGTGCGACTCGGGATCGAAGTGGAAAGTGTCGCGACAATGAGTCTCTTCACTCACGATTGGAGGTACATCCTCGAATTCAACACAAAGATCAACGGGCACATATGTTGTATCCCTTCCCGATCTATTCATCAAGCGGAAGAAGGCGCTTTAGCGACACGAGAGCAAAGTCCATCGTCCGAGTCTTCAAAACCTCGAACAACGACCAAAGTCTACTCAAGGGTTAAACCAAAGGAAAATTACGAGTACCTCGACTTCGAGGAGTTCGTCACTAAAACACGTTGAAGTTCGGACTAACGTTCGTTCTAAGTAGTTTATCTTTGCTTTTGTTTTGAACTCTCACTTCGCCCAAAGTGTAGAGATGTTTTATAGGGTTTAGCTTTTAAATAATTTCTCTTTGTCTTGCCCAAGACAAATGAGTTTGTATTTTAGGGCCTGTTTCATATTGTGAATCATAAATAAAATGCGTTGTTTTGATTCCACACTTTGTGTTTGTTTTATTTTACCTTTCTTGGAAATGATAATCCTAAAAACACAAAAAAAAAAATCTTCAAAAAAAAAATCGCATGCACTTTTCATTAACTTTTCAAAAAAAAAATGATAAAAAAAAATTAATCAGACATAAATCAAATATGCAGATTGAGCAGATGGACAAATCCATTGAAAGCAATAACTCTATGCTCTCCCAACTTTGAAAAGCCCATGAAGTCGCCGGGAGGAAGTTGAAAAGAGATCCCTGATGAGATTTCTAGGCTAAAGCACGAGGAAAGGATCATTCGGCTCACCAAAGACCATTGGAAGCAATCAACTTAGGTTACGAGGAAGACAAAAAGAAGTAAACATCGGAGCTTAAGCAAACAACAACGTCAGAAGCGGTGATAGATCTTCTCAAAAATATGTCGATGTGTTCGCTTGGTCCTATCGGGACATGCCGATTTAGATACCCGGCATCGTGGAGCATCACTTCTGTTAAAACCATAGTGTCCACCAGTTAAACAAAGGCGAGAAGAGTTCACTGATATGGTCGACAAAATCAAAGGAAGTTCAAAATTTCGAGCGGGTTTCCTCGTCATACGAGTATCCTCAATGGCTAGCCAACATAGTACTGTCTCCAAAAGATGGAAAGGTCGAATGTGTGTTGACTACGGGATCGAACAAAGCAAGTCCAGAAGGCGATTTCCCACTTCCATATCGACATGCTAGTGGATAGCAACGCAAAATTCAACGTCTTTTCCTTCATGGACGGTTTCTCCGGTTATAATCGGATCATAATGGCTCCAAGACATGGAGAAGACATCCTTCATCACGCCATGGGGCACCTTTTGCTACAAAATGCCTGTTTGGATTAAAGAATGCGAGCATGACTTACAGCAATGACTACTCTCTTTCACGACATGATGCACAAAGAGATCGAAGTCGTGGGCGACATGATAGCAAAGTCGACTGAAGATGAGAATATAGACTATCTCTTCAAGTTGTTTCAACGACTAAGGAAATTCGACTCCTTTGAATCCTAACAAATGCACCTTTGGGGTAAGATCGGAAAACTCCTAGGTTTCATCGTCGATCAAAGAGGTATTGAAGTGGACCACGACAAAGTCAAGGCTATTCAAGAAATGCCTCGCCACATACTGAGAAAAGCAAGTAAAGTTTCTCGGACGGTTGAATTACATCTCAGTTATCTCAAATGATTGCTACGTGGGCGATATTCAAACTTCTCCAAAGAATCAAGAAGTTGTATGGACGGAAGATTGTCAAAGGCTTTTGGCGGTATCAAGGAATACTGTCGGAACCACCAATCTTGATCCCTCGATCGAAGGAAGACCGTTAATCCTATACCTAGTCTAGAAGGTCCATGGGCTGCGTACTTGGACAGCAAGATGACACTTGTAAGAAGGAGCATGCCATTTACTACTTGAGTAAAAGTTCACGGTTGTGAAACTCGTTACTCCATGCTAGAAAACATCTTGCGCTTTGGTGTGGGCTTCAACGTCTCCGATACATGATCAATCATACGACTTGGTTAATCTCAAAATGGATCCAATCAAGTATGTATTTGAAAACTTCCTTATGCGGAAGAATTGCTTACGATGGCAATCTTGTTCGAATATGACATCGATCTAGCGTTCAAGCGGTCAAAGGAAGCATTCTCGTGATCACTTGGCTTATCGGCCGCTCAACGAACACCAATCTCTCAAATTTGATTTCCAACGAGGATGTTATGTACTTAAAGATGAAAGATTGTGGCGAACCTTTGTCCGTGAGGCGGATCGAGAATCAGATGGGGCTAATCTTTGATGGAGCGATTAACGTTTTTGGCAATGGAATTGGGCGATCATTATCACCCACGGTTCTCATATCCATTTTCCATGAGGTGCTATTTACTGCACAACATCGCGAATCTGAAGCTTGTATCATGGGTATTGAAGAAGCCATCGACTTAGGATCAAGATCCTTGATATATGGAGACTCGACCGCTTGATCAATCAAATCAAAGACAAGTATGAAACTCATCATCTTGGTCTAATCCTTCGAGAGATTATGCAAGGCGTTTGTTGACTTTCTTCAACAAAGTTGAATTGCATCATATCCTCGAGATCAAAATCGAATGGCGGACCTTGGCCCTCTATCTTCCATGTTCAAAGTCAACGATTGGAATGATATGCCGAATCCACATCGGGCCTTGAAAGACACATATGTGTATAGCGGGCGGTCTTTGACGATAAACCATGGTTCCACGACATCAAGCGTTTCCTTCAAATAGAGTACCCAGGGGCATCGTCGAGATAAGAAAACTCTAAGGAGAACTTTCACAGGTGTTAGTGTTTTAAGTTGGCATTATGTTTGGTAAAACTAACTTTAGCAATGTCATGATGGATGTCATGACATTCGGTGAAGATAAATCCTACACGCTAAGGATGTTAAAAGGACTCAGGCGGGCTGGCGTCTTGGAAATGCTAACGGTTAGATGTCATAACGGATGTTATGATATTGATGTGACATATTTTGAATCTGTTTGTTCTGATTTTTCGAGAAGTTTGTTGGCTGCTAAATATTGTTTTTACATTGTTAGAAAGCATGCTCACGTGTACGCTGGGTTAATCTTAATTAAACCTAAATTGGTTGTTGAAAAGACCATGTTTTTAGGATTAAATTAAGTGAACCTAATATCTATGGAAGCCCAAAGCGAGTTTCAGGTTGCTTCTATAAAGGAAAGAACCCTTACAAGCGTCTTAGCGCCCTTTGAATGTATTGAAGAGATAGCGACTTGTGTTTGTGTCTTGTTAGGATTTAACTTGAGTTGGTATTGTGTAATTCTAGTTTCTCTTGTGAGCGAAGCAACTATCATTTGATAAGTGCATTGGACTAGGATTTCTTTGTAAGGTATTTTATCACTCAAGCTTTAAAGCACAGTGTTTGTCTCTTGATTGAAGCTTTGAAGCAAGATCAAGATATTTTATTGAAGTGTGTCTTCACAATTCAATTAGTCGATAGGTTGATATCCTTGTTGTGATTGAGGGGAGTGAGTGGGTACTCGGATCTAAGTAGGACTTAGGTTGAAGTTGCATTGGGTAGGTTTAAGTGAAGGAGATAAGGCGGTGGTTTATTCACGAATTAATTCTACTAATAGTGAATTTCCTCCTTGGCTTGGTAGCCCCGGATGTAGGTTGTTGAGCGAGGCGGGTGAACAACTTATTGTGTTCTTTCTTGCTTTGTATTCTTGTGTGAATTGTTAACATAGTGTCGAGATCGTGTCATAACATTCTCTGTGACATCACGTGTCTGCTGCCGAAATTCAATTGGCATCGAGCGGGCACCACCTTGTTATTTAGGTGAGATCTAGGGATAATAGTTTACGTAATGGATAAGAAGGAGGATTTGGAGGAAGACCACCTATTACGGATGGGTCTAATTATGATTCTTTGGAAGCCTCGTATGGTTGCCTTCTTAAGATCGGTGGACATTAAAGCTTGGAGAGCTGTGCATAAAGGATGGAAACATCCGCTGACTTGAGAAAGATGGGACTCTTGTCTTGAGGAGGAATGGAGCAAAGGAAGAAGAGCTAGCTCTAGGAACTCTAAAGCATTGAATGCTACGTTCATGGTATTGTGAGGAACATCTTATTTGATTGGTCCATCAATGTGGCCAAGGATGTTTGGGACACTCAGCTACTCATGAGGGGACATCAAGGTGAAGATGTCAAGACTTGGATGCTCGCTTAAATTTGAGAATTTGAAGATGAAGAAGATGAGAATATTCATGAATTTCACATGAATATTTGGAAGTACAAATGCCTCGGGAGCACTTGGTGAAAAGATGTCGGAGAAGAAAGGCTGGTGAGAAAGATTCTCGGATCCTTGCCTAAGAGATTTGCAATGAAAGTCAACTGCAATAGAGGGCTCGGGATATGTACATGAAGGTTGAAGAGCTGATAGGATCTCTTATGACTTTTGAGATGGGAATCGGTGAACTGTGACAAAAACAAGCATAGCACTTGTATCCATTACGAAGAGGGATGCAAGGTGGAAGATGAGGAGAAGATATAAAGCTATAGCCATGCTTGGAAGGCAGTTCAACAAACTAATCGGGAGAATTGATCCAAGTCAAGGTCACATGTCAAGGACATTCCATCGACATCGGCGGATCTTATGATTCAGTGGAAGATCCAGTCGAGAAGAAAAAGGAAGTCGAGTAAAGTCAATGTCATGAATGTGAAGGATTTGGACATATTAGGAATGTCCCACCTTTCTAAAGAAACAAAAGAAAGGAATGGGTGTCAGTGCGATGGTGATTCGGGAAGTGAATCGAGGAAGAAGGTGCTAACTTGTCCTTTGCTCTCTGGGTGTACAACTCGATGGATTCTAGTGATGAGGAAGTGACATTTGAAAACTTCTTTGAAAACTACGGAGGCGTGTGTAAAAATGGAGAAGCATGTCGACAAAATGAAGAGCGAAAAAGTTGATTGAGAAGTTGGAAGCGAGAATGTGAAGTTGGAGGTGAGAAAGAGGAAAACACGACCACTATAAATCACCTCATGGTGATATTAGTATCTTTGAATTCCAAACTTGATCGGATGTCTAAATCTGTCAAAATGTTGACATCGAGTCTGATAAGTTGGAAGAAATTCTTGACTTGGACAAATCACGGAAATAAGCATGGTCTAGGATATGTGGTGAAAAGCAACACTGTTGGTGACATTAAGAAGAATAGACATAGGAAACAATGTCAAAGCGGTGTCGACAAAAGCAGGAAATGTATAAGCGGAATATGTAGCAAAGAGAGTTGTTAATAACCGGGAATGGAACAAACACAGGAAGTCAATGACAAAGATGTCATACCACGAGTCGAGAATAGGTGCGCCTCGGTATGTGGAGACAAAAGGTTTGTTAGTAACAAAAGGAAGAAACGGAGACCTAATGGACCAATGTCAAAGCGAGATGTCACAACATTGGGTGCACATCAAAATCATAGAAACATGAACAAAAGGTTTCAAAGATGGAGATGTCATTATTGTGGAAGGTTTGGTCACATAAAATCTTTTTGCTACAGATTAGGATATCCTAATCAAGGGTCTTATGTGAGCTATAAAACCAGCGGTATCATACTCTCAGCGGTGGAAAAAGAAACATTTGCCATGGTAGCTTCTTTTCTTAGTATGTCTACCAAGAAAGATTGGTACTTTGGCGGTGGTTGTTCCATCACATATTTGGAGGCAGTCTTCTTAAATGATATTAAGCTCTGCAGCTTTATTGTTACTTTTGGAGATGGAGCTAAAGGAGAAATCAAAGGTATTGGAAACTCGGTGATGGGTTCCAAGCCTAAATGGAGATTGCTTATGCAAAAGGTTTGTTGCAAATCTCATTAGCATAAGTCGGCTATGTGATATAGGATTCACGATCGACTTCACTAAGTCTGAGTGTCTTGTAATCAATGGTGATCAAGTAGTGATTATGAGAGGTCGAGATCAAAGGACAAGCTACTACAGTGGGAATCGAGAAGCACCACTCATCTCTATGAGTTCCACAGACAAAGATGAAGAGGAAGTAAAGTTGTGGACAGAGTATCGGTCATCCACCTCGGAAGCATGAAAGGATCGGTTTCATAGGGAGTCGAGAAGGATACCAAGATTGTTCATAGACAAAGGAAAATCTATGGTAAGTATAAAATTTGACGGAAGTCGAATGTCTCTCTCGATGTCTAGACATCGACCACTTGTAAAATCTGAAGCAAAGTACTAGGATCGGCATGAAAGGATAGCAAGTGTGTCTTATTGTCAAAGGATACATGAGAGGTCTTGAATGAAACCCTTTGGTCGAGAGGAAAAAGATCATGGTGGCATCCATCTATGTTAGTAACATAGTATACGGAGGAATGTCGAGGACACATTGATGAAGGCTCGACACTTCCTTCACGGAAGCAAGTATGAGGAATTATGTCAAGAAGCTTGGATTGAATAATGGCAGCTACACAGGACTCTCACCCCTCCACATTTGAAGTTGTCGAAAACCCGATGGAGAAAGTGTTGATCAAAACTTGGGTAAAAGCTACATTGATGGATGTTCCTTCTTGAGAAACAATCTTGTTTTGGATCGGCAAAAGCAAAGCATTTAACTATACAATGTTAAAGTTGAATACATATGGCCCAGAGAAAGCTTTTAAGATAATTTGGATAAAGCGGATCTTTGATGATCCTGATGTCATAGGGATGTCATGACATTGTCTTTGTGTTATTATACTAAAGCTCTTAAGACTAGTCAACTTAAGACCTTGAAACAAATTGGGTACTTATCAATATGTGAAGTTGTAGCAATTAAGCGAGCCTCTGACAATGAAGAAAAGAAGTGTTTATTTCAGCTTTTGTTTAAAGGGTTATTTAGGTATTTTCCTCCTTATTTTAAAAGTCTAAGAATAGGAGAGACATCCTCGTATAATAGTTTCTTCTTTTGAAAGTAGTACCATCCTTTCTTCTCTCAAAGAAACCTTGAAACCCTTTGCTTTTTTTCATCCTCTCGTGACCATCGTGAAAAAATGTCTTCATCATCCTCATCATCTCAAGAATCGGGATCTCCATCTCTCCCCATGGGTGAAGTTAGAGCAAACAACTTGAAGCCATGCAATTGAACTCACGAGTGACACCACTTCGTCAATGGCCACTAACCCGGAAAAGGTCAAGAGTTCGCACAAGAAATGCAAGAAGACACAAATATCTCATACGGTAAGACCTCGCCATCATCCTCTGTTCCCCAGAACTAGTAAATAGAGAAGGATCTAGGTCGGTGCATGAGGCCATAGCTAGGATAGTGTCGATATCCTAAATGAGAATAAGTACGTGCACAGGTTTCGGTTCCCACAATTATAAGTCTGTAGCCCTAGCTGCTTGATTGATCCAAATGTCGATAAGAATGTCAAGACATCTGGTGATGATGTTGATTCCCTGTTAAAGATGATGAAAATCCTTACTTTCTGACTCACGAAGGATGTCAAGATGATAATGTAGTTGAATCTCCTGGCACATTAGTAAGAATGGGATCTACGATGAAATTCTTGAGAAGTCCCGAGTTCGATTGTATCTCTCTGTTATCTCTGCGTAACATCTCGATAGCATTCATGAAGAAATTCGGAAAATCAAGATGATGGCAACACGGAAGAGTCTTACGGAAAACACTAATCGAATGTTGATTCTCACATCATCAATCTAGATGAAGAGTTTTGATAATGACCTCATAGCAAAGTTAATCCAGCATTGCTAGGAGGGTAATGAATAGGAAAAGGAAGCAAAATGCTATTCAAACATTAGGAAAGAAGGTTACTAGCTTCTCATAGGTCTCCTAAAATTTGTGAATAAGGCATTGAAGAATGCGGTAAAGAAAGGCTAAAACTTCAAAGGAAGAGTAAGATGAAAATGCAGTGGTACCTCTAAGACAAGAGCATCTCGATTGTGAGGAAAGGAAAGCACGAGGTCCTCGAGATCAAAATGATTACGATCTTGATGTTCTGAGAGAATGCCTCGACATTCACTCAAAAAGGAGAAGTGGTTCTGAGGAAAGTGCCCATTGTCCCCAGTGGCAATTGACAACATTCCTTCCACCATCTGAGGTAGCGGTGGAAGTATGTGTGTGCGAAAAAATTGCTCTAGAAGGAATTAGTGAGAGGTGCCCTTGAATGCAAGGATGTTATGGGCCGATCAAGGAAGGGGTGATGAAAGCGTGGTCAAGTTTTCTAATTGTTATGATGGGTTAGTGAAAGAGTTCATTGTGAACGACAAGTGGTTGTCTTGATGGAAGATCGAAGACTTCAAGACTATGTATGTGAGAGGAAGAAAAGTAAAGTTTTCCCAGTATAATCAACAATTATTTGGGAAGATGGATGATGCTCAACTGAGCTTGAAGCCCGATAATCAAGTGTGCCAAACAATTCTTGCCAAGCAAGTAAAACATTGGCTGTGAAAGGAAAACTTACGCGCTAGCAAATTAAGTGTCAAATTTGCTATACGCACAAATAGGTGCGACCAGCTGAGTTCCCACAAATCACAAGTCCACCATCTCCATTGGTGCAGGCGTTTATCTATGTTGTTGGCACTAAAACAAAGTTTGACTATGGCACTTATATCTTGAGCAAACCCTTAAACACGGGAGGTTATGCAATTAAAGGGACCAATAGCATTTCCATCCCTCTTGTGTGGTATTATAAGCTGATCAATACCACGACATTCTAGTTAATAGAGACTCGATGCGCAAGAGCTCATGCCTTTCCACTACAAGCTATTTCAAGGGAAGCATGTTCGACATTGTCATGACATCATTGAGACATCAAATGTCAAAGCCAATTCTCGGAAAAGCGAGATGTCATAGCATGTACTAAAGGAGACATGGGGAACTTGAAGCAAGAAGCGGACCTTGAAGCTCGATCTCCACTCTTGAAAAGGAAATAGACCGAGAGTTGGAGAAGAAAGCGATGGTGATACCTCTGCTTTGCTCATATGGAGGAAGATGATGTTGTTGACCAAAAGTAGGCGACAAAGAAGGCTACGAAGATGTGTCCTTTCCGGTGCTTCTTGGAGAAGAAAGCACTTGAGATATGCTCTATTGCCTCTGTTTTCAATAGTCATCAATTGTTCTACTGTTGTTTGATTCTTGTATTTTCCCAATTTTGTTGAATGTTTGTAATCATTATTGTGATTTATAATGTGACATGTACCCTAAAATAATCTTTGGTATTAATTATATCTTTGGTATATTTGTTTAGGTACTATTTGATTAAAAGTTTGGGGAACTTGTATTGTTTCCTTTGGCCCTTTATGGCTAAAGGGGAGAAGAACTCTTGTGACAATGGGACTTGCTAGGGGAAATGGTATGCTGTTTAAAATTTTGTATATGGGGCAATTGTGAAATGTGGGATTTTTGTATGGGTAGAATTTATCTTCTAAGTTTGCTTGAAGCTTAGGAAAGCTTAGAAAGCTTAGAACTAGTTTATTGTCTACCTTGCATGGTTTCTACGATGTGTTAGGTAGTTTTAGCCAAAAATGTGCAAAGGGAGTTTGTTAGTGTTTTAAGTTGGCATTATGTTTGGTAAAACTAGGCTTTAACAATGTCATGATGGATGTCATGACATTCGGAGATGAAGATAAATCCTACTGCTAAGGATGTTAAAAACATTTCGGAGCTGGAAGCTAAAGGCGTGAAATTCTGCGAAAAGCGATCGGATGTCATGCGGATGTTATGACATTCGATGTATGACGATACATTATCACGAGAATCATTTGTTCTGAGATTTTTCGGGAAGTTTGTTAAAATTGCTAAATATTGTTTTTACATTGTTAGAAAGCATGCTCACGTGGTTAGGTTAATCTTAATTAAACCTAAATTGGTTGTTGAAAATGTTTTAGGATTAAATTAAGTGAACCTAGTTATCTTTATGGAAGCCCAAAGCGAAGTTCGGGAATTGCTTCTATAAAAGGAAAAGAACCATACAAGCTATTTGTCTTGCATGCCCTTTAGATGTATTGAAGAGATAGCGCTTGTGTTTGTGTCTTTGTTAGGATTTATGCAGAGTTTGTGTTATGTAATTCTAGTTTCTCTTGTGAGCCAAGCAACTATCAATTGATAAGTGCATTGGACTAGGATTTCTTTGTAAGGGTAGTTTATCACTCAAAGCTTTAAAGCACGAGTGTTTGTCTCTTGATTGAAGCTTTGAAGCAAGATCAAGATATTTTGATTGAGTGTCTTCACAATTCAATTAGTCAATAGGTTGATATCGCTAGCGTGATTGAGGGAGTGGGTACTCGGATCTAAGTAGGACTTAGGTTGAAGTTGCATTGGGTAGGTTTAAGTGAAGGAGATAATGGGTGGTTTATTCACGATTAATTCTACTAATAGTGAATTTCCTCACGGCTTGTTAGCCCCGGATGTAGGTTTGTTGAGCGAGCTGGGTACAACTTATTGTGTTCTTTTGCTACCTTGTTCT
>CM038794.1:61104307-61249865 GCA_021764765.1 Vicia sativa
AATAATAAGAAACGATGCTCATGACATCTTATAAACAAATCAAAGAAATTAAATCATTTCGAGCCACGAATGCGAATTCATATTCGAATCCTGTAGGCGTCACCTTTTAGCATGACACTCACTACCAAATTTGAAAATTTGAAGATGAAAGAAGATGAGACTATTCATGAGTTTCACATGAATATCTTGGAGATTTCAACACCTCGGGGCACTTGGTGAAAGATGTCGAGGAAGAAAGTTGGTGAGAAGATTCTCGGATCCTTGCCTAAAGATTTGCAATGAAAGTAAGCGCGATAGAGGCTCAGGACATCGACACCTTGAAGGTTGAAGAACTTATTGGATCTCTTATGACTTTTGAGATGGGAATCGGTGAAATTGTGACGGGAAAACAAGAGCATAGCACTTGTATCCAATCTTGAAGAGGATGCAAGGTGGATGATGAAGAAGATAAAGCTATAGCTATGCTTGGAAGGCGATTCAACAGACTCATCAAGAGGTCGATCAAATTCAAGGTCAATGTCGAGACAGTTCATCGACATTGGCGGATCTTATGACTCGTGAAGATCCAAGTCAGGAGAAAAAGGAAGTCATAGCGGAGAAATCGATGTCATGGTTGTGAAGGATATGGGCATATTAGAAATTTGAATGTCCCACCTTTTTAAAGAAACAAAAAAAGGATATTGTCACTTGGTCGATGGTGATTCGAGGAAGTGAATCGAGGAAGAAGCGACCAAACTTGTCCTTTGCTCTCTGCGGGTGTGCAATTCTGATATGGACTCTAGTGATGAGGAAGTGACATTTGAAGAGATTGCTGAGACCTACAAGAAGTTGTGTGTAAGGAGTGGTGAAGTATGTCAGCAAAATGAGAAACAAAAAAGGCTGATTGAGAAATTGGAAGTTGAGAATGTGAAGTTGGAGAGAAGAAAACACTGACCACTAAAATCACCTCAACAATGATATTATAATGTTGAACTCCAAACTTGATCAGATGTCTAAATCTGTCAAAATGTTAACATCTGGTACTAATAAGTTTTAAGAAATCCTTCAACTTGGACAAAATGCAGGAAATAAGCATGGTCTAGGATATATGGTGAAAGAAACTTTATTGGTGACATGAAGAAGAAGAGGCATGGGAAACCAATGTCAAAAGCAGTTGTCCTGACATAAAAGCAGAAATGTGTGCAGCTCGGGGTGTGGTACAAAGAAATTTCTTGATAACAAGGAGGAGAACAAACACGGCAAGTCAATGGCGAAGATGCCACACCACAAGGCGAGAAATAGGTGCGCCTCGGGATATGTGGAGCTATGAAATTTGTTGACAAGAAGAAGAACGAACCTAATAAACCAATGTCAACAGATGTCACAACATTGGGTTCAACATCAAGATCAAAAAACATGAACAAAAAGTTTCAAAGATGGAGATGTCATTATTGTGGAAGGTTTGGTCACATAAAACCTTTTTGTTTTAGACTACATGGATATCCTGATCAAGTCCTTTATGTGAAGCCTAAGACCAACAAGGTATCATACACTCAACAGTGGAAGAAAGAGCTGCGGCTCGATAGCTCACACTTCTCCTAGAGTGTCGCAAGGAAGATTGGTACTTTGACAGTGGGTGTTCTAAGCATATGACTGGAGACAAAAATCTTCTTAATAATGTTAAACCTCATTCTACCAGCTCTGTTACTTTTGGATATGGAGCTAAAGGAGAAATCAAAGGTGTTGGAAACTCAATGATGCGGTTCGAACCTAAATGGAGTGTTCTTTGGTAAAAGGTTTGTTGCTAATCTCATTAACATAAGTCAGCTTTGTGATATGGGATTCACAGTCAACTTCACTAAGTCTGAATGTCTTGTAATCAATGATGAACAAGAAGTGATTATGAGAGGAGTCAGATCAAAGGACAACTGCTACTTTGTCTTATGTGTGCTCTATAGACAAAAATGAAGAGGAAGTAAAATTGTGGCACCAAGAACTTGGTCATTTACATCTCAGAGGAATGAAAAGGATCAGTTCCATGGAGGGAGTCAGAAGGATACCAAGATTTCACATTGATAAAGGGAAAATTTGTGGTAAGTATAAGGCTGCACAGGAAATCAGAATGTCACACTCAATGTCTAGACATCTGACCACTTCTAAAGTACTGAAGCAAGGTACTAGGATCTGGTATGAAAGGCTAACCAAGCTCCTTACTGTCAAAGGATATAGGAGAGGAGTCTTGGATAAAACCCTCTTTGTCATGAATGAAGGAGGAAAGATCACGGTGGCTCAAATTTATGTTAATAACATAGCATTTGGAGGAATGTCAGACACAATAGTGAGACATTTTGGAAACCAAATGCAAGCTGAATCTGGGATGAGCCTCATGGGAGAGTTGATTTATTTTCTTGGACTGCAAGTCACATAGATGTAAGACTCAACATTCCTTTCACAGAGCAAGTATGCAAGGAATTTTGTCAAGAAGTTTGGAATGAAGAATGGCTGCCATAATAGGACTCCTGCTCCCACACATTTGAAGTTGTCCAAGAAAATAAGTGGAGAAAGTGTTGATCAAAGCTTGTGTAAAATCTCTTTTGAAGGATGTTTCTTCTTGAGAAACAATCTTGTTTCTTGGTTGAAGAAGCAAAGCATGTGTTCTTGTACAATGTTGAAATTTGAATACATAGCTTGGTAGCAAGCTGCTCTCGGATGATCTGGATGAAGCGGATCTTGGCAGAGTACAATGTCATACAGGATGTCATGACATTATACTGTGACATTTTTACTAAAGCTCTAGAGGCTAGTCTGGTTAAGTCTTTAAGGGCAAATTGGGTATTGTCAATATGAGGAGTTGTAGCAATTAACATGCTTCTACAACAAGGAATGGAAGGACCTTTTACTTCAATTATTTATAAGTGGGTCATTGAATTATTTTCATCTTATTTTTAAAGGTCCAAGAATAGGAAGAGACTCCAATATAATAGTTTCTTCTTTTGGAGTATCATATTTTCTTCATCCAAGAAACTTTCAAACCCTCTGCGGTCTCGCTCTCATTTTCTCAAAGTCATCGACAAAATATCTTCATCATCTTCATCATCTCAGAAATCTCTTCATCTCCTACCATGGGCTGAAGTTAGGGCAAATCTTGAAGCCATGCAAGTTGAAAACACGAGGGTTACTCCGTGCGTCAATGGCTCGACCCGGAAAAAGTCAAGAATTGCGCACAAGGAATGCAAGAAGGTCCTGACATCTCCTTACGGTAAGACTTACATACCATCATCTTGAGTTCCCAGAAATAGTGAGCAGAGAGGTACGTCCGTTGCATGAAGCCATAGCTAGGATAGTGACTAGTATCCTAAATGAGAATCAATCATGCACAGGGTTTGATCCTCACGAACTATAAGTCTGTATCCCTAGTTTGCGTTGATCGGATGTCACGAGAATGTCAAGACATCCGGTGATCATGTTGATTCTCTGTCAAGAATGATGTAAATCCCTCACATTCCAGTCCAGAAGGGTGTAAAGATGATAATGTTATTGAATCTCCTGGCGCTAATGAGAATGAGATTTTGATGAGATTTTTGAGGAATCCCAGACATTGTACCTCTGTTAAATCCTGCTATTTACCGATAATATCTCATTAGCATTCTTGAAGAAACTCCGAGAAAAGGGCGACAACACGGAAGACTCTCTTGAGAAAAACACTAATCGAGAATGTTGATCCTCATATCATCAATCTAGAGGAGGTTTTACGATAATGACCTCATAGCCAAAGTTAATCCCATTGCTAGGAGGGTGATGAATAGGAAAGGGAAGCAGAATGCTATTCAAGTTACATTCGGGAGAAGGTTGCAAAGTTGCTCATAAGACTCCGGGTTGAGAAGGCCGAGGGAAAATATGGTAAAGACAAGGATGGAACTTCAAAGGGAAGAGTAGGATGAAGGCTGTTGGTGTCTACTAGGCCAAGGAACCCCGATTGTGAAGAAGAGAAGGCACAGAACCCTCGGAACATGATGATGATTTTGATTTTGATGTTTAAGAGAATGTCTGACATTCATTCAAGAAGAAGCTTTCTCTTGAGAGCCTTAAAGTCTGAGTGGCAATTGACAACATTCCTTTCACCACCGAGAATGCTAACGGTGGAAATATGTGTGTTTGAGAGAATTGCACTTGAAGGAATTGAATAAAAGTGCCCTGAATGCAAGGATGTTATTGATTTGATTAAAGCTGGGCTAATGAGGCTGTGGTGAAGTTCTCAAATTGCTATGATGTGTTGGTAAAGGGTTCATTGTGAACTTGTCCGATGGTTGTCTTGATGGAAGGTCGGTGATTTCAAAACTGTCTATGTCGGAGGGAGAAGAGTGAAATTTTCCCCAGTATAATCAACAAATATTTGGAAAGATCGAGATGAAGCTCAACACTGAGCTAGAAAAGCGATGACCGTCGCCACACTATCACTGCTAAACAAGTGAAACATTGGCCAATGAAAGGAAAACTAACTGCCAGCAAACTAAGTGTTAAGTTTGCTATTTTGCACAAAATAGGTGCTACAAGCGGGTTCCAACAAACCCTGAGTCCACCATCTCCATTGGTGCAGGCGATTCATCTTTCTTTTTGATACTAAAGCCAAATTTGATTATGGAACCTATATTTTTGAGCAAACCCTTAAACATGCTGAAAGTTATGCAGTTAAAGGACCAATAGCCTTTCCCTCCCTCCTGTGTGGAATTATAATTAATCAGTATCCAGACATTCTTGGTGATAGAGATTCCATATGCAAAAGAGCTCCTGCTCTTGGATTCCATTACAAGCTCTTTCAAGGCAAACATGTCCCAAATATTGTCATGACATCTGCTGAGACATCAACTGTCAAAGAAAATTCTCAAAAGACAAATGTCATTGTTGTCTTGAAGCTACACGCAAGAGCTTGAGCAAGCAAAGCAAAAGAAGTGATCTCTCGACTAGAGCGAGGACAGAGGTTGAGGATGAAAGGATAGGCGTGATAATCTTTGTTGGTGATCTTTGAAAATGATGTTCGGATGGCGGTCTTGAAGAAGGTTCGAAGATGCTTCTTTCACGAGTGCTCTTCGGAGAAAGAGCACTTGATCATTAACTTCGCCTTGTTGCTTCTGTTTTGTTATTTTATTGTTAAAGTTTGTTCGCACTTTCACTTATTGTTTGGATAATTTTAATTTTTAAAGCGAAGTTATGGCGTACCCTTAATAATTGTGTTGGCTCTTAATATATATTTGGATGATTGGGGTATTTGTCTTGGTTACTTTGGCCCTTTAATGGCTAAAGGGAGAACTATTGTGGGAAATTAGAGCTAGTATGGTTTTTTATGTATGGACAATTGTGGGGAATTGGGAAGCGTATGGAATTTTTTTTATGTGGACAATTGTGGGAAATTGAAACTTGTTTGGGTAGAATTTATCTTCTCTAGGTTACGTATCTTTTAAGCTTAGGATAACTTAGAGCTAGTTGTTTCTTCTCTTGCATAGGTACTCGATGACTTAAGTAGTTTAGCCAAAAATGTGCCAAAGGGAGTTTGTTAGTGTTTTAAGTTGGCATTATTTTTGGTAAAACTGAGCTATAGCAATGTCTTGATAAATGTCATGACATTGAGATTGAAGATAAATCCTACTTGACAAGGATGTTTAAAGTGCATTTCAGGCTGGAAGCTAAAAGGCGTCTTTGGAATTACTGCGAAATATCACGATGTCATAACGGATGTTATGACATTCGATGTGACATTCTGATACGCAGAATCTGTTTTCCTGAGACTTTCGGGAGTTTTGTTGGTACTTTATTATGTTTTACATTATTAGAATGCATGCTCACGTGGCTGGTAGGTTAATCTTAGTTAGACCTAAATTGGTTGTTGAAAAGACCAAGTTTTAGGATTAATTAAGTGAACCCTAGCTATCTTTATGGAAGCCCAGCGAAGTTTGAGGTACTTACTATAAAGGAATACAACCCTTACAACTTGTGCTTCTACGGAATGTATTAAAGATTTAGCGAGGTTGTTATTTCAAGTTTCTCTTGTGAGCCAAGCAATTATCAATTGATAAGTGCCTTGGACTAAGTTGTTGTAAGGGTAGTGTATCACTCAAGCTTTGAAGCACAGTGTTTGTCTCTTGATTAAAGCTTTGAAGCAAAATCAAGATAGTTTATTGAAGTGTGTCTCATTCAATTAATCAATAGGTTGATATCAACTGCGTGATTGAGGGAGTGAGTAGGAACTCAGGTCTAAGTAGGACTTAGATTGAAGTTGCATTGGGTAGGTTTAAGTGAAGAGATAAATGGTTGGTTTATTCTGAATTAATTCTACTAATAGTGAATTTCCTCGGCTTGGTAGCCTCCAGGATGTAGTGTAGTTAGACCTTTGGGCCCAGGTAAACAATTTATTGTGTTCTTCTTTACTTTGTTTAAATTTATTGTGTGAATTGTTAGCAGTGTCGAATCTTGTGTCATAACATTCTCTATGACATCACGTATCTGCTGCCAGGAATTTCATGATGCTTCCTTGATGGGATTAGGTGGTGTTTTGATGCAAGATAAGCAGGTTGTGGCTTATGCTTCGAGACAATTGAAGGTTCATGAAAGGAATTATTCGACTCATGATTTAGAATTGGCAGCAATATTATTTGTTTTGAAATTGTGGAGGCATTACTTGTATGGTTCTCGATTTGAGGTATTCAGTGACCATAAGAGTCTGAAATATCTCTTCGATCAGAACGAGTTGAATATGAGAGAAGATGGTTAGAACTTACGAAGGATTATGATTTTGGTTTGAATTACCACCACGGTAAAGAAAGACGTTGTTCAGATGCATTGAGTAGGAAGTCCTTGCATATGTCAATGTTGATGGTTCATGAATTGGAATGGGTTGAACAGTTCAGAGACTTGAGTTTGGTATGCGAGACTACTTCTGATAGTGTTAAATTGGGAATGTTGAAGTTGACTAGTGGTATTCTTGAGGAAATTCGAAATGGGCAGAAATCTGATGTTGGTTTGGTGGATAAGTTGACATTGATTAACCAAGGTCAAGGAGGTGAATCCCGAATTGATGAGAATGGTGTTATGAGATTTGGTGACAGAGTTTGTGTTCCGAATATTGCAGAACTTCGGAAGAGTATTTTGGAAGAAGGACATCGTAGTGGATTGAGTATTCATCCCGGTGCTACTAAGATGTATCATGACTTGAAAAAGTTATTACGGTGGCACGGAATGAAAAGAAATTCTTGAGTTTGTTTATGTTTGTTAGGTTTGTCAGAAGTCAAAGATTGAACATCAGAAACCGTCAGGATTGATGGAAATGTTGTTTGTTCCGGAATGGAAATGGGATGGCATTTCTATGGATTTTGTATCTGGTTTTCCTAGGACAACGAAGAATTGTGATTCTATTTGGGTTATTGTTGATCGGTTGATGAAGTCCGCTCACTTTATTCCGATAAGAATGGATTATCCTATGGAAAGGTTGGCAGAATTGTATGTTGAGAAGATTGTAAGTTTGCATGGTATTCCTTCTAGTATTGTGTCGGATAGAGATCCGAGGTTTACGTCTAAGTTTTGGACGGGGCTGCAAGAAGCTTTAGGTACTAAGTTGAGATTGAGTTCCGCTTATCATCCAGCAGACGAGATGGTCGAATGGAGAAACGATTCGATCGTTAGAGAGTTTGTTAAGAGCTTGTGTGTTGGAAAAGGGTGGAGCTTGCGATAGCTATCTACCATTGATTGAGTTTACCTAAAACAATAGTTTTCATTCGAGTATTGGTATGGCTCCGTTTGAGGCATTGTATGGTAGGAGGTGTCGAACCTTTGTTGTGTTGAGTCGAATCTGGAGAAAGTCTTTGTGATTGGACGGTTGTCCAGCGGACTTCAGAAAAGATCAAGATGATTCAGGATAAGATGAGAGCTTCTCAGAGTCTTCGGAAGAGTTATCATGATAAGAGGAGGAAGGATCTCGAGATTAGTGAAGGAGATCATGTGTTTATCACGGTTACTCAGATGACTAGTATTGTCGAGCTTTGAAGTCAAAGTTGACTCCGTGTTTTGTTAGTCCGTATTAGATAACCAAGAAGGTTGGAAGAGGCTGTCAGTTGCTTTACCGTGAGTAAACTGAATTGCATGATGTCTTCCATGTATCTCAGTTGAGGAGGTACATTCCTGATCCGTCTCATGAGTTTCAGGTAGATGACGTACATGTGCGGGATAATCTGACTGTTGAAGTATTACCTGCGAGAATCGAGGATCGTAAGGTGAAGCAATTGCGTGGTAAAGAGATAGCATTGGTAAAAGTAGCTTGGGGAGGACCAACAGGTGGAAATGTTACTTGGGAGCTGGAGAGCGGATGAAGACTCGTATCCAGAACTTTTCGTCTAAGGTGTTTTCGAGGGAAACTCTTTTTAGTAGGGGAGAGTTGTGACACCCCAAATTAATTCAATTATAAAATAATTAGAAATTTAATTATTAATTTAATTAAAGGTTTAATTATTGGAATTTTTGAATTAATACATTTAATTGATTAAATTAAATAATGGAAGAGTTAAAGTGTAATTGAATTGTAGGGTGTATGGAGTAAAAGACTCTACTTAATCCTAATTAATTTATTTCTATTATTTGGAAAATAAAAAGGAATAAATAAAGGAATAAAAGGAAAAAGTGAGAAGATGAAAAATAAGGATTTGCATTCTACGTAAGGTTGGAGAAGAGAAGAGAAAGAGGAGAAAAAGCCAAATGCCAAGAATTCGAAGATTCATTGCGAGGTAAGCGGGGATTGAATATGATTATTATGCCTTATAGGTTTTGATGATCGATCGAATAATTCAATCCGTTAGGAATCTCGAAATTATGATTCTAGGTTGTGCCCTACCGTTATAAACCGACGTAACAATTCAATTGGGAATGATAATAATAATCAATTGTGTAGGATGATCGTAGAATAATTAGAAAACATAATTCTGATGTTAATTAGGTGTGAAAATACATAAGAAATATTGTTACTGTTGTGCCATGGCTGTTGGTAATGAATGGACTAATTGGAACTGCACATAGTGAAAATAAAAACTGTATTTTGGTGAAAAAGCGCGGCGTAGAAAACCTGAGAAGTTATGTGTCAATACAGCGATAAATATTTAGAAAACCAGAGGCGTGGGAAAGACTTGTGTCGACACAAAATTGCTTGGATCGACTCATGTAGTGAAAAATTTGGTTTTTGCATCGACACAAAGATGCTATGCATCAATGCAAAAGAATCTTGTATCGACACAAGAGGCTATAGATCGACTCATACTGAAGAGATTTTGAAAAATGGTAAAATAATTACGTATGAGCGACATATACGTGTTTTGTGTCAACACAAGCAGTTCATGTATTGACACATGAGCTTATGGATCGACCTAAGCTGGGCAAGAATGGAAAGGATTTTCTAAAAACGATTTTGATCATATCTTTTTAACCGTAACTCCGATTTAGGCATAGTTGGTATCGTTGGAAATCATAGAACGAGTACTATCTGTTAATAGCATTTTCAAAACCATAAATTGAGATCTTGAGGAATTAATTTGGTTTCCGTAATAAGAATTCGTCGCGAATCGTGAAATATTCGTTGCGTATATGTGATGTATGTTAATTCTATGTGTTGTAATTAACGGGCATATAATTGTGATTGTATTGCTATCATATATTGTTGCTGACGCTGTATATTCATGAGTGCTTGTTGATCTCATGAATTGTTGTTGTTGTATATACCAGTGACAGTCTTACTAATTAAAGGATAAGCGTTTGGCATGTATATCCTTTGTGATAATTGTTTCATGATTATGCTGTACCTGTTATCAATTATGATTGAGTTGTTATCGTGTGATATATTGGTGTTGGCATTATGTGGAATTATGTGGTGATCATATTCCGTTGATTGAATGTTGCATGCTTTTATTGTGCATGCATAAGCATTCCGGTGATGGTTCATTCCCATTGTGTGGAATTGAATTTGCAGGGCCAATAAACTTACCTAATGGACAGAGGTGGTGAGGCTAGATTCCTTATCCAGTGATGTATGGGCGAATCATTGATTGACGCTGTTTTTGGAGGTGTAAGCGGAACAGGGCGTGGACTCGGTTCACGATTGGTACCACATACATTTGAGTCTGCATTGCATATGTACTTGTAACATGTTAGGATGAATTCCAGTGTTGCAATTGCATTGATTGTTATTGTATGCATGATGAATATGTGAATTGTGTTTGTGAATCGTATTCTAACGTTGTTAACCAGGGTGAATAATGAATTGATTGTTTTATTATTTTTGAGAAATGTATAATGCATTTTAATCTTGATGAAATCTCACCCTTACTTTAATGGTTTCAGATTGAGGAGTATACCTGCTCGGGAAATGGTGAGGACAATTTTTAGAGTTGTGCTATTTAGATAATCCGCGTGTCAGTGTCATGCTCTGGTAGTTGTAACATTGGGGAACGATTGGTTGGGATTTTTATGGAATTAAAACTGGTTGTTTTGGTTTATGTTTTGATATATGTTGGGAATAATTATTGATTGAATTATTCCAGATTTATATGTTATAATTCCGCTGTTTAAACATAATCCTTGGTTTCTCGATTCCTTTCATTAAGTTCTTCAGTAATAAGGCATGATTACTGTTTTTGGCTATTTGAATTATTTAAAATTGTGACGCCTCTTGTTATGTGTTTAAAACTCTGATCAAATTTTTATATAAATCGCGGGTAAATTAGAAGGGGTGTTACAACTAACATGGGATTTTCAATGAATGATAACATGTCACATATCACTAGAGCACTCAAATGATCATCACATACCAAAGCTTGACCTTAAATCATATCCACAAACTTCAAATTGAAGCTAGACTCAATTACAATAGCCTCAAGGTATGCTCACTTTAGAAATTCCACAAAAATAGGAAAGTGGAAGATAAAATCCAAGTAAAAATGAAATGAGGAGCTCAAATCCCTTACAAGTCAGGGACATATCCTTGCCCAAGTTATAAAGTCATGGAAAGGTCAAAACAAAATAAATAAAAAAGTCAATACTATCAATGTTTATGCTCATATGACCAAATAACAAGGAAAAATTAGTTTAAAATGTAAAAGTCAGAAATAAAAATCTATAAAAATTAGAAACAATGACTTAACATCCTAAACATGGTTAGAAATATTTTTGGTATTTTTATTTTCAAGAAAAAAATGGTAAAAAACCAATAAAATGCAAAATGGATAATGCAAGTTATGTATTTAATGCTAAAATTGATTTAATTATGCAAAAATGACAAAATTGTAAAATAAAAAAAAAATGCATGAAGTATGATTTAAATGAGCTAGAATATTTTTTATTCATTTTTTATATGCATGAAAGTATTTTTTAATGATTGGAAAGTATTTTTTAACAATTTTTCAATGGAAATGCAATTAATTAATGTCAGAACTTATTTAAGTGGTCAAAACATTTAAAAAAAATTGAAAAAATTCCATAAAATATTTAAAATCATTTTGAGCCTATGGTATTTTTTTTGGAATTTTTGGATGATTTTTGAATGCAAAATTAATTGATGCAAAATGCTAATGATGAAATAATAAAATGAAAATTCAAAAAAATCCATGGACCAATCAGATCGTGCCAACATATCATCTTCAACCTCTAGCATGCCCTAATTCACGTGTTTTTCCAGTTTTGAGCAAGCTACTTCTAGCAATCGTATCTCACTCAATTCTTAACCAAATTAAACGATTCAAAACTCAAAATAAAGATCTCATGGCAAGCTATAACACACAACTTGTAAAACATCAAATGATCCATCATACATCAAGAAATCTGAACGAGAAAATCAATAAAATCATCCAAAATCTGGATATTCAGAACTTCATGCTATGCAATATGCTTCACAAACAGCAAAAATTATACATCAAACCTAGTGTTTTGCCAGCTAACCACGCATACATATTATCAAATTCATCAAATGCAAGCTAGAAATTCAGATTCAAAGTTTGAAGGTTACCTCTTGATTTGGAAAATAAATCCAAATATGCCTCTGGATTTGAAGATAAAATACCACAATCTTGCTCTTAGATCTTCAATGGAGCTTGAATGATGAAGAAAATCCACTTCAAAACCGATTTGCAACAACTTCCATATGAGAAAATTTGAGAAAATGCAGAGGGATTTGGATCTGGAAAACTAGAGAGAGGAAGCTCCTTGGCTCAAGTGTGACCTCTTACTTATAATGTGTGAGAAATAGAGAGGGTAGCTTGGTCCTTTTGCTCCAAAAATCTGTTAGTGCAAAAAATCATAAAAATGATATCTTTGGCATGGCTTGCGTTTTGCTCTCTTTCTTGCTTGCTTCCATGCGTTTTGATGAGCTGGATCAGTAGTGGAGGCTTCGGTCACGTGATTTAATCCAAAAGTTTGCTAAAAAGATACATAAATAAAAATGTGCATGAAAAGAATGTGAGCAAAAAATGCTCAAAATGTTTGGCCTTTTAAGGCAAGGAATGTGTGCTAGCTGGCTGCTTCGAATCCCAACATGCTTGCTTGAAACAAACTTGCACAAAACAAATTGAAAAATGCACAAAATCAAGCTACTCAAAATCAGCCTTATGCCACCTTGTTCTTCTTTAGTTTTCTCACAAATGGCTCGTGCATTCCTTGGCCTTTTGGTACACATCAATAGCCCTTGGCATGAGGATCAAAACAAGCTTTGGTTCACTAAAAATGGGGCAAAAATGAGTGAGATATGATCCTTCAAAGTTGTGCACAAGCAAGGGGAGTTCTGGGCAGTCACGCGCGCATCCTGGCTTGCATGGTTGTGAGCCTTGTATCTTGATCAATTTTGAACCAAATGACATGATTCAAAGTTCCATTTAAAGCTCTCATGGCATACTTCAAAATGCACGGAGTGGTTTTCAAAAATCCCAATTAAATCAAAAGATATAAGCTTCAACGTTATGCCCACCACCTGTTTGTGAAAATTCCTCAAAGAAATGCCCAGAAAAACGCAAGCTTGCCCAGCCTTGGTCAAAACTTGTGCATGAAACTTCTAACTCAAATATCTCTCAAATGATGCATTTTTGAGAAATTTTACACATTGGCAATCTTGTAGGATTTTTTCCAATCTTTCTAGAAATGTATGGTATGAAACCATTGGATAAAAATTGAGAAAGTTATGATGTGTCAAAGTTCCATAGGGTGAACACTTAGAAAAAAATTTCAAACTTCAAATAACTTCAAGAACAAGTTAACTCCAATTTCTTCAACTTTCTTGATTCAATGGTGAATTTGGTCATGAAAAATGAAAATATGATCTTTGAATTGATGGTTGACCAAAAGTCCACTTGGTCAACTCCTGACTTTGAATGATTTTGACCAAAATGACCATTTTGCCCCTTGTGATCAATTGACTTGCTTCTACTCAAAATTGAGCCTCAATATTTCACTCATAGATGTCCAACAACATATAGAAACAAGTGAAATCAAGTTTGGGTGAAAAATCTGAAGAAATCCTAATTTTACTCAAAACCATAATTTTGCTCCATGTGTTAGGAGATGACCAATCAAGCTTCAAAACCTCAAATCTCCTGAATGTGTTGCGTAATATTTTGAACCATGATAACTCAAATGATGATAAGAAGGTAATACTTCAAGAAATTTACTAATCCAAGCTTCAAACTCCACAGAGGACCAAAACCCTAATTTCATCGGATAGATACCTGAATGAATTTCCACCAATCTCTTCAAAACTTCAATTCCTATGGGATCAATGAGACAAATGGAATGTCTTGAGGTATAATACACCTTATGACTTGAAAGATCTACAGATATGGAAACTTGGGATTCCTTCAGAAGGGTATGTTAACCCAATCAACCTCCTTAGCTTGTAGAGATCTTGAGAACCCAAAGAGCTTGGATCTTATCATGAGATATGAATGCAATGCAATATGATGTTTATGATGAAACATAAGCCTAAATCAATAGGTTAAATTTTGGGGTGCAACAGCTGCCCCTATTCAATCTTCTTAAACTTGATAAGTGAGAACTAGTGGAAACCTTCGAGTGTTCAAAGTGGAAGAGGATTGAATACAAAAGAACCCGAAAATTTACACTCTTGAGAAGAAGAGTGAAACTTTCCAGAAGGAGCCAGAGAATGTTGGACTTAGAGAATACCAAATGAAATTGGTTTCATAGAAAAGCCAAATATCATGCTTCAACAAGCGGGGGAGTCTAATGAATATTAGCCTTCCAAAGATATACGCCAAGGCGAAATTGTAACGTAGACTATAATAGAGATGAGATGAAACTCAAACCGAAAGACTAGACAAAACTAGACTTGAAAAGTATGTCGGGATGAAACGGATCACGAAGGGTGAGATAAGACTCATATCATGAGATGAAACTCAAACTAGAAGACTAGACAAATCTAGGCTCTAAAAGCGTCATAATAGGACAACTACGAGTCCTATATAAGCAAGGTGAGTAAGAGTCGTGATTCTAGGACACACCTTGTCTCAGCAGTGGCAGAGTGAGAAGCGTGACAAACCAAAGGTATGAAAGAGGCAGGTCAACCAAGGATAGGCAGTAGAGCGAAGATGATTGAATCGAGGTGACATCAAGCGAGACAAAACTCGACTCGATAGAACTAGAAGCGACACTTTCTAGAAATAGTACCAAGACAAAAACTGGATTTCACGCACGGGAAATGAGACAAAAATCGACCCATAGAAAAGTGATGAGAGTGCATGTTTCTCATAGCACTTGCTGTTCTCAAAGTAAAGGATAGACAATAGACTAGCGGTTGAACCCAATAGTTATATGAGCCATCCCAACCGAAGATGAGCGGTAGTGAGCAGTTGAATCTACGAGATGTGAGGAAAGGTTTCAACCTGAGATAGACAGTATGATGGAACTGAAAGAATCACAAGAGTAAGAAACAAAACAAGATAAAACTCGACTCATGAAGCCTAGTTAGACAAAACAAACTAGATGAGTACCAGGACAACAACTGGATTTCATGCGCGGGTAATGAGACAAAACTCGACCCAAAGCAAAGTGATTAGAGCGTACTTCCAA
Source organism: Vicia sativa (assembly GCA_021764765.1). Classification (NCBI taxonomy): domain Eukaryota; kingdom Viridiplantae; phylum Streptophyta; class Magnoliopsida; order Fabales; family Fabaceae; genus Vicia; species Vicia sativa. The sequence goes on from CM038794.1 coordinate 61,119,383, forward strand.
AACACTTGCTGAAATGCTTATCAGGACAAAACTGACATTTGAAAGATATATTTGGTGGACATTGAAATGAACCAACAAAGGTAGTAAGGACTAAACCAATGAAATTGCACCAGAGAGAAACTGGGCTACAACCACAAGGTTGAGTAAACACTCAACCAAATTGAATGATCAACAAAATACTTGTATGGAGATACTGAGGATAGAGGCCTCACTGGGGAAATAATCTAAAATTAGCAGATTCATTGGGGAACATAGTAGCAATAAAGGCTTATGTTTCAATGCATGTTTGATACTTTTTCTATGGAGTAAAGTTCCAAAAGATTATGGAAAATCACACTTTGAGGATGCAATGTAATGATGCATGATTAAATGTTTCACCGGGGAAAGGCTAATCGAAAAGCCAATCAAGCACCAAGCCAAAACTTGATAAGACTTACAAAAATAAATTGCAAAACCCACTGGGGAGAGAATCTTCAAAGAGATTAAACTCTGCGGGGAGCAACAACTTGTGTAACCAGTAGAAATAGGCTACCATCACTGAGGAAGGGTTGCAAAAATAAATTGCATACTTCATTGGAGAAGTAATTCTGGATGAAATTGTTGACTCTGATAAGATGCCAAATGAAATCGGGAAAAGACAGAGAAGATCCAGGCGAAACAGTGACTTCTGAAGAGGAAATCCAAATGGAGACTGGACTTCAATGGGGAATATACCAAACGTCACAGAGATAAAGATTCCTTTGAGTTCATGGGGAGCAACCAATCTTTGGTCAATGATAGGAGAAAATCTACACACGACTCTTGCAATATTCATTGGGGATACTCACTAGGGATGCACAACCACAAAAGCATACGTCTCGGGCGATACTCATTAAGGAGATGTGCGAGTTTTTAGAAATAGAAGTCCAGGTCGAATAGTTCACCCAGGCATGAAGAAACAAGAAACCTCATATATGACAGCTCCTCTGGGGAAATGAGGGGGACAACTCCACTGGGGAAATGAGAGAGGAAACTCCACTGGGGGAAAGGGGAATATTGTGCCGCAACCTTGAAAGAAAATTTCTTCGCTGGGGAGAGGAGAAACCTTGAAGAAGAAGAAATCTTAGATGAATAACTAACACACTGGGGAAGAGGGGGTGATTCCTGAATAAGAACTTCCAAGTGCAACAACCTGACTGGGGAATTAAAGGGGTCATCAATAAACCTTCCTCCTCGAATGGACATTCTTCTGTGAACACCACAATAACATCACTTCATTGGGGATAAAGATTCTTAATCAAGAAATGTCACCAATCACAACCTATCAGACAAAAACTCTCCACTTGACGATACTGGGGAATAAACAACCTTCAGGTAAAAACTGGGGAATCATCCGGATATACTCTCTTCACTTTGGGAGACTTGCTGGGGTGAAGTAGAGACTTCGGTGTCGTTGGGGATGCCCCATGCTGGAAATACTTCATATGATCAACCCTGTCAATTCAATCAAACCAAACCTGCCCCAAGTCTAAAATAAAATGAAACTCACTGTGGAGAATCTCTGTAGAAATACAGATAGCACTAATTCAAGATAAGATGCCCCAGATTATCATCAATTCCATAGGGTCGAAGCCCCCTCTTTTCACAAGATTAAATCCTTCTTTGGTGCTCATTGCACACTCACTTGATATCAAACAGTTGTTTCGCATACAAGAAATTTTTTTATTATGACAATGAAAATTCAAATGCAACACCTATGTAAGTCTTGAAGTTTTTATGAAAAAGTACCATGACTTCTTGTGAACAAAATGCTTTTAGAACACAAAATTTCCCTTTTTTAGAATGACAAACAAACATATGATGCCAACGTAAAAATTAGCGCACAATTTAGGAGTCAGGAAAATGTTATCTTATCGTAGTATGCTTTCGAATTAACCCATGCTTCAGTTAGGACTTCTGAGGGTTGTAACGTGGCCTGGTTCACGGTTTTCAAAAAAAAGATTTTTAGGCTCAAAATATCTGGTGCCCACCCCCTTCGTGATGTTCTCCAATCCTAGATTCAGTCAACTTGATACGAGCATTCTACTCTCAAAGGAGTATGGTATGGTTGCTTCTGCTGAGGATTTCTTGAAAAAGCTCGAGGAATCCCACAAGATTTACGGACATGATAGTCACGCACCTCTAATTTTGGTGTCAGATCACACGACTTTGCTCTCTTACTGAGAACCTTTCTTTTTTCAAAGCTTTGCCCTCCTTTTTGCCTAAGTGACTTAGTACCAAGTTCGACTTAGCGGGCTTTTTATTCATCATTTTTTCATTTCTCTCTCTTTTTTTCTCTTTTTTTTTTTATAAATTGTGTGATCCCTATACCATCTTCAATTTGATGGAAGTGATTGTGCATGTCTGAGTCTTTGAAGGATTCCACGTTCATAAATAAAGGTTGATCGTTGCAGTTTGGACTTTCCTCAGCCTTTTGGAGGATAACCATTGTTGTATCCTTGAATTACACGCTTCTGAATGCTCTATCAGATTAACTGAACACTACCCTGCCCCAGGTTAGGAAAATAAGGGTTTTTTCTGAATAGAAAAGAAACTCCTACTTCAAGGCTCAAAGGGGTTAACGAGGGTCTATCTCCCTTATATCTCCAGTGTTTGGGAATTGAAAGAAGGCCTATACATCATCAACAGGGTTCTACTCTAAAGCATACAAATCAAAGATTGACATCTTAGAATCGTCATCCTCCCCCCAATCTTTGCCTAAGCAAAAGACTTGGTGAAGTTGGCATCAATATGCAAGCAAGTCATTTTATGAGCGATAGCAAATGGATGAGTGATAACAGAGATACAGACATACTTAATGCATTAAGATTTTCATTCAAAAATAAACAATTTTTTTCGTGATAACAATGTTTAATAAAAAAAACAAGGGTGCAAATGAAAATGCAGTAAAGAAACTCAAGATTGCCATTATTGAGGAGACTCGACTCCGTCTGGACTTCTTGATTCTGACGACTTTCTACAGTCTTGATGCTCTTGGACTCATCAAGACTCTTGTCAAGATAAAGATCATGCAATGGCTTTGGGATCTAAACTCTTCAAGATCCAAAGACTCTTGATGTTCTTGGACTCATCATGACTTTGGGAGACTCGACTCCTCTCTCTATCACACAAGAGCGAAACTTCACAAGATAAAGATCATGCAATGGCTTGCCAAACAGAATTGGCTCTCGAAATACACCGCTCATGAACGATCTCCAAGAGTTGGCACAAACATCTCAACAAAAGGGCACCATCAGATCTAAAAATGTTATCTACTTTTCAATTATCATTATTGTGCAGGAACCATCAAAGTTTTTTCAAATGCAAGTAATTATCATGGAAATATTGGACGTTTTATTAAACAATTGAAAAACTGCAAGAAATAAAGACAAAGAAGTTTCTTTCACATTAATTTAAGACTGGCCATCAAAAGGCACTTACAAAAAGATGCACCTCCTACAAAGGGGTAGTTGACCTAAAATATAAAAATGGAAGAAAATTACAAAAGTGGCAATGCAGTAATAGATGACCAACGATCTATGATTCTGCTACTGCTCATACAACCAACAAGCTAGGCGAAGAACTTCTTTAACATGTCAGCATTCACCGGGAGCGGGAAATCTTCACCGTCCATAGTTGTGAGCATCATGGCCCCACCAGAGAAAACCTTCTTGACCATAAAAGGTCCTTCATAAGTCGGAGTCCACTTTCCCTTGGGATCACCTTGAGGAAGAATTATCCTTTTAAGGACCAAATCATCTGCCTGATAAAACTAAGGACGCACCCTCTTGTCGAAAGCCTTTCTCATCCTCTTTTGATACACTTGGCCATGACACACAACTGCCAGAAGATTCTCGTCAATGAGGTTTAGATCTAACCGATTATGCACCCACTCGGCTTCGTCGAGTTCAGCCTCTTTCATGATTCTTAAAGAAGGAATTTCAACCTCCATAGGTAACACTGCTTCCATCCCATACACAAGGGAGAACGAGGTTACCCCGGTCGACGTGCGCGCTGAGGTACGATATCCATGCAAAGCGAAAGGCAACATCTCATGCCAATCCTTGTAGGTTACCACCATCTTCTGCACTATCTTCTTAATGTTCTTATTTGCAGCCTCGACGACACCGTTCATCTTCGGACGATATGGAGAGGAATTATGATGTTTGATCTTGAAAGTCTCACAAAGCTCCTTCATTGTCTTGTTATTGAGATTGGACCCATTATCAGTGATGATTTTCTCAGGGACCCCATAGCGGCAAATGATATTGTGCTTGATGAAACGGGCCACAACTTGCTTGGTGACATTAGCAAAAGAAGAAGCTTCCACCCATTTGGTGAAATAATCTATAGCAACCAAGATGAAACGATGGCCATTAGAAGCGGTCGGCTAAATCTTTCCAATCATATCAATGCCCCACATTGCAAAGGGCCATGGAGATCTCAACACATTCAAAGGCACAGGAGGAACATGCACTTTATCAGCATACACTTGACACTTGTAGCAAACCCTAGCATGATTATAACAGTCTGTTTCCATAGTGGACCAATAATAGCCAGCCCTCAATATCTTCTTGGCCATGGTGTGACCACTGGAATGAGTCCCGAAAGCACCTTCATGCATTTCTTCGGTGATCTTCGACGCTTCATTCTTATCTACACATCTGAGAACATGCCATCATAATTTCTCTTGTAAAAAATACCATTGCTGAGGAAGAACTTTGCAGCGGACCTCCTTAGAAACTTCTTATCTGTGATGGACGCTTCTTCTGGATACTCTTGAGTTTCTAAGTATCTCTTGACATCATAGAACCAAGACCATCCAATTCCACTTCCGCTTCAAAACAAAAAGCTGGCTCATCTAACCTTCTAATAGTAATCGAAGGCGCCTCATTAGCCCACTTCACCTTGAACATGGATGATAAAGTGGCCAATGCATCTGCAAGATGATTCTCCTCTCTGGAGATATGCTCGAACGTGATCTCTTCAAAGTAAGGAATCAACTTCATCACATGCTCGCGATAAGGAATCAAATTTTGATGACGAGTTTCTCAATCACCGTTAATTTGACTGATAACGAGATTAGAATCCCCAAAAACCTTCAAGAACTTGATACGCAAGTCAATTGCCGCTTCAATTCCATAAATACAGGCTTCATACTCTGCCAGGTTGTTAGTGCAGTCAAAACAAATCCGGGCTGTAAAAAGAATATGGAAACCCTCGGGGGAGGTGATAACAGCCCCTGCACCATTACCCATTGCATTCGACGCCCCATCAAACACCATCATCCACTGTGACCCTGGCTCAGGCCCTTCCTCTGGACCGGTAATGTTGCAGTCTCTAATGTACAAGATGTCTTCATCCGGGAACTCAAACTTCATCGGTTGATAGTCATCCACAGGTTGCTGAGCAAGATAATCAGCCTGGACACTGCCCTTGATTGCTTTCTGGGTGGTATACTGGATATCATATTCTGTCAAAATCATCTGCCAACGGGCAACTCGGCCGGTAAGAGTTGGCTTCTCAAATATGAACTTAATGGGATCCATCTTAGAAATCAGATAAGTAGTATGCGTCCACATGTACTACCTCAAACGTTTAGAAGCCCATGCTAGTGCGCAACACGTCTTCTCAAGCAAAGAATACCTTGACTCACACTCGTTGAACTTCTTACTCAGATAATAGATGGCTTGTTCTTTCTTTCCGGTCTCATCATGCTGGCCAAGCACACAACCCATGGAATTTTCCATAACCGTTAGATACATGATCAGTGGCTTTCCCTCAACTGGCGGCACAAGTATCGGAGGCTCTTGAAAATATCCCTTGATTCTTTCAAATGCCATCTAACAATCATCATTCCAAACAACTTCTTGATTCTTCTTAGCAACTTGAATAAGGGCTCACAAGTGGCAGTAAGATGAGATATGAACATGGAGATATAATTCAACCTCCCCAAGAAACCACGAACTTCCTTCTCTGTCTTTGGCTCAGGCATCTCTTGTATCGCCTTCACTTTGGCAGGATAAACTTCAATACCTTTCTCACTCACAATGAAGCCCAACAACTTCCTTCCCTGACCTCACCCCAAAGGTGCACTTGTTCGGATTCAACCTTAGCCTGAACTTCCTTAATCTTTCAAACAATTTCTACAAATCAACCAAATGTTCTTCCTCTGTTTGAGACTTCGCAATCATATCATCAACATAAACTTCAACCTCTCTATGCATCATGTCGTGAAAGAGAGTGACCATTGCACGTTGATATGTTGCCCCTGCATTCTTCAGACCGAAAGGCATAACCTTGTAATAAAAAGTTCCCCAAGGTGTGATGAATGTAGTCTTTTCCATATCATCAGGTGCCATCTTAATTTGATTATAGCCAGAAAATCCATCCATGAAAGAGAAGACCTTGGCTTGAGCAGTATTAACAACCAGAATATCAATATGAGGGAGCGGAAAATCATCTTTAGGGCTTGCTCTATTCAAATCCCTGTAGTCGACACACATCTGGACCTTACCATCTTTCTTAGGAACCGACACAATGTTTGCAACCCATGATGGATATGAGACAACCTTTAGAAAACCGGCATCTAGTTGCTTCTGTACCTCCTCTTTGATCTTCTTAGACATCTCTGGATGAGTCCTTCGAAGTTTCTGCTTAACTGGAGGACAATCTTCCCGGAGAGGCAGCTTGTGTACCACAATATCTGTGTCCAAACCTGGCATATCCTCATAAGACCATGCGAACACATCAACATTCTCTCAGAGCATATCTATCAACCTTGCCTTCACACTTGCTTCCAAATCGGCCCCTATTCTGATCTCTTTCTTCGCTTCGTCTGTACCCAAATTAACCAACTCTAGAGGCTCTTCATGCGGCTGAATAACCTTCTTCTCTTCTCGTTCTAGCAATCTGGCTAACTCTGCAGGGAGTTCACAATCTTCATCACTTCCCTCCTACGCTTGGTGAATCGGATTGTCGAAGTCATAACGAGCAATAGCGGAATTATGATCATTGGTATCTGATGTGGACATGTATCTGCATGATTAATTTTTGTTTTAATGATAGTGTGTGAAGAATAAAAACATTGCCATATTTTCTTTTAGAAAAACAAATAAATGGTAAAAGTGAAAGCGAAAATAACACAAAAGTTTGAATAAGAACGTCCTTTATTTCATGACAAAAACTGCAATGTGAAACATGGTGTCCCTACACAATGATTCACTACGCCTTGGGCAGAGCGTAGGAATTATGGAATGATAAAGAAAAAACAAGAAAATTACTCCTCAGCGGTTGTAACTTGAATGATGTCCTCAGATGTCCAATTCTTCAACTCACTGCCCGGGATGCATGGGCGAATCCAATCCTCTATGTTGAAAACATCATCTTCATCATCAATTGCATTGACTTGATCTTTCTTCTTAATGCCGGCACTAGCAAACTTGACAAGGGTAGACGAATCAGGAGCTTTGAGAATCTGTCTGCGCAAAATGGGATCAAATCCCAAGCCAAACCTGTTAAACTTCAGAGCAACCTCCATAACGCTGCCCCAACCTTCAGGGTGACCAGCCTCGAGCAGGGCTCGAGCATCTTTCAATGACGTCAGAGGGGTCTCAACTTTCTTCTTAACCTCAACATCCGGAGTCTTGATCATTGGAACAGTCTCAAAAGCTTGAAACGAGGTCTCGTGTATTTCACCCTCAATTTCCACATAGCGGAAAGAAGCCAAGTGGCTTACAATATACTCCTCCTCGCCACAAACAGTAATTGTCTTTCCATCAAGAGGATACTTGAGTTTCTGATGAAGGGTGGAAGTGACTGCACCAACCTTATGGATCCAAGGACGTCCCAAAAGACAACAATAGGCCGGATTAATGTCCATCACATAAAAAGTGGAAGTAAAGATTTTTGGGCCCACCTTAATCGGTAAATCAATCTTTCCAAACATAGACCTCTTTGAGCCATCAAACGCCTTTACAACAAGGTCACTGGGACGCAACTCCAAACCAGCATAATCAATCTTTATGAGTGCCTTCTTGGGTAATACATTCAACGACGACCCGGTATCCACCAAAACCCTTGACAAGGTTGTGCCCTTGCACTCCATAGAGATGTGCAGAGCTTTGTTATGATTACGGCCCTCGGGTGGAAGATCAAAATCTGTGAAACCTAACCCATTTCTGGCTGATATACTAGCACATACTGTTTCAAACTGACCCACTGTAATCTCTTGGGGAACAAAAGCATTCTTCAACAGTTTCATTAGAGCATTCCTATGAGCCTCAGAATAGATCAACAAAGACAACATAGACATCTTAGATGGGGTGCGATGTAACTGCTCAACAATATTATAGTCACTCCTTCTTATCAATCTCATCAACTCTTCAACCTCGGCTTCTGGAGTCGAAGACACATCAGGTGGACTAAGAGGCTTAGGAACATTAGTCTGCTCAGATCCTTGACCATCAACCATCACTTGCTTGCCTTTCGCCTTAGCTAAAGCATCTGCCTAACTCTGAAGATTTGGGGGATTTAATACCCTTCCACTTCTCATCAAACGACCTTCACCGGAAAAGCTATTGACATCCACATCATTATCTTTCACAAAATTGTTCTCAGACGGACCAGAGTCTTGTTTAACCCCGTGATAATACACATCAGCACCATAGTGCCAAGGAATCTCCTTCTCACTATCATACGACATAGGACTAGGCAAAGTAATCATTAGTGGTACTGGCTTAACAGCCACAGGAATTCTTCTAGGAGTAAACAGAATAGAAACCACCGAAACATCTGCTGGAGTCACCTTTCTGTACTTCCTGGCTCTACCAAGCTGAAGAGAACCATCATTTATCAATTCCTGAATACGCCCCTTTAGGGCATCACAATCTTTTGGCTGTTCCACACACTTGCAACAAACTGGGTCACAACCCGGGAAAATACCATTGTCACTTAAATACCTCTTGACATAAGGAAAAGAAGTAGTCACATGATTAACATCCATAACCAGATCCAACCATTTGCCATCCCCAATAATGGAATTAACAGCTGCGCCGTCATGTGATGACATAGGATGCTGAATAACATTGGGTCCCACTGCAGCTTCAAACTGAATAGCCTTGGAATCAAGCAAATCCTGAATCTTGCACTTCAGAGCATAATAATTCTCAATTGAATGACCCACACCACCAGGATTAGGATTAACAGGCATCTGCCTCAGACTAACCAACTTCAGATCAAGCAGATGTTGTAAGGCTTGGGCATAGCACATGGGCAACAAATCAAACTTCCTTGGGTATAGCTCAGCCTATATTGTTTCTCCTGCCATTACCAATTCAGCAAAACCTGCAGATGTATCCCCGATCATACGATCGTAGAAAGGCCCTTGTAGAGTATTCATGAACATGTCAATTAGTTCTCTCTCCAACAGAGGAGGTTGAACTCTTGCAGCCAACTCGCGCCATTTTTGCGCATACTCCTTAAAAGATTCACTCAGACCCTGTGACAAACTTTGCAACTGAGTACGATTAGGTGCTAGATCCCTATTGTAATTATAATGCCTAACAAAAGCATGAACCAAGTCATTCCAACAGTGAATGTGGGCCCTTTCTAGCTTTATATACCATTCCAGGGGTGCACCAGTCAAACTATCCTGGAAATAGTGAATCAACAACCCCTGATCATGAGTATGAACTAACATCTTCCTGAAGTAAGCGGTGGCATGGGTCACTGGACAAGACGAACCATTGTATTCCTCAAACAGCGGAGGCTTGAATTTTGGGGGAACCTCACCCCTGATACCAAACCAAGATCATTAGCATCCATGCCAAAGACGCCTTCACCCTCAACAGCCTTCAGACGTTCCTCCAACTGGCGATACCTCCTGTCTTCAATTGGAAATGGGGTCGAATGAACAGAAAAACCATCTTCTTCAAAATCATGATCACGCTCCTGATTACCCCTCACAACAATCGGATTACCTACGGTTCCCTCTGTGAGAGCACGGAGATGGAGAAACTACCACACATTAGCACAGAAGATCAAAGGATTTCCTTGAGGTCCGGAAGATTCATGAAAGTCCGGTCTTGCACATGATCCTGCCTGAAATATCGACAAACACCCGATTCTCACGCATCAGCACAGTTCGTAGTTGTTGACAGGCGATCAACTCATCTTGTCTGCGGTTTGAATTCGTGATTGCTTCCATGAACTGAGTCATCTGGGTAGCCATCTAGATCCTCAACTCAGCAAGCTCTGCTTGTACTTGCTCTATCTGCCTCGGAAAATTACTTCGGGTAGAGTAGCGGTGAATTGTCGTCTTGAATCTCCTCTGATAATAAAGGTAAAGTCAGAATAAGAACACCAACTGGAAACCTGTTATGCATGAGGTATGTATATGCATGAACGTATATGCAATGCATGCAATGACATGTTTATATATTTCCAGGATTCTAACACTCGTAGCCAAGTTTTTGGGCAATAGCAAAAGATAAAATGACGAACACCAATTGAATCAAATCTCATTAAAATAACAGAAACAACAAGATACAAATAGTTCCTCAAAATATCTCAACAATAATGCAACCCAAGATGCTAAAGATTCTGACAACAAGCAAAGTAAAGAAATGGAAACCCATCAATAAGCCTGATGGTGATTCTCTTTTGAAACATAAGATGAAATAACAAGCCTAAAAATCTGACATAGGGAAGCCTGCAGACTCCTGAATTCCCAACTGAAGCTTGAGCTGCCTAATTTCTTCTATGGCCAAAGGTAGCTGAACATCCTTCTGTCTGAGCTGATCTTCAAATGTTGCTCTCTGAGTAGCTTCCTTTAGAATTTTCCTTTCTAGGATCCTGATCTTTGCTTTATGCTTCTTCTCCAACTCAACCTTAAAATCTTTGCTTTTCTTCTCAATCTCCACTATAGCCCTCACGTAATCTGTCAATGGTATCATCCCCTCTTCGGACCTAGATCTCTTCTTTACGGCATCAAATGTCTTTCCCTCGAACTTCTTGAGCTTGTGAGCCAACTGATTCTTCTCTTGGGTAGAAACCAAACATCTCACGTTCAGAGTCTCTTTTTCTTCTATCAGAAGGAGGTTCTGAGCGTGCACTCACTCGTAATATCCCTTAGGCACAACATCTGGAACAATAGCAACTTGGGGATGGAAAGGTGCAACTCCGGTAATAGAAGGCCACTGTCGATATTTGTTTCTCTCTTCAATCCACTGAACAAATGATGCATAAGCTGTAGGATCCTTCTTGCCAAAGAACTGTCCTCCTTCAATGTGAATTTCTTTCCAAGCTTGAACAGCTCTCTCCAAAGATCCGGTAATATCTAGTATGTCAAAGCACAAAGTCTCTCGCACACATTCTTCATTAGGAGGGCCTATCATAGTATATCCCAATTGCCTCAAAGCAAGGAATGTATTATAATTGACGCCACCTCGAATACCTATAAGAGGTACATTAGGGAACTCCCCACAACGAACAATTATATTTTCTCTATCTGTCTTAGTCACAACATGCCTATACCAACTGATATCCTGAGATGTGAGAGCCATCAAGCGAGGCACCCACCGTATAGTATACTGAGTATCCACAAAAGTACCGGCATGAGGGAGGAAACTTTGGAACCATTGGTACAAAAGTGGAGCGCAACAATGGACCAAACCACCCTTTCCTTTGTAACTCTTTGAATGAATGGAATGATACAAATCTCCCAAGAGAGTGGGAACATGATTCTTCTGAATGAACAAAGTGATAGCATTCTCATGAATGAATTTAGGCTCATTCGGGAACAAGACCATGCCATATATACAACAAGCCAAGATGGCATTGAAACCTCTCCAATCGAACTTCGTAGCTTTAGCATTAGCTTCTCTCAATAGGAACCCCAAATGAAAACCTTTCACCGCCCCCTTTGTTGCGGCATTAGCTGAAATCACCGACTTCTCTAGGAATAAGGCAGCAGCAATCTGATCATCAGTAGGTTTCCCCATAGCAATGTGAAAAGGTACTTGATGAAGCACTGGACTGTCTGAAAGATCGGAATACTCTACCAAGGTAGGTAGCAACAAGTAATCTGGAAACACAAAGCATCTTAACTCACGATCGTAGAACTGGAACAAAGCGTTAAGACCATCTTCCTAGTATTCACTGAGAGGGTACTTCAAATATGACAGAATCCTTCTATAGTCTTGGTAAACTCAACAAAAACCTTAGGAGGGGACCTCTAGGCCAACAAAATCAAACTCTCAAGAGCTGGAGCAGGAAACTTGTACACTAGATGACGTCTGTAATTAGTCTTCTTTTCAGTATCCATCTTTTAGAAGTGACCCAATAACCTGACTCGGAGATTAGTAATCTTGGAAATGATAAAACATGTATGTTAAAAAGAATAGATGCAATTTACAAAATGTTTCATGAATGCAATAGGACCGAAGCTCCATTTCTGAACATTGTTTTGCTGGTGAAGTAAGCCATAAGTAACAGAACCAATAACCAAAGAACCCAAGTAACATAAGTCAGCATTTGTACCTGTCCCAACCCAACCTCACGTAGAAACATCCGTCTATCCTATATGTCACTGGCCTGGGTAGTGGGCTTTTTACCTCAAGTAACACCCACCCACCAAAAAAAAACAACAACAGCCCAACAGCCACAGAATAATATAGCCAAATGCAGATGCATGCAAACATGTACAAGTATATATATACAAATAATAAAAACAAGCTATAAAGAAATGATCAAAAAGATAAAACACCCAAAAGAAAAGAAAACAAAAGCTAGGATCGACTTCTGAACGGACCAGCAATAGGTCACCCATCCCCAGTGAAGTCGCCAGCTGAAACACCTGGCCGAAAATCAAAGGATATAACTATATATCAATGAAGTCTCCATCGAACGTTTTTATCCCACCAAGAGGGAAAGGTAAACATCGAGTAAACCTGAAATGGAGAAATCATGGTCTTGCGACCAAGAGATCGAGTAAGGAAGTCTGTTACGCGAGGGGAAGGGATTAGCACCCCACGCGCCCGTAGTACTCTACGGTATCCGCTTTTACTTTCTATCTAATGGGTGTAAAGGTCTAACTATATTTGTATATGGTATAATGCATACAAAAAGACAAGAAGAGTAAAGAAAAGAATAAAAGAAAACACGGGGAAAAGAAGGAAATATTTACAAAGGTTGCTCGATCTAACCCCGCGACAGGATGCCTACGTATTCCCTCGTGCAATGGAAAAGTCAGAGCACCGTAGTTCGGCTCACTTGTTATGGTTGGTTTGTGTTTTTTAAATTAGAAGACAAAACAACAAACGATGACGAAACACCTCCATGATGACGAAACATCAGCTACAGACGGGATGACAAAACATCAGAAGACGGGATGACGAAACATCAGCAAACAGGATGAAGAGACATCAAAGGATGAGATGGCGAAACATCAGAGGAAGAGATGGCGGAACATCAGCAACAGGACGGCGAAGCATCAACAGCAAACAGGATGACGAAACAACCTAGACTAATTGGTTTGTATCTTTTACTTTGGAAAAAGTTTCAGATTATTAGAATGTTTTAATGCACTCGACAAAAACAAGATTTTAGTTTTAAGGATACAAAAGGATAAAGGTAAAATGGATAAGGCAAACTAACCTACGTCTAAATCCTAATGTTATCATGCAAGGTTGACCCTAAGTTAAGGGTATAAACAAAGGGAAGAATCTACCTAAAGTTATCATACATGGATACCTAACTTAATGTCTAAACTCGATGACTAAGTTAATCGAGGAAACCTAAGGGGAACCTATAAAATCAATCATCTTGGTTGGAAAACCAAGTGAGAAGAGGGGTAGAATCAAGTAAAGTGTTTTGGCAACAACACACAAACTAAGGACCAACAAGTGCTAAGGAGAAAGAAGAAGAAGAAAGAAGAAAATGCAATGAAATTCGAATGAATTATGCTCATGCAAAGTGTCATGTGAAGTGAGGTAATTATACACAAAATGCATTTACAAGGTTATACAAATCCTTAACATACATCAAACATCATTATAAACACCCACAAGTAAGTTAGTTCACAAACTAGGTCGAAACTAATCCTAAAAGCATGCAAGGAGCTAATTGTGCGAAGCGATGGACTTAGATGAAGCTAATAGGCAATTAATGAATATAATGACATAAAAGTAACTATCTAATCATGTTAATTCTCATTTACATCATGCAAAATAAACCACAAAGATTCAAGAGCAAAAAATAAATCTACCGAAAGTGCACAATCATGCAAAGAACGTGTGTAGTGAAGTGCACCTAGGTGTGTGAGGCTTATGACATGAGAAGAATGTGTCAAGATGAAGAGACTACAGTAGAAACATCATGTGAATGAATTAATAATCAAACCATAAAATAAATTTCATGAGGGTGCAATTACAACATTGGTGCGAAAACTAGTTGGAGTGCTTAGCCCTAAAGGTGTTTACAATCTAAAAGAAGCCATGAAAAGGAAAAGATGAAGAGAAATGAGTCAAGAGATGGTAGAATACACAAGTTACAGTAGTGAACATGTTATTTCATCAACAAAATCATTTAAACATGCGTATAAAGAATTCAAAAGCAAAACACTAAAGAGAAATCCATTCGATTCGTGCAAGTGCAGGTAGACATGTGCATGTATGTGTGTGTGTGTGTGCTTGTGCATGCATGTGCTAAGTGTCAAATGGTGTTGGGATCATAGATGATATGTGATGGAAATCTACTCAAGTTATGCATTATCAAGTCATGAGATGCTTCAAATTGTACACATACAACATCTACACAAGGACTAGTTAAAAACTTATCCTAGAATGCAACTAAAGATGGAGTGAAGCATGGTTGAGGCATGAATGCAAAAGGATGAAGCTAAGGGCATAAAAAGATGTAGAAGGCAGTATCTAGCATGGAAATAATTCATAATCATCATATACATGTTCATTATTTACAATGCACAAACAAAAACAACTAGGAAAAGTTTAAGCATGCATCTAGAAGTGCGTGGTGAATGTGTTTAGATGAATGTGTCCTAAAACGTTTGTGTCAAGTGTTGTGTACAAATGACATGGATGATGAGGATGTAAACATGATGCTCACATAAACACAAACCAATTAACAAATCATACTCTACAATTACTCATAATGCAAAGGTTAGTAGTGGAAATGGATGATTCTAAACCGTAGAATTAATTTGAAACATGCATACTAGCTAATGGGTTAATCATGATGAAAGGCAAGATGGAGAAGGAATGTAACGCACAAGGTCAGTAGCTTAAGACCTAAGTAAACTATAAACAAAATCAATTCAAATAAAGTGGAAAACTTACACACACATGTTCATTGGATGAAACATCTAAACTAGTTAAACATGACACTTAAGAAAGATTTAAACAAAGTAGTTTTAATTGGAAAATTAAAACCATGTGTGAATTGTGTCATAAGTTTAACTCAATATATGATTCATGAGCAACCAAATGTAGGAGATAAAGCTTACATACACAACCAAATCATCTATTTAATAAACAAAATCATCCAAAGCAAGATACCACCTATCTTAGATCAAATATCATTGATTAAGATTTGTAGGAAAGGAAAGATGTCTTGTATGTCATAGGGTGATGATAGAACCATCACAAGATGTTTTTCATGAGCTTAGAGTAATGTCAATTGAAGTGACATGCCCCAAGTCATGAACCTATAATCCCTCAAGGTATGTTTCAACCAAACAATAGAAGAAGAAAAGGGAAAATCTAGCACTTCTAGGTCATCATGATGACATTACAATTGAGTGAAACTCAATGAATCAAAGAGCATTGAGTTATTGATTACATAATGTATAAGGTAAGAAGTAAAAATCAAATATCTAATTGGAATTGGATTGCTAGAACCATGTATGAGGCATACAACACAAGTGGTACAACCAAAAGCATAAATTGGTAACATTCTAATCAACAAAAGTTGCATGAGCTTGAGCAAATTAGGGGCTTAGATGAATCAATCACACTGGAATCAAGGCCCTAATTATGCTATAAGGATGAAATAAGGGAGTGAGAAGTAAATTCTTAAAAAATTGCATGAATGCATACCTCACCTTACAATCCATGCACAAGGATGCAACAAATGAAATGAAGATCAAACTTCTAACTAAAGATCAAGGTGATCCTTTGAGGTCAAATGTCTCTCAAGTCTTAAAAGACTATCCTTGAGGTTATCATTCCCCCTAAACTTCAATTAGAAACACAAACTACACAAGAGAAGGGTCAAAGAACCAATGCATTATCAAAATAGGGTTTCAAGAACCATGGGAACTTTGTGCTCAAGGTAGGAACTTAATGACTAACATGAGATTTTCAATGAATGAGAATATGTCACATATCACTAGAGCACTCAAATGATCATCACATACCCAAAGCTTGACCTTAAATCATATCCACAAACTTCAAATTGAAGCTAGACTCAATTACACTATGCCTCAAGGTATGCTCATTTTAGAAATTCCACAAAAATAGGAAAATGGAAGATAAAATCCAAGTAAAAATGAAATGAGGAGCTCAAATCTCTTACAAGTCAGGGACATATCTTTGCCCAAGTTAAAAAGTCATGGAAAGGTCAAAACAAAATTCAAAAAAAGTCAATACTATCAATGTTTGTGCTCATATGACCAAATAACAAGGAAAAATTAGTATAAAATGTAAAAGTCAGAAATAAAAATCTATAAAAATTAGAAACAATGACTTAACATGCTAAACATGGTTAGAAATATTTTTTGGCATTTTTATTTTCAAGAAAAAAATGGTAAAAAACCAATAAAATGCAAAATGGATAATGCAAGTTATGTATTTAATGCTAAAATTGATTTAATTATGCAAAAATGACAAAATTGTAAAATAAAAAAAAATGCATGAAGTATGATTTAAATGAGCTAGAATATTTTTTATTCATTTTTTATATGCATGAAAGTATTTTTTAATGCTTTAAATATGCATGAAATGCAATATAATGCATAAAATTGTCTAAAAATAGAAAAAATGCAAGAATACTGAAATAAAATTCAGAAATGCATGGGATATGATTTAAGTGGATCAAATTATTTTTTTTGTATATTTTATATACATGGAAATATTTTTAACAATTTAAATATGCATAAAATGCAATATAATGCATGAATTTATTTAATTATGCAAAAATGCAAGCATTGTAAAATAAAAATCAGAAACTCCAAATTAATCCTCTAGGGGACTCAAATTATTTTTTGTGGAATTTTCTAACATTGGAAAGTATTTTTTAAGAATATTTCAATGGAAATGCAATTAATTAAAGTCATAATTTATTTAACTGATCAAAACATTTTAAAAAAATTGGAAAAACTTCCACAAAATATTTAAAATCATTTTGAGCCTATGGTATTTTTTTTGGAATTTTTGGATTATTTTTGAATGCAAAATTAATTGATGCAAAATGCTAATTATGAACTAATAAAATGAAAATTCAAAAAAATGCATGGACCAATCAGATCGTAACAACACATCGTCTTCAACCTCTAGCATGCCCTAATTCACGTGTTTTTCCAGTTTTGAGCAAGCTACTTCTAGCAATCGTATCTCACTCAATTCTTAACCAAATTAAACGATTCAAAACTCAAAATAAAGATCTCATGGCAAGCTATAACACACAACTTGTAAAACATCAAATGATCCATCATACATCAAGAAATCTGAACGAGAAAATCAAGAAAATCATCCAAAATCTGGATTTTCAGAACTTCATGCTATGCAATATGCTTCACAAACAGCTCAAATTATACATCAAACCTAGTGTTTGGCCAGCTAACCACGCATACATATTATCAAATTCATCAAATGCAAGCTAGAAATTCAGATTCAAAGTTTGAAGGTTACCTCTTGATTTGGAAAATAAATCCAAATATGCCTCTGGATTTGAAGAGAAAATACCACAATCTTGCTCTTAGATCTTCAATGGAGCTTGAATGATGAAGAAAATCCACTTCAAAACCGATTCGTAATAACTTCCATGTGAGAAAATTTGAGAAAATGCAGAGGGATTTGGATCTGGAAAACGAGAGAGAGGAAGCTGCTTGGCTCAAGTGTGACCTCTTACTTAGAATGTGTGAGAAATAGAGAGGGTAGCTTGGTCCTTTTTCTCCAAAAATCCGTTAGTGCAAAAAATTATAAAAATGGTATCTTTGGCATGGCTTGCGTTTTGCTCTCTTTCTTGCTTACTTCCATGCGTTTTGATGAGCTGGATCAGTAGTGGAGGCTTGGCTCACGTGGTTTAATCCTCAAGTTTGCTAAAAAGATACAAAAATCAAAATGTGCATGAAAACAATGTGAGCAAAAAATGCTCAAAATGTTTGGCTTTTTAAGGCAAGGAATGTGTGCTAGCTGGCTGCTTCAAATCCCAGCATGCTTGCTTGAAACAAACTTGCACAAAACAAGTTGAAAAATGCACAAAATCAAGCTACTCAAAATCAGCCTTATGCCACCTTGTTCTTCTTCAATTTTCTCACAAATGGCTCGTGCATTCCTTGGCCTTTTGGTACACATCAATAGCCTTTGGCATGAGGATCAAAACAAGCTTTGGTTCACTAAAAATGGGGCAAAAATGAGTGAGATATGATCCTTCAAAGTTGTGCACAAGCAAGGGGAATTCTGGGCAGTCACGCGCGCATCCTGGCTTGCATGGTTGTGCATGGATTCAGCTTCATGACCTCAACTTGTGAGCCTTGTATCTTGATCAATTTTGAACCAAATGACATGATTCAAAGTTTCATTTAAAGCTCTCATGGCATACTTCAAAATGCACGAATTGGTTTTCAAAAATCCCGATTAAATCAAAAGATATAAGCTTCAACATTTTTCCCACCACCTGTTTGTGAAAATTCCTCAAAGAAATGCCCAGAATGCCCAGAAAAATGCAAGCTTGCCCAACCTTGGTCAAAACTTGTGCATGAAACGTCTAACTCAAATATCTCTCAAATGGTGCATTTTTGAGAAATTTCACATAGTGGCAATCTTGTAGGATTTTTTCCAAGCTTTCCAAAAATGTATGTTATGCAACCATTGGATAAAAATTGAGAAAGTTATGATGTGTCAAATTTCCATAGGGTGAACACTTAGAAAAAATTTCAAACTTCAAATAACTTCAAGAACAAGTTAACTCCAATTTCTTCAACTTTCTTGATTTAATGGTGAATTTGTTCATGAAAAATGAAAATATGATCTTTGAATTGATGGTTGACCAAAAGTCCACTTGGTCAACTCCTGACTTTGACCAAAATGACCATTTTGCCCCTTGTGATCAATTGACTTGCTTCTACTCAAAATTGAGCCTCAATATTTCACTCATAGATGTCCAACAACATATAGAAACAAATGAAATCAAGATTGGGTGAAAAATCTGAAGAAATCTTGATTTTACCCATAACCCTAATTTTGCTCCATGTGTTAGGAGATGACCAATCAAGCTTCAAAACCTCAAATCTCCTAAATGTGTTGAGCAATCTTTTGAACCATGATAACTCAAATGATGATAAGAAGGTAATACTTCAAGAAATTGGCTCATCCAAGCTTCAAACTCCATAGAGGACCAAAACCCTAATTTCATCAGATGAATGCCACAGATGAATTTACCACCAAATCTCTTCAAAACTTCAATTAATGTGCGACCAATGGGACAAATGGAATGTCTTGAGGTATAATACACCTTGTGACTTGAAAGAGCAACACATATGGAAACTTGGGATTCCTTCAGAAGGGTATGCTAACCCAATCAACCTCCTTAGCTTGTAGAGATCTTGAGAACCCAAAGAGCTTGGATCTTATCATGAGACATGAATGCAATGCAATATGATGTGTATGATGAAACATAAGCCTAAATCAAGAGGGTAAATTTTGGGGTGCAACAACCGGGAAGCAACCTTAGCAAGGTTTGGAGAAGCTTTGAGAACACTACAACATGAAACTTAGAGAGCTATTCATAGGGAAAAAAGATGGGGAAAATTCTTCTTTAGAATTTGATGAGTTTAGGCTTATGAACAATTTTTTGTTGTAATCATAGGGCTAGGAGTTTGTTGAAGGTACGAAAGTCTTTCGAATTAAAACTTGTAATTCAAATATTTCTTGTCATGGTTTTTTTATAGGAACAAGTTAAACCTTGAATGAAATCTAATAAGTGAATTGCAATTCTTAATCTTTGTTCTTGTATTGAAATAATTCAAGATTTGAAATTCCGAATAACTTTGTGATTGAAATTGAAAGAAGATCCCGGATCTTGTGCATTTTTGTAACGCTTCAAGTTATCAGGACTTGAAAATATCAATGGACAAAACCCCTTCCAATTTGCAATCTAACAATCTAAGCATTATTCTTGATTTTGTAACATATAGTGAACCATGAATCATAAATGAAACTATGATTGTCTTAGAACTCAAATTTATGTCAAATTCCCATGAGTAAAATCCAACCAACTTGCATCTTTAAGGAACTCCAAACTTGCAACTGGTAACAAGTTAAACTTGATTTCTTTTTTGTAATAACAACTTAATCTCAAAACCTTATCAACTCGTTACTCAAGCAACAAAACATAACCAAATAAAAGATAGCGGCCCAATTTGACAACCATAATGAAATCATACATTATAACTTGCGCTTTGGCCTCAACAATCCATGAAATATCAATACCTTAAATCCCCCGATGGTGAAATAAGCCTTGGAATGTGGAGATAAAAGTGACCATGAGAATTTGAGTCCCATGAATTTCTGTTGATGATTGAAAGTGCACTGAGATAAAACTCAGGATAACACTTCGGAGATTATGTGAAAAAGAAGACGCCACAAACTTCAGTAATCAAAACCTTAGCAATTATCAATTCTATGATTAAATAAAGAGTTAAATGAGTTGTCTTGAGGCATGAGAATACTTTGTAACTTGAATGACAAAATAGAGAATATGAGAAACCCTTAGACCGGTTGTCAATACAACCAAATTCCCTATTTTGAAAAGCTTGACAACCAAAATACTTTGATTTAGTAACAATGTATGAAATGCATATGATGCAACATGAGCCACATAAAGTTATCAAAATGTCCAGAGGGTAAATTGTCTGAAAATCCCAAAGAAGATAATTGAGAAATTGTCTGAAGATCTCAAAGAAGATAATTGAGAAATTGTCTAAAGATCTCAAAGAAGATAATTGAGAAATTGTTTGAAGATCTCAAAGAGTTAAGGAATACCTGCAGACCTTAACAAAGATATATGGCTAGAACAATAACAAAATTGTTGTGCACGAAGGTGCGAGGAGCCATGGCATGCTGAATGTCTTAGTCATGTAACTTTCAAGTTACCAACAGAACAAGTTCAGTAGCTCAACCCGAGAATACACTTCTTTGGGGATAAACAAGTTATATCCAGCACTCTGGTGTGATATAGATGTTTATGAAGTCGGTAAATCTTTGTTTCCGACATTTCTGCTGATGAAATATCAATGAACATGTAAAGACATGTTGAACAACTTCCGAGATGACAAAATCTTCAACTTGTATGCAAATAGCTTTACCGGTGATAGAAGAATCAAATTCAGTACCTGCGATTGAAAACTTCTATGGTAATGAGCTTCAATTTGCTGGTGTAATATGGTGGGAGAACTGACTTTGGATTATTTTGCGTTTGATCGCAAATATTGCAGATAGCAAGAGTTGCCACCGACTTTTCTTTTATCCAATTAAGGGAAGGTGAAAAGAACAGGAAAAGACCTTTGTTAGATTCTGAGTAAGGGAGGTGATTATGAAAAGGGAAGGTATTAGCACCCTTTCCATCCGTAGTTATCTACGGGCTCTTAATTGCTTTAGCTCACTTTTAAATCTACTTTCTGTGTGTGTGTTTGAAAAGATTTTTGAAAAGGATATTTCTCTTTGACTTCATAATGATTCACGCTGGAACATATACGAAGTGTTCGGAAATGTTTCGTTTTGGAAAAGAACTTTGTAATGATTCACGCTGGAATGTATACAAAGTGTTTGAAAATGATTTTTTTTAGAAGGTGTGAGGTGTGAAAAGTGCTTTTATAGAGCAAGTAATTAAGAGTCTATTACTTACTTAGAACGGTCATTTCCATGTTATTTTACTTTCCTTTAGAATAGCGCTATCCATACCATTAGTTGGTAGGTAACCTTATTTGTTAGATGTAAAGGGATATTCGAAGGGACATCGGATGTTCATATAAGTCAACTTGTAGGAGTATCCTAGCACATTCGTAGGGACGATCATCACTTTTCGTAGGCAACAATCGAGGGACTAGATCATGTATTCGTAGGCTACATTGATGGTAATCGAGGGACTATGATCTTTGTATCGAAGGGACTATGATGATGTGTTTGCAGGCAATGGTGCTAGGATACCTCTACGTTCAAGGGACTTGACCATTTATTCGAAAGGCAACAAGAGAGAATACCCTAGGGGGTGCATGTGTGAGGAAAGTGTGTTAAATTCAGATATATTATCTTGAGAATAGAAATGATCTATGTTGATTTCATCTTGCCATTCACGCTTAGTTACTAGTAGTTTATAGGTGCGGAAAGTAAATTGCGGAAATATAAACTGCGGAAAGTAAATCCTACGCTATTACATGGCTTTGGGGCAGTTACAGAATATGAGGAGTGCGAAAATTAAATCCTAATTAAGCTATTACATCCCATGAGCAGTTACATAATATTGGAAAAAATGAGAGAAAATAAACAACTGAATAGAAAACTAATCCTAATATTTTTTATTTTTCTTTGCAATTGTGGAGAATAATCCTAAGTCTAATTGATTTTAATTAATTTTAGAGAAAATATTAGTTAATTCTAACCCTAAATTAATTAATTAAAATGAGAGAAAAAATTAGTGGAAGTTGTCTAATTAATCCTAATTATTTAAACCTAATTTACTAATTTTAATTAATTATGAAATTAGCAAAAATAATAAAAATATGGAAAGGATGAAAATGCAGAAGTGCTTCTGGAAGAAGCCATCCCAGATGCTGGGGCTTCTGGGAAATCCCTTGTTGGAGGCACCTAGAAGTTGGAACTTCTCGGGTTTTTGCGCTGGAGGTGCCCAGAAATTGGAATTTTTGGGGCTTTCTGCTGGAGACGGATCCGTGTTGGAGCTTACGGGCGCTGATGATGGGATCCAGCGGAGCTCGGGCGTGTTCTACCTACGGGGGTCAGTAGGCACTTTTGGAGGCTGTGGCTTTTGGAACCTAAAACATAAAAGAGTTAAGAATTCTGGGAAAAGGCAGGGTTCGAACCCGTGCCTTCTAGGATAAACGCGCGCTGCCTCTGCCATCTGAGCCAACCTGCTTTGGTGTTAGACATATGAAACAGAAAGAATACAAAGGAAATTGATTTTTGGGAATCAATTCATCAGAAAACGCGCGCAGGGGTCTTCTTCCCCATTTGAATTTTTAAACCTATACCCACGGTTTTTACCTTCAAATGGCTTCTGTAGCTAAATCCTTGTAAATCATAACATCACGAAATATGAAATATAAATGAAATATGAGGCTATGGATCAACTGGAAATAAGGTTCTAAACACGATGATGCCCTTGGTTTCTTCCAATTTGTCCTAAATAAGAAAACCCCAATCGGAGCTCTCAAACCCTAGCAATGGTGAAATGATATTCCAGGACTTAAAATTCAATTAAACTATGCAGAAAGTTTCGAAACTTCATCACAAACACAAAGACATGGTTAAATTAAATTGATTATGTATAAAAGTATGAAAATGATTTTGAGTTCAAAGTGTGGAAACCGTGATTTGGATGTTGTGATTCTGGGGTTTTGCTTGCTTGTGAGTATCTGGATCGAATCAGGGGACCTCCAATAATCGACTGCAATGCTTGGAATGGATTGAATTAAAGCAAAACTGTGTCTTCTAGGTTGCTTGAATGCCACAGTTTTTTGAAGCTTGCTAGGGTTCTTTTAGGTCATAATTTTGTCCCTTGTGCATGTAGAATCATCATGTATTTATATTGTAATGAATTAGGTCAAGCATTGTAAGAAAATATCATGCCAATCAATGAAAAATTATTTGATTTGGAATCAAACCAAATATTTCCTTTTTGACCCAATTTCAATCAAATCAAATTGTCAATCTCAATTATTTTGAAATAATCAGATTAAATGGCTTGCTTGGACCTCAAGGATGAGAGAAAATCCATCTTGCACTTAATTTTTGATTTTATATCTTTTATTTTAATTAAATTGGTTTTAAATGAATAAAAATCCAAAATAAATTAAAAATAAAAGATAAAAACGTGGCCTTGGGCCTGGAGGTTCCAATTGAGATAAGGAGCATGTTTGAATCAAGAAAAGTTAGGCCCATTTCAATTTTTTTTGATTTTCTCAAGTATTTCTCTTTGTGCACCTCCTCAAAAATGCTCAACTTGCACAATGTGTATCTTGCTCAATTTTTAACATTTTTGGGTGTTCTTTGACTTTTTAGAAAGCTCGAGATGTCTTCTAAACAGAACTTTTGGTTTCATCTTCATTGAAGTTTCCATGCTATGAACACTTCTTTACAAAAAGTTGACTTTCTGTTGACTTTTAAAAAAAACGTGTAATGTTTTGATCCATAACTTCCAAATGAAACATTTTCTGCCCAAGCTTGTGAGACATGAAGTTGTAGAGAATTGAATTCTCTTTAAAATGAGCTATGGTGGAAAAAATTCTGATAAAGTATGTGAAAGTTATTCCTGGTCAAAGTTCTGTTGACTTTTGTTTGAGAAAGCGTAATTTAGAAACTTTGACTTTTGATCAAATCTTGACTTTTCTTGAGGAATAATGATCAATCCTTGATCCAATGATACTTCAAAATATTGGTGTTGACCAAAGATTATGAAGTTTGACTGTATGTTGACCACAATTGACTTTTTGTCCAATACAGCTGATTTTCAACCATATGAGCCGCTTGAAACTTGACATGGAGATTCTTTGAAGCATAAAATGAGGTATGATGACCACTTAAAACATTGGTGGTCCATATTGACTTGAGAATGGCAAAACCCTAGTTTGGGTTGATTGCTTAGGAGAGGGTTTGTCTGGTCAACCCTTGTGGAATCCTTGAGTATGAATATGTGAATTGTCTTGAGAAGTGGGAGGGAAAACTTTGGGGTATAACAATTGCCCCTGTTCAATCTTCTTGTACTGGAAGGGTTAGATTGGCATGCTCGCCTTTCGTGACCTGAAAGTAGAAGATGATTGAACACTCGAGTACACCTGAAAATTTGCACTTGCTGCTGTATGAAATAGGATTGTCAGCTGATGACGCATTAGAATGGGCTTATAGATGCCATTTGGAAAAGATGTTGCTGGAGAGTGAGTTGTACGCTAGACTCTGCATTTTTCTTTTGAGCCGAAGAGACGACGGAGATGGGCTTAAGATGCCATCGGGAGAAGCTGAGTCGTACGCTAGACTCTGTAAGTGTCTCTTGAGTAGAAGAGACAACGAAGATGGGCTTAAGATGCCATCTAGAGAAGCTGATTGGTATGTACTGATTTTTAACCAAATATGCAGCATTCTGAAGGTGGAGAAATATCGACAAGTAGTCGGAGATGGGCTTAAAGATGCTATTCAGGGCGATTGATAATAAGAGAGAGTCAGAATAAACCTTTGTCCTGGCTATTCTCGAAGTGAATATTTGACAAGATGTGGATAGCTTTCCCGTCTTATTTCGGGTGTTAATCCAATATCTGTTGCCAAAAAACAATTTGTATGGTCCTTCAGATAGGTTTCCCGTCTTGTTTCGGGTATTAATCTTTAACTAGTTGTCTGGAAATAATTTTCATGGTCGTTCAGATAGTTCTCCCGTCTTGTTTCGGGTGTTAATATTTGACCTTTTGTTCGGAAAAAATAACTTTCATGGTCATTCCGATAGTTCTCCCGTCTTGTTTCGGGTATTAATCTTTGACCTTTCGTTTAGAAAATAACTTTTTACCTGTTGAGGAGGTAAACTTTTGACAAGGTATGGTTTATCTTATGCAGATTATGATGCATCCGAATGTATGGCAATATTACTATGATGTATGCATATGCTATGACTTTTATGTAGATGTATGGATATAGATGTATGAATGTAGACGTATTTCAAAACATATCCATCTTGAAGAAGATGGGAATGTCCTGCTGGAGATTTTTGATGCTCGCTTGGGGATAGGGTTGTTGCGAACCCTGACTTAGAGAGAAAAAGAGATGCTTCTAATTCCTCTGATGCACTATCTGACAAAGTTTCGAGTCTGGATATTAATGATGCTGAAAGAATAGCAGCGATCAAGAGATACTCGGCTGGGGATCTTGTGCGTGGATCTTGCCGGGGAATACCTGGTTACTACTCGGAGACTGATGTAACGTGGAAAAGTTGATAGGGACGTTAGAGCTCACGAGGCTCATATGATCACTTGAGGTGACGAATCTAACGTTTATTGAAACCTCTGACTGGAGAATAAGAGAGATGTAGGTTCCTCCGATGCACTATCTGACCAAGTTTCGAGTCTGAATACTACTGGTGTCGAGGAATGATAATCATTGAGAGATACTCCGCTTGGGATGAATATCTTTGTGTATAGACCATGTTGGGGGACGACGTGATATGGAGTAACCGATTGCTTCTTGGAGACTGATGTGATCGGTTGATGACTAGTTACTGCTGGGGGACCAATGTAACGTGATGAGTTGATAGAATCACTGCTCGGGGACTAACGTGATGAAGCTTGACAAGATCACTACTCGGGGACTAATGTGATAGAGTTGAAGTATTGGAATACTTGCTGGGACGAGATTAGTACTTTGTCGGAGAAGTTCTTTCTTTGCAGGGAGAGCGATGGCTCTGTGGGGATTGTACTCTTGTGAAAGTAAGTCTGTGGCAGTGACTCTGCGAGGGATGCATTGGTGACTTTTAGTCGTCATCTCAATTCCTAAAGCCCGTGGTAACTACCTTTTGTTCATTCTTTTTTCATATGTTTGTGAACAGGTGTTTTACTGTTAAATGCATATAATCATTCAAAGCAGTCATTGGACTTTATGCAAAAAACAACAAAAATTAACGCTGGAAAAGAAGAATTTGCATTAATTTTGAAAAGTGGCGTATGGCCAAGCAGTTTGTATACAAGAGATGAATAAGAATAAAAGCTATGCGGAAATAATCTCGTCGAGTTTCAACTATGCTATTGCTCATATATTTCGACTATCTCATCTCCTTGATGTCAGTAGAAAGCGAGTGAATTGATTTTCGCCATTTGAACCTTGAATGTTGATAGTAGTGTAGCCTGTAAGTAGGTAATCTGGAGGATACATAGTCGTACACTTAAATCCCTAACTTCTGCCTAGACCGCCCTTTCGGGTTTTTACTCTACTGGGATACCCTTTTTTGCCCAAGCCGCCTTTGCAGGTTTTCGACTTGCCGAGTGTACATATTTTTTTGCATATATCCTTAAATTTTGCCCGAACCTTTTGGTTCGCTAGGATGCCCTTATTTTTTCCTAGGCCAGTCGATCTAGAGAGTCTCGTTCATGCTTAGTATTTTTTGACTACGTCTGCGTTCACAAGGTGCGGAAAGTCTTCTTCATCCATGGTGCTAAGTATCATAGCTCCCCCGGAAAATAATGTTTTGACTACAAACGGTCCCTCATAGGTGATAGTCCATTTTCCCCTGGGATCACCTTGTGGAAGGATGATGCGCTTGACTACTAGATCACCGACTTGGTAGACTCGGTGTTTGACTTTCTTGTTGAATGCTTTGATCATTCGCTTCTGGTAGATCTGTCCATGGCAAATGGATGCAAGCCGCTTTTCGTCGATCAGGTTGATTTGGTCAAGGCGGGTCTGGATACATTCGTCTTTGCCTAGTTCTGCGTCCTGGAGGACTCTGGTTGAGGGTATCTGAACCTGGATTGGCAGGACTGCTTCCATACCATATACAAGAGAGAAGGGGGTTGCCTATGTAGATGTTCGTACTGCAGTGCGGTAACCGTGGAGGGAAAATGGAAACATCTCGTGCCAATCCTTGTAAGTCACTGTCATCTTCTGTATGATCTTCTTGAGATTCTTATTGGCGGCTTCCACTACGCCATTCATTTTAGGCCAATATGGAGAAGAGTTGTGATGCTTAATCTTGAACTACGTGCAGAGTTCGGTGATCATTTTGTTGTTGAGATTAGTACCGTTATCTATGATAATCCTTTCGGGGATGCCGTACCGATAGATAAGATTATGCTTGATGAATCGAGCCACAACGTTCTTGGTGACAAATGCGAACGAGGCTGCTTCTACCCATCTGGTAAAGTAATCAATTGCAATAAGGATGAATCGGTGTCCGTTGGAAGCAGTAGGTTTAATTTCTCTGATCATGTTAATGCCCCATATTGCAAAAGGCCAAGGAGCGGTCAAAACATTCAACGGTACTGGAGGTACGTGCACTTTGTCTGCATATATCTGGCATTTGTGACAAGACCGAGCATAGCGATGACAATCAGCTTCCATGGTGGAACAATAATAACCTGCTCTCAGAATCTTCTTCTCCATTGTATGTCTACTGGAGTGGGTACCATATGCGCCTTCATGTAATTCTTTCATGATCCGTTCCGCTGTTTTTTGGTCCGCACAGCGAAGTAAGCATAAATCATGATTGCGCTTGTACAAGATGTCGTTACTGAGAAAGAATTTGGATGCGAATCTTCTTAAGAATTTCTTGTCATTGACAGATGCCCCTGCGGGATATTCCTTGAGTCTCGAGATACCTCTTCACTTCGTAGAACCAAGGTTTCTCTTTTGTATCAAGTTCATAACAGTATGTTGGTTCGTCAAACTTTTTGATGATGATTTGGGGAGCTTCATTGTCCCATCTGACTTTGAACATAGATGACATAGTAGCTAACGCGTCTGACAACTGATTCTCTTCTCATGGAATATGATCGAAAGTGATTTCTTCGAAGTAAGGGATCAGACTCAACACATGCTCTCGATACACGATGAGATTCGGATGTTTCGTATCCCAATCGCCTTTAATCTGATTGATCACCAAAGCTAAGTCTCCATATACTTGCAAGAATTTGATTCTTAAGTCAATAGCAGCTTTGATACCCATGATGCACGCTTCGTATTCGGCCATGTTGTTGGTGCAATCGAAACAAAGTCTGGCGGTGAAAGGCGTGTGTCCGCCTGTAGGAGATGTAATGATGGCGCCAATGCCATTGCCAACTGCGTTTGAGGCTCCATCAAAAACCATGGTCCATCGGGATCCCGGTTCAGGTCCTTCGTCTGATCATGGTTCTTCATAATCAGTAACTAGTAAAACATCTTCGTCTGGAAATTCAAACTGCATAGACTGATAGTCATCCATGGCTTGATGAGCCAAATGATCTGCTACTACACTTCCTTTGATTTATTTTTGAGTAGTATACTGGATGTCATATTCGGTCAAGATCATTTTCCATGTTGCTATTCTTCCGGAGAGAGAAGGTTTCTCGAATATGTAGTTTATCGGATCCATCTTGGAGATCAACAAGGTAGTGTGAGTCAACATATACTATCTTAGTCGGCGAGCAGCCCAAGCCAAAGCGCTGCATGTTTTCTCGAGCTGTGAGTATCTTATTTCACAGTCGGTAAACTTTTTTGCTAAGGTAGTATATTGCATACTCTTTTCGACCAGACTCGTCATGTTGCCCTAACACACACCCCATTGAATTCTCTAATACTGTCAAGTACATGATAAGAGGTCTTCCTTTGGCGGGTGGCATCAGGATAGGAGGATTTTGTAGGTACTCCTTGATTTTGTCAAACGTTTTCTGGCAATCGTCGTTCCATTCCACTACTTGATCTTTCTTCAGTAACTTGAAGATTGGCTCACAAGTAGCAGTTAGATGCGCAATGAATTTGGAAATGTAGTTCAATCGTCCCAAGAAACCTCTAACTTCTTTCTCGGTGCGGGGTGTTGGCATTTCTTGGATAACTTTAACCATGGCGGGGTCAACTTCAATACCTTTTCCACTAACAATAAACCCCAGGAGTTTACCGGATCTGACTCCAAAGGTGCACTTGTTGGGGTTAAGTCTTAATCTGTACTTCTTTAGTCTATCAAACGGTTTTCGCAAATGATTTAGATGTTCTTCTTTGGTTTGTGATCGAGCTATCATGTCGTCGACGTAGACCTCTATCTCGTGATGAATCATGTCATGATATAATGCCACCATGGCACATTGATATGTGGCGCTAGCGTTCTTCAGACCAAACGGCATGACCTTGTAGCAGAATGTGCCCCACTGTGTAACGAAAGTAGTCTTTTCCATGTCTTTAGGAACCATTTTGATCTAGTTGTAATCGGAAAAACCATCCATGAAGGAGAAGACCTTATGTTGCGCGGTGTTGTCGACTAGAACATCAATATGAGGAAGTGGAACATCGTCATTCGGACTTGCTCTGTTCAGATCTCTGCAATCCACACACATCCGTACTTTTCCATCTTTCTTAGGCACAAGCACCATGTTCGCAACCCATTGTGGATAAGAAGTAACGGCTAGGAAACTGGCATTAAACTATTTCATGACTTTGGCTTTGATTTTCTCGGACATCTTAGGACGCATACGACAAACCTTCTGCTTTACAGGAGGAAATCCTTCCTTCGTTGGTAGCCGGTGTACCACAATGTCAATGTCTAGACCCGACATGTCTTCGTAGGACCAAGAAAAAACCTCGATATAGTCTCGTAGCATCTGGACCAATCTCTCTTTGATACCATTCTCAAGACCTGCTCCTATCTTGATTTCTTTTCTGTCTTTGTCAGTACCTAGATTCACAACCTCGACTGGCTCTTCGTGTGGCTGTATAAATTGTTCTTCCTGTTGTAGTACTCTGACAAGTTCTCGTGGCACTTCACAATCTTCCTCACCTTCGTCTTCGGCTTGGTAGATCGGATTATCGAAGTTATATTTAGCAATAACAAAGTTGTTATCAACGAGATTCGGAGTGAATCTGCAGTGTATCACGTGGGTGTTTGTAAGAACACATAGCTTTTTGAAAGGGTAAAGTAAAAGAAAAGAAACAGTATTTAAATGCAAAATTCCAATGATTTTATTGAATGAAAATATGCAAATGACAGATAATAACCCTCACAAATGAGCCATGATGCCCCGGGCAAGGCACAAGGCTTTAGAGTTTATTATTCAAAGCGTAAAACAAAAAACATAACAGAAAACAAAAAGAAATTAATCCTGTCTAAAAGAGATTGGTATGACGTCTTCGGTCTTCCAATTTCTGAGTCCGTTGTCTGGAGTTGGGAAGATCCAGTTGCTGATGTCGAAGTTGTTGTCGTCGCCTTCTATAGCATGGACTCCATTCTTGCTGATGTGGAAAGGAAGTTTGACGGCACGTTCACGGCGTATCATCTTCTGACTCTTGATGGTGAAGCCTAAGCCAGTCTTGTCAGATTTGAAAGGAAGATCAGGGAGTTGACCCCAAACAGTACGAACTCCTTCTTCAACTGCAGCTTTGACGTCCTTCAGTGAGGCCATTCTCGGTGGAACTTTAGTAACTTTATGAGTAACAAGAGAGTCAACAGGCATGACTCTTGGAACTTCTAGCTTGACAGGGAGTTTCGATGAATTCACCTTCCATTTTGAGGTATCGGAATGACTGCAGATGGCTTAACATGTATTCTTCCTCACCGCATACGGTAACAATCTTCCCTTTGGCTGCTGGGTACTTCAGCTTCTGATGCAAGGTAGAGGTAACAGCGCCTGCCCCATGTATCCAAGGGCATCCAAGTAGGCAAGAGTAGGCTGGACGGATATCCATGACGAAGAAGGTAGAACCAAAAGTCTGGGAACCGACTTTAACAGGCAGGATGAGCTCTCCAAGCATTGTTCATTTAGAACCATCAAAAGCTCTCACAATTATGTCGCTGGGCTTCAAGACCACTCCTTCAACATCAAGTCAGACGCAAGCATTCTTTGGTAGGATATTCAGAGCAGAACCAGTATCTACTAACACGTGAGACAAAGTAGTGCCCTTGCTTTCAACGAAAATGTGCAAGGCTTTGTTATGTTTCCTTTCGACAAAAGTCAAATCAGCATCCGAGAAACCCAAGCCGTTGTTGACAGCCAGACTAGTAATACAACCTTCGAATTGATCCGCAGTAGTGTCTTGTGGTATGTGAGCATTCTTCAGAAACTTCACTAAGGCTTTAGCATGAACCTCAGAGCATAGTAGCAGAGCAAGCATGGATATCTTGGACAGATTTTGTCCCAACTGTTCCACAATGTTGTAGTCGCTCTTCTTGATGATCTTCAGAATTTCCTCCATTTCTTGCTTGGAGGTGTCTTTAGCAACTTCCTTTGGTACTTCTGTCTGAGCAGGATGAGTTACTGGTTCTTTCCCCTCTAGCTTCGGGAATTGGTTCGATAGCCAGAATGCGAGCTGGAGTCGCAGTTTCTTTTGGTGGAGAGATCTCTGGAGAAAATACTCTTCCGGTTCTGGTTACCTTGCTTGATCCAGTGATGTTGTCAATGTCAGGATCGGAACCTTCAACTGCACTGTCTTCAATGGTCAAAGGTTCTTGTCTAACACCATGATAGTAGACTTCAACTCCATAATTCCAAGGTATAGCTTTGTCAGAGGAATATGGAATTGGTCTGGGAGAAGTAATGATGAGCGGTGCCACTCTAGGCGCAGGATCGGAAGAGGAGATCTTTATCGTGTTTACCTCGGCATAGTCTTATGGGAAATCGTCTCCCACCTGGTTGCCTTGACATCTTCAATAGGAATTTTGTAACTTTCAGGAGCGTCGTACTTCACCATGAAATCGAACTTTCCACTTGGCTGCCCCCAAGGTATCCCAAATTTCTGGTAAAGCTTCATCTTCGATCTTGAGATTCATAGAAATGTCTTCACACAGATTCTCCATAGAGGGAGGTTTCAGAAATAGTACTTCACGATTGTCCATCATGCGTTGAATATGCCTTCTCAACCAAGCACATCCGTCAGATGCAGATGCACACAAACGACAATCATCCGAGCATCCTGGAAATACGCCGGCTTGCAGCAAATGTTTCTTGACAGTCATAAGAGGAATAGTCAGATTATTCACATCATACACATAGGAGTCTTCGTCAACAGCATTGGAACCTTTACCCGTGGTTAGGCATTGGTGCGTTGATCACGTTCGGAGTTTCGACAGGAGGGTCAAACTCAATTTCCCTTGCTTCAATCATGTCTTGAATCTTGTTCTTCAGAGCCCAATAGTTGTCAGTGTCGTGCCCTGGGCTGTTGGAGTGGTATGCACACTTTGCATTAGGATTGTACTTTGGAGAGGAAGTGTTGACGTGTTGAGGAGGATCCCTCAAAGTAATCATCTCGGCTTTCAACATATGTTGCAATGCTTGCGACAATGGCATGTTGATCTTCGTAAACTGTCTTCGTGGCGCGTTCTGGTTACGCGCGTTGTCTCGCTGAGGTTGCGTTGGTGTAGGATTGGAGATCACAACTGCCCCCACAGATTGAGTACGATCAGTTTTGACACGGCTTTTCTGACCATACACAGCATTGGCTTCTTTCTTACCAAAATATCTCTTCGCAACATTTGAAGATGATTCTACCTGTATTTTTCCGCTCTTGATTCCGGCTTCGATGCGTTCGCCTGTCAATATCAGCTCAGTGAATCCGGCTAAAGAGTTTCCAATCAGATGATTGAAGAATGGGCCTGTCAGTGTTCCCATAAACATATCAACCAACTCCCTATTGGACAAGGGTGGCTAAACTCTGTGTGCTAAATCTCTCCATTACTGAGCATACTCCTTGAACTTCTCGTCACGACCCATAGACATGCTCTGTAGTTGCATGCAAGTGGGTGCTAGTTCAGCATTGTACTGGTATACTGCTTGTAGAAAGCATCTGCTAAGTCATTCCAGGTATGAATGTGGGTACTCTCTAGCTAATAATACCACTCCAACTGAGTTTTGGATAAACTCTCTTGGAAGAAATGGATCCATAGCTTCTTGTCTTTAGTATGAGGATGAATCTTCTAAACATAGGACTTCAGATGCAGCTTCGGGCAAGAGATGCAATCATACTTGGCAAAGGTAGGAACTTTGAACTTGCGAGGGATTACCACACCAGGGAGAAGACTCAGATCATCAAAATTCAGCTCGGATATTTTCAAATATTCCATAGCATTTAGACGGTCTTCAAGTTGCTTGTATCTGTCGTCATCAAGAGGATATTGCTCACTCAGGTAGTCTTCTTCTCTGTTTTCAGCCCCTTGACGGCTTCCTTCGCTGTTCTTGATGCTCTCCTCGGTTTCACCACTCTTGTTTGAGATTTCTAACCGGCTGACCACCTTAGGGTCACCCTTGTGATTTCTTCCCATGTTGAGGATACCGATGGTCTTCTTCTTTCTGGTGATGAGCTTCTTCAGGTCCTTCTGGCCTTGGACCAAGTTGGTGAACATTTCCTGGAATTGAGCATTCTGAGCCTGGAGATCTTTGATAGTTTGTTCAAGAGCCATTTCTGCTGAAATAAATAGCGAGAGAATAAGAAAACCGGTCTTCAATGTACCTGTTATGAAATGTCATGCCATGATATGCGATGTTTATGCAATGCAATGTTTTCAAGGACCTTAGGAATTTAAATTTGTTAAAGAAGCATGAACAAACTTTTATTAGTTTCTCTTTTTTCTTTTTAAGTATACAAGATAGTTTTTTTTGGAAAAATAAGAGAACAAATTCCTAAAGCTCTAAGTCTCCCATGGGCGCTTCCTCTTGGTGTTGAAGTAGGTATTGATGTTTCGCTCCTCATGAAGTAGCTTTGTCAACTCTAATACCTTCTTCTCGCTTGCATAGCACTGGTCTTCGAACGTATCCCTTTCTTCTTTAAGCTGAATCCAGGAACTCTTCAAGTCTTTGAAATCAGTAGGCATGACGGGATGGAGCACGATATAGGTTTCATCACCTATAGCAACAGGTTCCATGATTACGGGTAGAACAGGAGAAAATGGCATCATGAGGTTTTGAGCTCGAGATCGCATCCATTCGAGGTAAGGTTCCCAAGGGATGGAATTCTTGGGTCCCAAAGTTTTGGTATCAGTCTTCTTTACCATGCCCCAAGCGTGCACAAATCTTCGACGGTAGTTCTGGAGATCGTAGTTGTAGTCGAACACGATATCTTGGAGAAGCATATCATGAGGACCATCTCTTCGAGCGTAACCAAACTGGCGTAGAGCTAGAGAAGGGTTGTAAGTGATACCTCCCCTTATGCCAAGGAGTTGCACATTAGGGAATTCCAGACAACATTCAATAAATGTGAATTCCTTTTGAGAAAAGAGACACCAACGGATATCTGAGTGAGAAAGTGACATCATCCTTTGAGACCACTTCAATCTTTGCTCGTTCTTGACTACTGATTGAGGAAGGTGCGAAATAAACCACCTAGAAAGTAACGGTATGCAACACATGAGATTTCCTTGTCGTTTGATGGTACGAGTGTGGAAAAAATATAGAATGTCTCCAAGTAATGTAGGCACAGGATTGCGAGTGAGGAATATCTTGATGGTGTTCACGTCTATAAACTGATCTGGATTTAGAAATAGCACCAAGCCATAGATTAACAAGGCCAAAATGTGTTCGAATGCATGGAAACTCATAGCCTTTATGATCGGGAATCTCTGAAACCAATTCTTTGAGCTGAGAAGGTATACCCATGAAGTTGATTCGGATAGTCTTTCTGGAATCCATGAATCCTAAAAAATAGAGTAAAGATAAATCCCTAGGTCCTTGAGATAGTTAGAAATGATATGATGCGATGTTATGATGTCACGATGTCATGTTCGAATAAGTAGCAATCACAAGAAATTCACACAATAGCCCTAGGTTTAAGGTTTGCATGAGGTATAGGTGTCTACCCTACCAAAGTTTGAGTGGGTTCATCTTGTCCTATAATAGTAATCGGGTTCTAGGAGTCTCATATCATTGATCTTTCTCGTAGGATTTATTTCAATACGACTACCAAGTGGTCGACCGAAACATCCTGAAAGTCGGATCTTAATGAGCGTAGCATCAAGTATCAGCCAACCTTAGTCTATACCAAAGTCGTCCATCTCACTACCTTCTAATGGCCAAGATGGGTCAATTAGGGTTCTAGAAGTTGAGTTAGTGTTGATGACACCACGCAGACGCCAAATACTTTCCTCAACTAGACATGAGGAGCATCGGGACATCCAAAGTGTCGCACTGACGTAGCCATCATGTTGACCGTTTCGGTATACGCCTAACGGTCGCGACGATTTATTGCTACTTACCTAAGGAAATCTGGATTCGGGTGTAGGATCCCCCCACAAGTATAATACCCAAGAAACCCTTAAGATAAAGCATACAAGTCAAACAGAAAGCAGTAAAGTGATCTAAAATCCTTAAGGTATCCTCTCTTTTAGGGTGTCTCCCCGGCAGAGTCGCCAGTTCTGTAATACGGTGGGAGAACTAACTTTGGATTGTTTTTCATTTGATCTCAAATGTTGCGGATAGCAAGAGTCGCCACTGAATTTTCTTTTATCAAATTAATGGAAGGTGAAAAGAACGGGAAAAGACATTTATTAGATTCTGAGAAAGGGAGGTGATTATGAAAAGGGAAGGTATTAGAACCCTTTCCATCTGTAGTTATCTACGAGTTCTTAATTGCTTTAGCTCACTTTTAAATCTGCTTTCTGTGTGTGTGTTTGAAAAGATTTTTGAAAAGGGCATTTCGCTTTAACTTCATAACAATTCACGCTGGAATGTATACGAAGTGTTCGGAAATGTTTTATTTTGGAAAAGAACTTTGTAATGATTCCCGTTGGAATGTATACATAGCGTTTGAAAATGATTTTTTTTAGAAGGTGTGAGGTGTGAAAAGTGTTTTGATAGAGTAAGCAATTAAGAGTCTATTACCTACTCAGAACGGTCGTTTCCGTATTATTTTACTTTCCTTTAGAATAGCGCTATCCATACCATTAGTTGGTAGGTACCCTATTCGTTGGATGTAAAGGGACATTCGAAGGGACATCGGATGGTCATAGAAGGCCACTCGTAGGAGTATCCTTGCACATTCGTAGGAACGATCATCACTTTTCGTAGGCAATAATCGAGGGACGAGATCATGTATTCGTAGGCAACATCGAGGGTAATCGAGGGACTATGATCTTTGTATCGAAGGGACTATGATGATGTGTTTGCAGGCAACGGTGCTAGGATACCTATACGTTCGAGGGACTTGACCATTTATTCGAAAGGCAACGAGAGAGAATACCCTAGAGGGTGCATGTGTGAGGAAAGTTTGTTAAATTCAGATATGTTATCTTGATATTAGAAATGATCTACGTTGATTTTATCTTGCCATATACACCTAGTTACTAGCAGTTTATAGGTGCGGAAAG
This sequence comes from Vicia sativa, assembly GCA_021764765.1. Lineage (NCBI taxonomy): Eukaryota > Viridiplantae > Streptophyta > Magnoliopsida > Fabales > Fabaceae > Vicia > Vicia sativa. The sequence continues at coordinate 61,156,880 of CM038794.1, forward strand.
TAAATTGCGGAAATATAAAGTGCGGAAAGTAAATCCTACGCTATTACATGGCTTTGGGGAAGTTACATAATATGAGGAGTGCGAAGAGTAAATCCTAATTAAGCTATTACATCCCATGAGCAGTTACATAATATTGGAAAAAATGCGAGAAAATAAATAACTAAATAGAAAACTAATCCTAATACTTTTGATTTTTCTTTGCAATTATGGAGAATAATCCTAAGTCTAATTGATTTTAATTAATTTTAGAGAAAATATTAGTTAATTCTAACCCTAAATTAATTAATTAAAATGAGAGAAAAAATTAGTGAAAGTTGTCTAATTAATTCTAATTATTTAACCTAATTTACTAATTTTAATTAATTATGAAATTAGCAAAAATAATAAAAAAATGGAAAGGATGAAAATGCAGAAGTGCTTCTTGAAGAAGCCATCCCAGAAGCTGGAGCTTCTAGGCAATCCCTTGCTTGAGGCACCCAGGAGTTGGAACTTCTGAGGTTTCTGTGCTGGAACTTCTGAGGTTTCTGCGATGGAGGTGCCCAAAAATTGGAATTTCTGGGGCTTTCTGCTGGAGACGGATCCAGAAGCTGGAGCTTTTGGGCGTGGCGCCTAATGATGGGATCCAGAAGCTAGAGCTCGGACGTGTTCTGCTCGAGGGGTCCAGTAGGCACTGAGGCTATGGCTTCGGAACTCAAACATAAAATGCTTAAGAATTCGGGAAAAGGGGTTCGAACATGCCTTCGGATAAACGCGCCTACCATCTGAGCCAACCTGCTTTGGTGTTAGACATATGAAACAGAAATAATACAAAGGAAATTGATTTATGGGAATCAATTAATCAAAAAACGCGTGCAGGGGTCTTCTTCCCCATTTGAATTTTTAAACCTATAGCCACGGTTTTTACCTACAGATGGCTTCTGTAGCTAAATCCATGTAAATTAAAACATCACGAAATATGCAATATAAATGAAATATGAGGTCATGGATCAACTGGAAATAAGGTTCTAAACACGATGATGCCCTTGGTTTCTTATAATTTTACCTAAATAAGAAAACCCTAATCGGAGCTCTCAAACCCAAGCAATGGTGAAACGATATTCCTGGACTTAAAATTCAATCAAACTATGCAGAAAGTTTCAAAACTTCATCACAAACACAAAGACATAGTTAAATTCAATTGATTATGTATAAAAGTATGAAAACGATTTTGAGTTCAAAGTGTGCAAACTGTGATTTGGATGTTGTGATTCTGGGGGTTTTGCTTGCTTGTGAGTATCTGGATCGAATCAGGGGACCTCCAACAATCGATTGCAATGCTTGGAATGGATTGAATTGAAGCAAAACTGTGGCTGCTAGGTTGCTTGAATTCCACCATTTTTTGAAGCTTGCTAGGGTTCTTTTAGGTCATAATTTTGTCCCTTGTGCATGTAGAATCATCATGTATTTATATTGTAATGAATTAGGTCAAGCATTGTAAGAAAATATCATGCCAATTAATGAAAAATTATTTGATTTGGAATCAAACCAAATATTTCCTTTTTGAGCCAATTTCAATCAAATCAAATTGCCAATCTCAATTATTTCGAAATAATCAGATTAACTGGCTTGCTTGGACCTCAAGGATGAGAGAAAATCTATCTTGCACTTAATTTTTGATTTTATATCTTTTATTTTAATTAAATTAATTTTAGATGAATAAAATCCAAAATAAATTAAAAATAAAAGATAAAAACGTGGCCTTGGGCCTGGAGGTTTCAATTCAGATAAGGAACATGTTTGAATCAAGAAAAGTTAGGCCCATTTGGAAATTTTTTGATTTTCTCAAGTATTTCTCTTTGTGCACCTCCTCAAAATTGTTCAACTTGCACAATGTGTATCTTGCTCAATTTTTAACATTTTTGGGTGTTCTTTGACTTTTTAGAAAGCTCGAGATGTCTTCTAAACAGCCCTTTTGGTTTCATCTTCATTGAAGTTTCCATGCTCATGAACACTTCTTTACAAAAAGTTGACTTTCTGTTGACTTTTAAAAAAGACTTGTAATGTTTTGATCCATAACTTCCAAATGAAGCATTTTCTTCGCAAGCTTGTGAGACATTAAGTTGTAGAGAATTTAATTCTATTTAAAATGAGCTGTGGTGGAAATATTTCTGATAAAGTATTTGAAAGTTATGCCTGGTCAAAATTCTGTTGACTTTTGTCTGGGAAAGCCTAATTTCAAAACTTTGACTTTTTATCAAATCTTGACTTTTCTTGAGGAATCATGATCAATCCTTGATCCAATGATAAATATTACTTCAAAATATTGGTGTTGACCAAAAATTATGTAGTTTGACTATATGTTGACCACAGTTGACGTTTTGTCCAATACAGTTGATTTTCAACCATTTGAGCAGTTGACTGAACGAACTTGACTTGTAAGGCTTGAAACTTGACATGGAGATTATTTGAAGCATATGATGAGGTATGATGACCACTTAAAACATTGGATGTCCATCTTGACTTGAGAATGGAAAAACCCTAGTTTGGGTTGATTGCTTAGGAGAGGGTTTGTCTGGTCAACCCTTGTGGAATCCTTTAGTTTGGATATGTGAATTGTCTTGAGAAGTGGGAGGGAAAATTTTGGGGTATAACAGCTGGCATCGTACCAACAATGCGTTGTAGCAAGTGGATATGTGGATCAACTTCTGAGTTAGAGAAACATCCTGAGATTGAGTAAACATCCTACCTGGTGGATATTTATCTGTTGAGTAGTTGAGTACTTACTGGGGAAATAAATACACCAGAAGTTCAATGTAGTTTTCTGAGAACAGCTCAGAGAAACAAAATTGCAGAAGTCACTGCCACTAGAATTTGCTGAGAAAATTCGTGTATGGAAGAACCTTGGAAAATACCGTGAATAATGTTGTAATAATCCTTTCTGAAAGAGACTCACTTGGGAGTAAATTAAGCTTCACTGGAGAAAATCCATAAGAAAACCGTGTGGAAAACTTCACTGGGGATTCCCAGTTGATAATTTTGCTGCCATTAGAGTCCATTGAAAGACAATTGTTTCGCTGGGGAAGAGATCTCGATTGGGGAAAACCATAAGTTATTAAGATCCAAACAAGTATACCACTTGTGCTGGAGAAAAACCTGCAACAAAGTTAGTCGGAGCTAACACATGAGTATGATATGCATGATGATTTTTTTATGTTTTAATGCAAAGAGTATAAAACTGCTTCCCTGATACTTGTTGGAAGAGGAAAAATCAAATGCATCATGCAGACAATGCACCAGTTTCTTAATGTCGATCTACCACTTGAAAGGCTCCACGGTATCCTTGTAGAAAGAAATATATCAATTTCTAAAATGCATTAACAGAATGCCCCAAGTTGGATGAGTTGGACCAAAGAGAACATGGTCGGTAACTTCGAAGATCGAAAGTGGAACTATGTGGGGATAAAATAATTTATGTTTAGCGCACAAGCCTGACATGAATGCCCCAACATTTGACAAGCTAACACCTTGATGACATAAGGATGTAACAAGCATGTACAGATATGTTGAACCATTTTAACATTGAAAAATCATCATTTTGTCTCGTAGCTGTTGAGCTAGCAGTGAGTTGCAATAAGCCATAGATAACTCCATTGGGGAGGTAGGAATCAAGTTCAACACCATCTGAGGGGGATAAACGCTTCCACCGTGAACAATCCTTCCATTTGCATGTGTCGTGCTGACAACGCGATAACATATACTGCCATGTTCAAACAATTTGATGTTGCAACAGATTTCCTGAAATCTTTAACCATCCCACGTGGTAGATGTATATTTCTGTTGAATAAGCGAGGAATGCACTGGGGAAATAAACACACCCGAGATTCATAAGGGATTAACTGAGAACACCTCAGAAAATCGAATCCATAGAGGATTATTGCCACCTTAAGACTTACTAAGAGATTGTTATATGCAAGAATTTGAACAGATCTTGGTTGATAATAGCAACACTGAGGATACTGAAATGCTAATCCCTGCTGGAGAAGGCTCACTTGGGGAGCAGATAAAGCTTCGATGGAGAAAAATTCTAAAGATAACTCTATGGGGAGCAACATTGGGGAGATCCAAGTGGAGAACTCCGTTGACACTTGAGTTCACTGGGGATGGTTAATCACTTCTCTGGGGAAGAGACTTAGCTTGAGAGTTAATGCTACTGCCCATTTATTTTGAAGAAGCATTCAAATTGCACTAGTGAGAAGAACTAAATTATCCTTTGAGAAATAGTCTTCGAAGCTTGCATTCATCGTCATTCCGAAAAGATCCCAGGTCCTGGCTGAGGTTTGTGCATGAATATACTATGATATGACATGAATGAATGAATGAATCGATGCATGAATATACTGGCTAATGTATTGGTTTATCAAGCTGAATTCCCAACACCACTGGAAATCGAACGAAGAGTAACGACCATAACCATACCGTGACTACTACTACATGAGTCCCTTAAAGAAAAGATAGTGTCTAATTCCTTATAGTCACCATGATGAGTACAGAAGTACTTCCAATTCAGAGAAACAGACGCAATATTTAGAAAGTCAATCATCCCCCGACATTCCGTAAATCAAAATGATTTCAAGTTTTATTTTAAAGCCTTATTGTTTCACCATTTTTTTAATGATTTTAATTTTTATCTAAAACGCAGCGACATTAAGTTAAACAGGCAGAAAAGATAAAAGGTAGGAGAAGAAACAAGATTCAACTAAACAATTCTTTTATTTAACATATGAGAAGAATAACTCATACATAAGGAGTTTGTACATAAAGATGCACATTCCTTTAGGAGGAACATACAGGAGAGAGTAAGTCTATACACATTTTTCTTAAAACAACAACGAAATTGAAACTGAACTTCATTGAACCATAAACATGCTATTCTCCCTTCTGACTGCTATTCTTCATCACTTCACTTCTGAAGATGGTGATTGAACTGATGCCTTTCATCTAAGCTTCTGTCGTGACACAAAACGCACACTGCAACATTATGTCTTTACACATTCCCTAACTTTTGCGTGAACCATATTCTCTTCAGATTACCAGGATTAATTTTCTCCTTTTTTTCTTTAGATATAATATTTCTTGACCGCGTCTGAGTTGACAGCATTTGCCAAATCTTCTTCGTCCATGTTGGTGAGAATAAGAGCTCCTCTCGAGAAAACCTTCTTTACCACATATGGTCCTTCATAGTTTGGCAGCCATTTCCCGCGAGGGTCCTTGTGTGGAGAGATTATCCTCTTCAGTACCAATTCGCTCACTTTGAACACGCGGGGATGTACCTTATTTTCAAAAGCCCTCTTGATTCTCTTTTGGTAAAGTTGGCCATGACAAAGCGCTATCATCCTTTTTTCTTCAATCAGATTGAGCTGGTCGTACCTATTCTGAACCCATTCTGCTTCTTCTAATTCCGTTTCCATTAGAACTCTGAGGGAAGGAATCTCAACTTCTATAGGAAGTACTATCTCCATACCGTAGACGAGAGAGTAAGGTGTTGCTCCTGTCGAAGTGCGAATAGATGTTTTGTACCCGTGCAAAGCGAAAAGCAACATCTCATGCCAATCCTTATACGTTTTCACCATCTTCTGAAGGATCTTCTTAATATTATTCTTAGCTGCTTCAACAACGCCATTCATCTGCGGTCTGTAAGGCGACGAGTTGTGATGCTCTACCTTGAAGGTGTCGCACAACTCCTTCATCATCTTGTTGTTCAGATTTGTCCCATTGTCAGTAATAATCTTGCTAGGAGTACCATAGCGACAAATTATATTATTCTTGATAAATCGGGTCACTACTTGTCGTGTCACATTCGCATATGAAGCAGCCTCAACCCACTTGGTGAAATAGTCTATGGCAACCAGTATGAAGCGATGTCCATTAGAAGCTTTCGGCTCAATCATTCCAATCATATTTATTCCCCACATAGAGAACGACCATGGAGAAGTCAAGACATTCAGAGGTGAGGGCGACACGTGCATCTTATTAGTATGAATTTGACACTTATGACATCTCATTGCATAGACAACACAGTCTATTTCCATGGTCATCCAGTAATAACCAGCCCTAAGAATCTTTTTTGCCATCGCATGCCCGTTTGCGTGAACACCAAAATAACCTTCATGAATTTCTTTGATAAGTTGATCTGCTTCGTGTCTATCCACACACCTGAGCAAGTCTAAATCAAAATTCCGCTTGTATAACACTCCTTTACTTAAGAAAAAGTTAGCAGACAACCTCCTTAAAGTCTTCTTATCAGTGATAGATGCCCCTTCTGGGTACTCGCCTTTCTCTATGTATTGTTTGATATCATAAAACCAGGGTTTACCATCAGTCTCCTCATCAACCATCATACAATAACCAGGTTCGTCTAGATGCTCGATAGTGATAAAAGGCGCTTCATTAGCCCATTTGACCTTGAACATTGAAGACAAAGTGGCCAAGGCATCAGCTAACTGATTTTCCTCTCTAGGAATATGATAGAAAGTGATCTCATCAAAATACGGTATCAACTCCAAAACATGATCCCTATACGGACTCAGCTTTTCATTACGAGTTTCCCATTCTCCTTTGACCTGGCAAATGACGAGTGTTGAATCTTCATAAACTTCAAGGATTTTGATCCTTAAATCAATGGTTGCTTCAATCCCGAAAATACAAGCTTCATATTCTGCCATGTTGTTGGTAAAATCGAAACAAATTCTAGCAGTGAAGGGAATATGAAATCATGTTGGAGAAGTAATGATTGCCCCGATTCCATGACCTACTGCATTGGATGCACCATCAAACACAAGCATCCAATGGGATCCTGGTTCAGGTCCTTCTTCTGGACCAGGAATGTTACAGTCTTTGATAAACATCACATCTTCGTCCGGGAAATCAAATTTCATTGGCTGGTAATCCTCCATGGGCTGGTGAGCAAGATAATCCGACACCACACTTCCCTTGATAGCTTTTTGGGTTACATACTGAATATCATATTCAGATAGTAACATCTACCAACGTGAAATCCTGCTTACCAAAGCTGGTTTCTTAAAAATATACTTAATGGGGTCCATCTTGGATATTAGCATCGTGGTGTGACACACCATGTACTGGCGCAACCGGCGGGCATCCCATGCCAAAGCACAACAAGTTTTTTCTAACAGAGTACCGACTTTCACACTCCGTGAACTTCTTACTCAAGTAATAGATTGCATGCTCTTTTCTTCCCGCTTCGTCATGTTGTCCTAGGACACAACCCATGGATCCTTCAAGTACAATAAGGTACATTATAAGAGGTTTTCCCGGCACAGGCGGTATCAAGATTGGTGGTTCTTGCAAGTATTCCTTGATCTTGTCAAATGCCCGCTGACAATCATCATTCCATACAATGGCCTGATCTTTCTTTAGCAACTTGAACAAAGGTTCGCAAGTAGCCGTCTGTCATACCCCAAAATTTGCCCTCCATCTTCTCAAAAGATTTCATGCATCCATACTCAAGGATTCCTCAAGAGTTGATCAGACAAACTCTCTCCTAGACAATCAACCCAAACTAGGGTTTGGTATCTCTCAAGTCAAGATGGGCTTCCAACATCTCCAATGGTCCTCATGCCTCCTCATATGCTTTAAAGATTCTCCATGTCAAAGTTTCAAGCCTCACAAGTCAAGTTTCCTCAGACAATTGCTCAGATGGTTGAAAATCGAGTGTATTGGACAAAAAGTCAATGTGGTCAACATACCAAAACTTCGATTTTTGGTCAACATCCTCATTTTAGTTACATTCATCATTTGATCAAGGGTTGATCATGATTCATCAAGAAAACTCAAGATTTGCTCAAAAGTCAAACTTTCTAAATTAGGGTTTCTAGGTGAAAAGTCAACTTTGACGATCATAACTTCCTCATACTTTCTCGTAAATTTTCCACCACCTCTTGTTTTGAAGGAAATTCAATTCTCTACAACTTCATGTCTCACAAGAATGTCCAAAAATGCTTCATTTGAGAGGTATAGCTCAAAATTACAGGTCATTTTCAAAGTCAACAAAAAGTCAACTTTTTGTTTTGAATATATATTGAGCATGGTAACTCCAATTGAGATGAGACCAAAGACATTGGTTATAAGACTCTTAGAGCTTTCCAAAAAGTCCAAGAACACTCAAAAATGTGGAAAATTGAGCAAGATACACTATTCAGAAGTTGGGCAATTTTGGACAATTGCACAAAAGGACATTTTGGTCAAAATGCAAAATTTTCCAAATGGGCTTATAATCTTTTGATCCAAACTTGTTCATGACAATATTCTTGACCCATAAATGCTTGGCCATGGCAATTTTCTATTTTATTGATTTTATTTTGAATTTTAGAACATTTAATTCAAAATTAAATTATATAAAATATGAAAATCATATTTTTTCCAAAAAGGGCTGATTTTATATGTTCCTTGAAGACCAAGATAGCCCAATATACTTGCCAAATTCGTGCTTGATCTTGCATTGAAGAAGAAATCAAATTTTTTCAAGAAAATTGATTTTATTTGAAAAATATTGAATGCTCCAAATCAAATCTTTTCCATTCCTTTTTTCCCTTCCAATCCTCTCTATAAATATCAAGCATCATAGCCAGCAAACCACACGAAACCCTAGCTCAAGCATAACCCTAACTCTTGCAAAATTTCTCAAGAAACTTGAAAATTCGAATTTTATTCTCCAGCCTTTCTCAACCTCTTCCAGCCATCCAAACGTGCTCAGGGGGTAAGTATGAGTAAGAATGCATCATTGGTATTGATCAAAGCAAGCTGAATCGTGCCATATACATTCATACATATTCAAATATTTCTTGATTTTGCATTTTTAATATCGTGTTTCAATTGATTCTAATGGTTTGAATGTGTTCATGAGGTTATACTTGACTAATCGGGCCATCGGTTGAGAGGTTGAACGTGAGAATCGTGGTTTGCCATGTTTAGGTTTTTCGAGTGTTTTCATCGAACCGCTTGTACAAGCCGCTTCGTAAAAAATAATACCACCATCGTGTTCGCCCCGATTTAGGGGTAGGTACTCTTTCCCTTTATCTCGTATTTTTCGTGTTTGAGATTTGGTTGATCGGAGAAGACAACCGAGCTAGGGCTCGGCGTCGCTGACCGACTCGGAGGCAGGCGTGGCACAATGGAGCCTTCCGATTCGTCCATCCAACAACCGGGCCCACGGACTGATTTTCAACATATCCGTGGACGCCATCGCTTATATCATTGTTTCTCACTTTCAAAACACCAAGGACACGTTGTCCCAGTGGTTAAGGCTTGGCTTTTGGAAAGATGCTCTAGCAGGTCACGAGTTCGATCCATCCAGGCACCGGTTTTGGTTCTTTTTTTTCTTTTTTACAAAACTCTATTTTCCTATTTTCCAATTATTTTTAATATTTTCATGCTATTTTAATTGTTTTCACGATTTTTATTCTGCATTTAAAAATTACCAAAAACATTTTTTCTTTTTACATTATTTTCATAAAAACCTTTATTTAATTTAATAAATTAAAAAATATAATTTTTGCATGCATATTTATTTTATTTTTATTTTTGCATTTAAATCATTATAAATTGCATTTTAATTATTAAATCTTTTCCAAAAAATCCCAAAAAATTATTTTAATATATTTATCTTATTTCCAGCATATATTAATTTTCTCATATTAAAAATTGCATTTTTTCTAACATTTCATCTTATTTCAATTTCATCGTATTTTCCGATTTCTTATTCTTTCACAGGTTGCACCGATTCGGACGTTTTTCTTTTATCGTTTTATTTTTCCCAATAATGTAATTGCTCATGGGTTGTAATAGTTTAATCTAGGTTTTTACTTTCCGCAAGTTTAAATTATGTATCTGCCCCAAAGTCATGTAATAGCGTAGGTTTATCTTTCCGCACTTTACATTCCGCATTTTACTTTCCGCACCCTTATCAATTGCTAGTAATTAGGCGTGTATGGCAAGATAATAATTGGACATAGCTCACACTAATCTTCAAGATAAAATATCTGAATTTGACACACTTCTTTCACACACGCACCTTAGGGTAATTCTTCTCGATGCCTTTCGATTTCAAATGGTCATGTCCTCGAACGTAGAGGTATCCTAGCACCGCTGCCTTCCAAACAAATCATCATAGTCCCTTCGATACAAAGATCATAAGACCCACGATGTCGCCCGAATACATGATCTTGACCTCGATTGTCGCCACGAAAAATGATGATAGTCCCTTCGAATGTGCTAGGATACTTCCTACAAGTTGCCTTCTATGACCATCCGATGTCCCTTCGAATGTCCCGCTTACATCCAACTAATGGAGCTACCTACTAACTAATGGTATGGCTAGCGCTATTCTAAAGGAATGTAGAAGTACAACAAAACGACCAATTCGAGTGGGTAAATAAGTCTCTTAGTTGCTTGCTCTATCCAATGCTTTTCACACCACACACTTTTTCAAAGTTCAAACTTTCTTTCAAAACGAAACATTTCCGACACTTTGTATACACTCCTACATGAGTCATTACAAAGTCAAAGCGAAATGCCTTTTCAAAACATTTTTGTCAAACACACGTAAAGCAATTTTTAAAAAAGTGATCTAGAGCAACTAAGAGCGTAGAATAAATCATGGATGGAAAGGTGCTAATACCTTCCTTTTCATAACCTTCTCCGCACTCAATCTAACGAAGGTCTTTTTCTATTACTTTTACCTTCCCTTAATTGGATAAAAATAAAAGTCGGTGGCGACTCTTGCTATCCGCACATTTGCGATACAAAATCACTAAAAGTCAGTTCACCGTATTACACCGTCAAATGTGAGATGAACCTGGAAATGTAATTCAAACGTCCCAAGAAACCACGAATCTCCCTCTCTGTTCTTGGTGCAGGCATATCTTGAATACCCTTTACTTTATCAGGGTCCACTTCAATACCTCGCTGGCTCACTATGAATCCAAGTAACTTCCCGGATCGAACTCCAAAAGTGAACTTGTTGGGATTCCAACGAATTTTATACTTCCTCAGTATTTCGAACAACTTTCTTAGATGAACGATGTGCTCCTCTTCAGTCTGAGACTTGGCAATCGTATCATCCACGTATACTTCTATTTCTTTATGCATCATGTCATGGAAAAGGGCTACCATGGCTCTCTGCTAAGTTGCCCCTGCATTCTTCAATCCGAATGGCATAACTTTGTAACAGAAGGTTCCCCAAGGAGTGGTAAACGTCGTCTTCAACATATCTGTAGGATCCATCTTGATCTGATTATATCCTGAGAAACCATCCATGAAAGAAAACACAGAAGACTGAGTTGTGCTATCAACTAAAACATCAATGTGAGGCAGAGGAAAATCATCCTTTAGGATAGCTCTGTTCAAATCCATGTAGTCCACACACATCCGCACTTTTCCATCCTTCTTGGGGACAGACACAATGTTGGCAATCCAATCTGGATATACCGAAACCACAAGGAAACCGGCTTCGAACTATTTCTTGACTTCATCTCGAATCTTCTTGGCCATCTCTGGATATGTTCTCCTCGGTCTTTATTTTACAGGCGAACATTCAGGCTTTAACGACAACTTATGCATAACAATATTTGTGTCAAGTCCGAGCATATCTTGGTACGACCATACGAACACATCTACAAACTCTCGCAACAAACGGACCAACTCATCTTTTATCTCTTGCCCCAAAGCAGTTCCAACTTTGACTTCCTCACGGTCCTCTTCAGTCCCCAGATTGATCACATCCACTGGTTCTTGATGAGGTTGGATCGTCTTCTCTTCATGTTCAACCAAACGCGTTAACTCTTCAGGGAGTTCACAGTCTTCCTCACCATCATCTTCAACTTGGTTGATCGGGAAATCGAAGTCAAAAGGAATTACAACATGGCTATATTCAATGAGCTCAGTTTCTGGTGATCTGCATAAACGATTGATTTTCCTTTTTTATCTATGCATGTACATTTTAACAAAAAATAAAAATGAAAACGTTGTTGTTTATATTAGCATGCACTGGAATGTAGAAAGCAAAATAAAATAAAAAAGATATAAAAAGGATCTCAAACTGAATAACAAAATGCGCTTTTTATTTAAGATAAAAAATTCATTCATTAACGAGATAAGCCCTACAAAGCGATCCTTTGTGCCTTGGGCAGAGCACAAGATTTTTTTGTGTTAAAATAAGAAACTACTTTGAAAAATAAAAGAGCGGGGTAACATCCTTGATGATCCAGTTCCTAGGAACAACACCAGGAGGAGTGCGAAACACCATCTGGGAAAACTCCGTTGCATACTCATCGTCATCAATGGCATTGATAGCCTCTCCGGAACGGAAGCCTTTCGCAATAATAGTATGCTCAAGATGAGGGATCTTCCCTTTTCCTATCTCTGAACCTTCACTGATCTTGGAGGAAGGTTGGTAGCCGAGTCCACTCTTATCTTTCTTTTCCGCCACATCCAACACTTTTCCCCAACCTTCTGGATTTCCAGCATCGATAAGGGCCTTAACATCCTGCCAGTAGGCCATGTTACCCTTGGGCTTCTCAACAAACTTGATCTCTTTTTGCACAGTACCCACAATTTCCAAGGCTTGAAAGAGAGTCTCATGCACCTCGTCTCCAACATGCACATACTTGAACTCAGACAAGTGACTAACCAAATAGTCCTCTTCACCACTAACTTCTACCATCTGGTCATTCAACAAGAACTTCAACTTCTGATGGAGTGTTGAAGTAACAACTTTAGCACTGTGTATCTAGGGATTTCCCAATAAGCAGCTATAAGCTGGAAAGATGACCATCACTTGAAAAGTGATGTTGAACAGCTGAGGTCCTATAAGTACCGGGAGGTCAATCTCTCCCACCGCCATCCTGCGGGAGCCATCAAAAGCCTTTACAATCAAAGAACTAGGTTTTAGAACTGCCCCTTCCACCTGTAATTGGGCCAAGGTTGTCTTCAGGATCACATTCAAAGCTGATCCTGTATAAACCAATACTCTAGCAAGAGTCGTTTCACCACAGGCAACATAAATATGAAGAGCCATGTTATGATTAACTCCATTCAGAGGGAGATTTGCATCGGTGAAAGATAAACAATTGCCATCATTTAAACCTGAAATAGCAACATCCAATTGATTAATTGTAATATCCTTAGCCACATATGCATTGTCAAGGAACTTCAACAAGGCCATTTTGTGGGCTTCATAACTTTTCAACAAGGATAAGATCGAAATCTTTATAGGAGTCTGACTAAGCTGATCAACCACTTTGTAGTCACTCCTTTTGATGATTTTCAAAGTCTCATCACTTGGTTTAAAAATATCCTTCAATTCTTCTGTACTTAAATCAATAACCCCATCCTTCTTCGGAGGAACATTTGGCGCTTTCTTTGCAGCCCTACTCTTTGTCAAATCCTGGTGATAAATACGACCACTACGGGTAATGCCACTCATACCAGCGATATTTTCAACAGTGGGGTCTCCCAATACCATTGGTTTACCACCCACAACAACATCAGGTTCGTAATTCCATGGTACAACTTTAGTATCTTCATAAGGAATACGGATGGGCGGGTAAATCATCATTGGCTTAACTTCCGTAACAGGTTCTTCTTCTTTGATAGGGACCATCGGAGATATATGAAGTCTCCTATTGTTGATGAGTGGAACCACCACATATACCTCAATTTCAGTCTGAGCTCGACTAAACTGAATCAAATGCTGACGCATTAATCCTTGTAGATACTTCTTGAATTCTGCACAGTGTTATGGATTGACTTGACAAATCAAACAATGATCATGAACTCCTTTCAATAAATCAACCCTCTTCAATTCTTCAAATACCTTCTTCAAAGACATTTCTAATTGATCTACATCCATAACTAGACTTCTTGCTTCTTCAACCAAAGCATTCACTGATGACGACCCATGCCTCAACAACGAGTTATTAGCAATGTTATGGACGTCAGTGAAAGTCGACAGTTTTCTGTCAATAAGTTCGTGAACCTTGCATTTAAAAGTGAAGCAATCCTCTGTAGTGTGGCCAGGAGAATTGGCGTGGAAAGCGCATCTAGCATTCTCATTAAACCATGGCTTGGGTGGCCCAGGAATAGGCTTCAACTCCCTTGGCAATTGTAACACCCCAATATTACCCAAGGTTTTAAATGCAAAAATCAGATTAATTTAAAATTTCATAAATCAATACTGAGGTGTCACACCTTCAAAACCAAATTACTTTAAACAGTTTGCTTTAAAGTATAAATATCGGATACATAGCATCGTCGGAAAACATAAATTGATTCAAAAAAAATCAAAATATCTTCATTATTAAACTTCCTCATCAAATCATGTTTTCATAAAGTACGATTCTTATTCACAAAAGGAATAACAACAAAAGAACAACAAGAAGACAACATAAATATCCCCCTCGAGTGCTACGTATCAGAGCGACATCGACTCGACTAACAGCAGCTATAAACTCCATCTTCATAACCTGCACGTTACCAGTATAAAGGTAATGGCGAAACAAGTAAAGGGTGAGATACTCCAAAACATATAATTAAAGGCATGATAACATATATATATATATATATATATATATATATATATATATATATATATATATATAGTTTCGGAATTATAAAGGGTATAGATTAATAAGTGCAATTCCAACACATATCCAAAACTTACTCACTCTAATCGTCATTCTAATGTGTATAATCTACACTTTATCGCCATAACCTCATCGACATAAATCGTCACAACAACACATAAACGTTCATCACCACGGAATCATCACAAGTCAATACGTCACTAATCAACACGGAAATCATAAACAACAACATCAAACAATGCTAATACCATAAGCAACATAATTAAAATCATCACAAATTGGCTAAAGCCCATCGTCGCTTTTGGCATAAAAGCCCATCGTCACAAACATCATCACATCATATTTGCATTAAGCATTTCATCAAAGTTAAATCATCACAAAACTCATCATTTACATTCATCGCATAGTTATCATGAAATTATCAAGTCATATTCATTTCATGTTCATCATAAAGATCATCACCAAACAAAGCATCATATATCATCGCAATTCAACATCATCCATCAATTAAAACCCAACGCCAAACAACTCAAACATAAACATAATCGACTTCATGAGACACGACTATGTTATGCATGTGGTACCCGTCGCTTTGTACATAATTAGGAACACTTGGCATAAAACCCATCGTCGTTTGGCATAAAAGCCCTCGTCGCCAATGCAATGTATTTGACTCGACAATAAAAACAACACAACTTAAACATCATCGTCACTCATCAAGATTGGCATAAAGCCCACATCGCCATAATTTATCCACATCAAGATAAATATATCATCGCATCATATTTGCATTATGCAAAACATCACCAATAATTCATCATCATCGAAAGTCATGCATTCACAAATCGGAAGCATTTATTAACAACATCAATATAATCATCACATCATCATGTACAAAGACATATATCATCGCATCGCATATCAACAAGTATTCATTAATAAGTACATCGTCGCAAACATCATGTTTAATCACACAACATCATTATCAATTCATTCACTAAATTCCAAATACGGAAAAATAGTTAAACACCTATAATCGTCGCGAAAGCCATTCCTAATAACCGGTATTAATCATAATCGTCAACATCGCAATCGGATTTTCCATACGTGCCTTAAGTCTACTAATCGAATTCGGAGCAAGTTGCTCCGTCGTTGAATTTACCGAAATTGGAAAATCGGAACATAATCGGGTTCCAAATTTTATCGGCTAACTTATGTCCTAATTATATTTTATTAATACCAACTAGTAGTATATGGAATTGGGAAAATGAAAGGAAATAGAAGCTATTTGAAATTATGCAGATATTGAATTATGCAGAAACACAGAAAACAGAAATCACAAAATTTTGTTTCCTTCCCTTGCTCAAGGGGACGCACGTCCCAACCTTGCCCACTAAAGGAGGCAGACGCCATGTTGTGGGGGACGGCCGCCCCTCAACCTGAGGTGGGCGCCTCCCCCTTGTTTCATTGTGCAACTCGTCTTCTTCCTCCATCTTTTACAAATGTGAAAATGGTTTTTCTTACAGTTTTTCATTTCCATTATTATACTTCCATTTCCTACAATACTAGCAATAACACACCCATAATTCATACTTCTAATCCAACTTTTCTAAGCTATTTCAACAATCAACCAACCAAAACCCTAGGAATCAACTACCAATTTTTCCTAAATCCAAAATATATCAACCAAAACCCTAACTATAAGAGATGGAGAAATCAAACCCCTTACCTCAAATGCTTGGATGACTCATGAAGATTCAACCACTCCAAACCTCAAGCTCTTGCTGTTCTCTTCTTCTTCCAAAACCCTCTCTTTCTCCCAAGGTTACTAAGTTTGGCTTTTGAGTAGAAAATGGAAAGAATAAGGAAAATTGGTTTTTATGGTGTTTTCGTACTAGTAAAGTTAAGGGTGTAAAACCAATCCTACAAAATTACTCCTCACACCCCTATCTATTCTTATTAATTAATACACTAATAATATCTAATAAAATTATTAATTCAATTAATTAAAATAATTCCGGGGAATTAAATATCGGTCCGAATAATATTTTTACCGAACCGAACGGAAGAAAAACTGGACCGAACGAAACGTCGCCAAATATATTAATAGATATATCGATTAATATAAATATTCTCGCCAAAACAATACAAACGGTAACTCAAAATATTAATATAACATAATATTAAATAAAACGGGGTGTTACAACTCTCCCCCACTTATAAACATTTCGTCCTCGAAATTTCGACCCAAACGAACAATTCGGGACATACCTATGCATTCGTCCACTCAATCCTCACGTCAATTAAACAACATACAAAAGTCACCAAAAACAAGGGCATCTCCCTAACCACAACGTCTAGTCAAGAACAACCATGCCGAGATGCAAAGCCCATACAATGCACTCGACAACCAACTAACACCCAATAACCAAACAAGTCGCAGACACACCGGTTCACTCGAGAACCAGACAAACAAGATCGATACCATCCTAACGCCTCAACCATGGAATTAGTCGCACACTCGAACCGACACCTCGGAAATGAGTTATCAAAGATAGGAACATAAAGTCCTATGACATAACACCGACTCCATTGCTAAAACGAAAACAACAAAATGGTTATACAAACCAAAACTGAAACAATCAGAATAGGATAGTACCACGCATGCTACGCAAACACGAAAAAGATACCTTCATTCACGCATAAGCACGAACTCAAGAATTACACATGCAGTTATCGCTTTCATTCCAGAAGATCACAAGGTCACATCGTCCTTGTAGGTTACCAACGTACCACCCTTGAACATTAACAAGTTACTCAAACATAACCGAACTGTGATACACTACGCATTCTAGGGCTTATACTGACGACTTGCGACTATAACTCACTAGCCCAAATCCAAAAATCTCGCATACTCGCCAAAAATTCAATGCTCGGTATCTAAACCATGATGCGTCACTTTTATGCATATGATGCCAATCGTAAAACAACTTGGTTAATCCTCAACTTCACAAGTTCTCAGAATGGATACGTTCGAAGCATACACCCATCAGGACACCTCGTAATATCCATCTCATCAACTCAAAAATCACTCTTTCATTCTCGATCGATCAACGTCCATTGATCCCCTAAAATACACGACATAGTTTGACCTTTTCAAATATTGTCCAAATATTCACTTGTGAAACTTCGCGTATACATTTGACTTCAACGAAGTCTTCCCTTATACCAATTCAATTCCCAAAATTTGTATCAAGTAATCACCACCCTCGCACCGTCGCGACGATCAATACACAGGTTTCTTATTCGAAACACCTTTCATAACTTTCAATCTTCCAAAGTGGTAATTCAAACAAAAACACTCTCTCAAGAACTCTATCCATCAACGTCGTCTCATACTACTGAAATTACAAAACGGTGTGAACTTAGAACCATAACAAAATTTTTATGGAATCCAACATGAACACCGTCGCGACCGACTTCAGTCACCAATAGAACATCTTCCTTTAAAAAAAACATCAATCATCTAAGGTACCTGTGGCTACCAAACCATCTCAGAATTTTTTACCGTCAAGACTTATCTTAGTCGTAATCTAATAATCCACCACAACTATTAGTATCCAACGAAATCTATATGATAGTAGTGAACAAATCCTCGATAACCTTCTAAACTTAAATTCCAACAAGTGTCCCAAAACAAACATGCGACATTCTTCAAAATAATAAATCCCAAATCAGATATTCTTGGGTTATCCGCGATATCAACATACTAAACCCAACAACATACAAAGTCTCTTTATAGATCGCACTCAAACATGAATTCTCTTCAACAATTCTAATCTCCTCGTCGTTAACATTTGCACCTTTAAAATTTCAAATGAGCACAACCGCATTAAACTCTAACTCACGCGTCCGACAATTTTTCCTTATGAAAATCAAGTCGTTCCAAGGTAGCAATACACTTTTCCAACTCTATGTCGAAATACATCTTAAGTCCAAAATGAAATATCACAATACACTGCACAAAGTTCTCCAGTACTAAACAAGACCAAAATCAAAGCATTCGCTAAACTTTTCACTGGCTCAAACAAATTCGCTTCCCATTGCGAAGTCCAAATAGCGACTCAACCATCTCGAGTCAAAGTACTCACTATCAATACCAACTTATAAAAAGATCTTCCATCAAACTCGCAAAGCTAACCATCCAAAACAAAGGAACTTCTAAGCTCCGAAATAACCCCTTGAAGTCTTCTACAAGATACAAAATAAATCTTCGCGGAACTGTCCAAAATATCACCATCTAAGTCACTTACTTAAGGCACTCACGTCCAACAGTTCAAAACTCTATGTTTAGAATACTCGACATGCATTGGTCTAACTTCACTATTGATAACGCAAAGCTCGGATGCTTGCTACAATTTCCTTAACTTGATGTGAACCAAATAATATCCATGAACACAAAATCACTCTTACAGATACTCATGAGAGTACTGTCTGAACATTCCAAAATCATACCTGACGCATTAGTCACTCTAATGACATCAACAAATACTCGCCAGGACCATACACCATCTTGAAAAGCATTGTCTAAACATCTTCAACTCTCACACTAACCCGTAGACAGCCAGACTTCACATCGATCTCACTAAACACATAAGCTCCAAATGACTGATTTATCCAACATCAGTCCTTGGAAGTAGATACTTGTCCTCAACATCCACTTTGTTCCTTCGTCTGAAAACGACACACCAACTTAAGCGACCTTCGTTCCATTCGAACAACACAACTGAAGCACTCCATGGAGACCCACTCGAATAAATAAACTCTGCTCAAACTAACCCTTAAGTTGACTTTCCAACTCTAACTCAGAAACAAACATCCCTTAAGGATACTTCGAATCACAACTAGTTCCAGAAACTAAATCCATCAAAACTTCACTTCGCACTACGGTGGTAATTCACTCACACCTTTACAATATGCTTCGGAAGAATCCGAACAAGAAGTTCGCTTTCCAAAATCTTGCTCCTCACAGAAATCCAAATTCGTCCACAACTCAAGAACCATGCACCACCTTGTGCTAACTCATCCGCTTCATACACTATCAAGTTGGCAAGACAAGTCTATCTCAACCAACACAAATCCCGACTACTATCAACAAGAGATTAAGGGTGATTAGTTCCTCAATTTGTCAATAGATAGTCGACAATCATGATGGTGACATAAACCATCTTTACCAACTACAACAACGTCTTCAAACTTACACTTCAAGTTACCAAAGCGTAACACTGCTTGGGGCTCCATCCTAAGCCACAAGCGCCACCAAGAAGTAAAACTTCTCCCTCACTTGTTTCAAACTCATCTCTGCATACAAACAAATAGAAACAAGCAAGTACCGACAGCGTCTCACACACATGTCGCATACAATAGGGTTAAACACATTAATAACCTGGCCGGAGAGTTGTGACGCCCGGAAATTTAATTAATTATTTAATTAAATTATATAAGAAATTATTTATTGGAATTAGTCGAAGTTGAGAATTATCGGAATTATTATAAGAGGCGTTAATTGGATTAATTGTTGACTAGCCGATAGATAATAATAATAATAATAATAATAATAATAATAATAATAGTTGACTATTAGTAATAATAATAAAATTAGAATAATTTGTTGGGCTTAGATGGTTGAAATTAGTAGTAAGAAAGGTGTAGAGAAATAGGTCCAATAAGAGAAATATAATTATTAGTTAATATAAATAATAAGAAATTAGGTTTTTGGAGAGGTTGTTAGAAAACAAGGAGAAGAAAAGGGGAAAAGAATAGTATACCTGAAAAGAGGAAGAAAAAGAGGAATAGGCTTGGGAGAAAAACTGTCGTGCGAGAAAATTGTAGACCGAAAGCCAAACCGAAATTCGACCGGAACTCCGTAGAGCGACCTTCAATTCAGGTAAGGGTGGGGTTCTAACTTTCTAATGGGTTGTATGATGAGTAGTATGTGGGAATTAGGATAATGGAGAATTTACTATGCATTTGTGGTTGTTCTGTTTGATGAGAAAGATGTTTAGGTTGAAACCTCCAAATTTTCATGGATTGAACTTGTTAGGTTTTGATGAATAATCCTTAATATGTGACAATTAATTGTGTTTGGAATTAATATATTGATGAAATTAATAGATGATTGAGAATCTAATTTAATACCTAAACATTATACTACACTTAAAAAAAATTGAAAATGTCAATTTGGTAATTTAATGTAGCGACCACTTTATCATATACAGTAGCAAAATTGAGTGAAATTATGATAGCAGTTTGTTATTTACACTGTAGTGGCTTTTGTTTTGCAACTAGTACTGTAGCATCAACTCTATTATGATATATATATTCATATACATACTACTATATATAAATATCTTAGCTATAAAATATAAATAGTCTGTTTAAGATAAATATATACATAATATAACATATGAGTTCAATTTTAGAATAACAAATTGGATACACATTGTAGGCACACATAATGCGTTTAACGTAAAGAAAATATATTTTTCAGTTTATAATATATAATATTATATTAGTATAATAATAATGATTTTTTTGTATTATTAAGTATAATTATTTATTTTATGAGTTTTGAGTTGGAGGTAAATAATTTAGTTAATTTAAATTATTTTCAATTTTGTTAGAGTTGTCAATAAAATTGTCAGGAGTTGTTTTGAATTATTAAGAGTCATATTTTAATTGTTTTGGGTGATTCTGACATATTTAGAGTAGTCAGCGTTGTTTTCGAGTTGTTTAAAATTAAATCTAATAAGCCGTAGAATTAAAGGTAAAGAAGGTATTTGACCATTTAAAGTTGTTTTGTAATTACTTGAGTCGGACCATTAACAAAAATATTATTTTATATACAAAAGTTGTCGGTAGAGCAAATTTGAGCATCTTAGAGCTATTTTGGAATTGTAGGGATTGTGGTAGAGTGATTTATAATTCATTGAGAATTATATCAAGTTATTATTATATATTATTATGACATTTTTATGAGTTAAGAGTATAGAATAAATTATATACTTGTCATAAATTATGAATTTTCTGGTGATAAATTGTGTTGTGTTGTTCCATTGAGTTGTTGTTGTTGTAGCTTGTGATGATGTTGTTAATAATTGTGAAGTTGCAGGTTTGGATGAAATTGATTGTTGTTTACTTGTATTAATTTAGTTGATAAATTGTGAAGTTGCAGTTGACAAACTATTATTGTTGTTGATACGTTGATGAAGTTGTAGGCCTATGGCCAAAGTTGATTAAGTTGAATCGTCCTGATTTATGGACATGTTTGAGTTGTAGGTTGAATGACCAGTGTTGATCTAAGTTGATTCCATTGATGCATATTTTAAGTTGTTGTTGTATGATGTTGTTGTTGTCACATTGTTGTGTATTTGTTGTTTAAGTTGAGGTCGCATGACATACATTGCATTATTAAGTTGGTCTGGATTGGCACCACGTTGAAAGTTGAAGGCTTATGCCTTGGCCTTGATGGCACCACGTTGAAGGCTTATGCCTTGTTAATGCCTCGATAAACTGGCATGATTTTAAGTTGGGAGTTCTGCTCCAAATGGTACCACATGCATTTGCATAGTTGAGTCACATATTGAGTCGCAAGTTAAAGTTGTTGTTATTATTCGTTGTTTAGTGATTGTCGTTGTGTTGTTGTTAATATAAGTTGTTGTTGCTATAAGTTGTTGTTGTTATAAGTTGGCGTTGTTATTAAGTTGTTGTTATTAAGTTGTGTTGAGTTAAGTTGTTACGTTGACGAATATGTTGTGATAAATATTATTGTGTGGAGAAATTGTTGTCATTATATTACGTTGATGATTATGTTGTGATTGTTGGTTGTGAGAATAAATTGCGAAGTGGTGATTTACGTTATCTAAAATTCTATCATATATTATTTATCATACAATTTATTAGATTGTTAGATATCTCACCCTTCATCGCTTCGCTGCCTTTATACCGTAACGCGTGGTATTCAAGAATGGAAGAATTAGTTGCTGGTGGTTCAAGTCGGTGTCTTTGCTCTGATACGTAACACTCGGGGGGGACGTTTGGTCTATGTTGTTTATATTGTTGACTCTTGTTGTTATTAGTATAATTTGTTGAATCCTAAGTGATGTTGTGAAATAAAAAGTTGTTAAGTATGTTGAAAGTTGAATAACATGTTTCAAGTTGCTATTAGTATAATATATTCAGTTGTATAACTATGAATTCCGCTGCGTAGTAATAAAAAAATATTTTGTTTGAAAGTTATTGCAAGTTGTTATGAGATTCTCCGAATTAAAAAGTGTTATGTATCTTATCTGTTTGTGTTGTTAATGTTGAAATGTGGCATCTCATGTTTTGTTGAAAATTTTAATTACTCTGATTTTCGATATATTTTCCGGTAGAATTTGGGTGCTACATTAGTGGTATCGAGCCCTGTTGGTCTGTCCGCCAATGTTGTCTAATGTTGTCTACTTCCTTTATGCGTGACAAGTGTGTGGAACATCGGTACTTGTTGTTTTCGATTGTTGTTGTAGGAGTTAGTTGAAGTTATGGGGAGAAGCTTTGCTTCCGATGTGTTTTTTGGGAGATATCATATTAGTATGCTACTAATGGATACAACGCGTTAGGAGCCTTGTTGTTTCTTGAATACGAAAGTAATACAGATTTAAGATTTTGGGTTGTTTGACAAGTTGGATTGTATTGGAAAAGAATAGTTGCTATGAGATAGAATTTAGTAAGTTGTTGTTTAAGTAGGCCATGTTGTAGAATTATTTGGATTGATTTAAAAGTTGTTGGAGTTGTTGGAGTGGTTGGGATCCTTGAATCATGGATGCAAGTTGGAAAAAGAATACTATTAATGTTAGTAACGACGGTTTAATCTCTATTATGGTTGTCGGCTATCTATTGACAAATTGAGGAACTGATCACCCTTAATCTCTTGTTGATAGTAGACGAGATCATGTTGGATGATATAAAATTGTTTTGCTATCTTAATGGTAAGTAAGTAGTGGGTGCTACAACCAGAATGTTGTTAAGTGAGGATACCATGTTGTATAAGAAATTAAGAGAGTGGTAGTTGTTACTATTTTGTAAGATATTGTTTCAAGGTATTGCTAAAATGGTTGGCAAGATAGTAACGATTATGTTTCAAGAGTATTGGAAGATTAACGTTTGCGTATTGGATTTAACCATGTTGAGTTGTTGTTATATCGGAAAGATAGTAGTCGGAGTGTTACCAAACGCAACTGAGGATCAGAGAGTTGGAAGCGAAGTTGAGGATGCTTGTGTCAGATAGATTTTCGAGGACGAAAATATTCTAAGTGGGGGAGAGTTGTAACGCCCAGAAATTTAATTAATTATTTAATTAAATTATATGAGAAATTATTTATTGGAATTAGTCGAAGTTGAGAATTATCGGAATTATTATAAGAGGCGTTAATTGGATTAATTGTTGACTAGCCGATAAATAATAATAATAATAATAATAATAATAATAATAATAATATTAGTTGACTTTTAGTAATAATAATAAAATTAGAATAATTTGTTGGGCTTAGATGGTTGAAATTAGTAGTAAGAGAGGTGTAGAGAAATAGGTCCAATAAGAGAAATATAATTATTAGTTAATATAAATAATAAGAAATTAGGTTTTTGGAGAGGTTGTTAGAAAACAAGGAGAAGAAAAGGGGAAAAGAATAGTATACGTGAAAAGAGGAAGAAAAAGAGGAATAGGCTTGGGAGAAAAACTGTCGTGCGAGAAAATTGTAGACAGAAAGCCAAACCGAAATTCGACCGGAACTCCGTAGAGCGACCTTCAATCCAGGTAAGGGTGGGGTTCTAACTTTCTAATGGGTTGTATGATGAGTAGTATGTGGGAATTAGGATAATGGAGAATTTACTATGCATTTGTGGTTGTTCTGTTTGATGAGAAACATGTTTAGGTTGAAACCTCCAAATTTTCATAGATTGAACTTGTTAGGTTTTGATGAATAATCCTTAATATGTGACAATTAATTGTGTTTGGAATTAATATATTGATGAAATTAAGAGATGATTGAGAATCTAATTTAATACCTAAACATTATACTACACTTAAAAAAAAATTGAAAATGTCAATTTGGTAATTTAATGTAGCGACCACTTTATCATATACAGTAGCAAAATTGAGTGAAATTATGATAGCAGTTTGTTATTTACACTGTAGTGGCTTTTGTTTTGCAACTAGTACTGTAGCATCAACTCTATTATGATATATGTATTCATATACATACTACTATATATAAATATCTTAGTTATAAAATATAAATAGTCTGTTTAAGATAAATATATACATAATATAACATATGAGTTCAATTTTAGAATAACAAATTGGATACACACATTGTAGCGGCACACATACTGCGTTTGTACGTAAAGAAAATATATTTTTCAGTTTATAATATATAATATTATATTAGTATAATAATAATGATTTTTTTGTATTATTAAGTATAATTATTTATTTTATGAGTTTTGAGTTAGAGGTAAATAATTTAGTTAATTTAAATTATTTTCAATTTTGTTAGAGTTGTCAATAAAATTGTCAGGAGTTGTTTTGAATTATTAAGAGTCATATTTTAATTGTTTTGGGTGATTCTGACATATTTAGAGTAGTCAGCGTTGTTTTCGAGTTGTTTAAAATTAAATCTAATAAGCCGTAGAATTAAAGGTAAAGAAGGTATTTGACCATTTAAAGTTGTTTTGTAATTACTTGAGTCGGACCATTAACAAAAATATTATTTTATATACAAAAGTTGTCGGTAGAGCAAATTTGAGCATCTTAGAGCTATTTTGGAATTGTAGGGATTGTGGTAGAGTGATTTATAATTCATTGAGAATTATATCAAGTTATTATTATATATTATTATGACATTTTTATGAGTTAAGAGTATAGAATAAATTATATACTTGTCATAAATTATGAATTTTCTGGTGATAAATTGTGTTGTGTTGTTCCATTGAATTGTTGTTGTTGTAGCTTGTGATGATGTTGTTAATAATTGTGAAGTTGCAGGTTTGGATGAAATTGATTGTTGTTTACTTGTATTAATTTAGTTGATAAATTGTGAAGTTGCAGTTGACAAACTATTATTGTTGTTGATACGTTGATGAAGTTGTAGGCCTATGGCCAAAGTTGATTAAGTTGAATCGTCCTGATTTATGGACATGTTTGAGTTGTAGGTTGAATGACCAGTGTTGATCTAAGTTGATTCCATTGATGCATATTTTAAGTTGTTGTTGTATGATGTTGTTGTTGTCACATTGTTGTGTATTTGTTGTTTAAGTTGAGGTCGCATGACATACATTGCATTATTAAGTTGGCCTGGATTGGCACCACGTTGAAAGTTGAAGGCTTATGCCTTGGCCTTGATGGCACCACGTTGAAGGCTTATGCCTTGTTAATGCCTCGATAAACTGGCATGATTTTAAGTTGGGAGTTCTGCTCCAAATGGTACCACATGCATTTGCATAGTTGAGTCACATATTGAGTCGCAAGTTAAAGTTGTTGTTATTATTCGTTGTTTAGTGATTGTCGTTGTGTTGTTGTTAATATAAGTTGTTGTTGCTATAAGTTGTTGTTGTTATAAGTTGGCGTTGTTATTAAGTTGTTGTTATTAAGTTGTGTTGAGTTAAGTTGTTACGTTGACGAATATGTTGTGATAAATATTATTGTGTGGAGAAATTGTTGTCATTATATTACGTTGATGATTATGTTGTGATTGTTGGTTGTGAGAATAAATTGCGAAGTGGTGATTTACGTTATCTAAAATTCTATCATATATTATTTATCATACAATTTATTAGATTGTTAGATATCTCACCCCTTCATCTGTTTCGCCGTTGCCTTTATACTGGTAACGTGCAGGTATTCAAGAATGGAAGAATTAGTTGCTGGTGGTTCAAGTCAGTGTCTTTGCTCTGATACGTAACACTCGGGGGGGACGTTTGGTCTATGTTGTTTATATTGTTGACTCTTGTTGTTATTAGTATAATTTGTTGAATCCTAAGTGATGTTGTGAAATAAAAAGTTGTTAGGTATGTTGAAAGTTGAATAACATGTTTCAAGTTGCTATTAGTATAATATATTCATTGTATAACTATGAATTCACCGTAGTAATAAAAAATATTTTGTTTGAAAGTTATTGCAAGTTGTTATGAGATTCTCCGAATTAAAAAGTGTTATGTATCTTATCTTTGTGTTGTTAATGTTGAAATGTGGCATCCCATGTTTTGTTGAAAATTTTAATTACTCGATTTTGATATATTTTCCGTAGAATTTGGGTGCTACATTAGTGGTATCGAGCCGTTGGTCCGTCCGCCAATGTTGTCTAATGTTGTCTACTTTTGACAAGTGTGTGGAACATCCGGTACTTGTTGTTTTCTGATTGTTGTTGTAGGAGTTAGTTGAAGCTAAGTGGGGGAGAAGCTTTGCTTCTCTGATGTGTTTTGTTGGGAGATATCATATTAGTATGCTACTAATGGATACAGTGCAAACGTTGTAGGAGCCTTGTTGTTTCTTGAATACGAAAGTAATACAGATTTAAGATTTTGGGTTGTTTGACAAGTTGGATTGTATTGGAAAAGAATAGTTGCTATGAGATAGAATTTAGTAAGTTGTTGTTTAAGTAGGCCATGCTGTAGAATTATTTGGATTGATTTAAAAGTTGTTGGAGTTGTTGGAGTGGTTGGGATCCTTGAATCATGGATGCAAGTTGGAAAAAGAATACTATTAATGTTAGTAACGACGGTTTAATCTCTATTATGGTTGTCGGCTATCTATTGACAAATTGAGGAACTGATCACCCTTAATCTCTTGTTGATAGTAGACGAGATCATGTTGGATGATATAAAATTGTTTTGCTATCTTAATGGTAAGTAAGTAGTGGGTGCTACAACCAGAATGTTGTTAAGTGAGGATACCATGTTGTATAAGAAATTAAGAGAGTGGTAGTTGTTACTATTTTGTAAGATATTGTTTCAAGGTATTGCTAAAATGGTTGGCAAGATAGTAACGATTATGTTTCAAGAGTATTGGAAGATTAACGTTTGCGTATTGGATTTAACCATGTTGAGTTGTTGTTATATCGGAAAGATAGTAGTCGGTGTTACCAAACGCGAGGATCGAGAGTTGGGCAAGTTGAGGATGCTTGTGTCGATAGATTTTCGAGGACGAAAATATTCTAAGTGGGGAGAGTTGTTTAAATTTAATTAATTATTTAATTAAATTATATGAGAAATTATTTATTGGAATTAGTCGAAGATGAGAATTATCGGAATTATTATAAGAGGCGTTAATTGGATTAATTGTTGACTAGCCGATAAATAATAATAATAATAATAATAATAATAATATTAGTTGACTTTTAGTAATAATAATAAAATTAGAATAATTTGTTGGGCTTAGATGGTTGAAATTAGTAGTAAGAGAGGTGTAGAGAAATAGGTCCAATAAGAGAAATATAATTATTAGTTAATATAAATAATAAGAAATTAGGTTTTTGGAGAGGTTGTTAGAAAACAAGGAGAAGAAAAGGGGAAAAGAATAGTATACGTGAAAAGAGGAAGAAAAAGAGGAATAGGCTTGGGAGAAAACGTATGAGAAAATTGTAGATGTAAAGCCAAACCGAATTAATTGAACTCCGAGAGCGACCTTCAATCCGTAAGGGTGGGGTTCTAACTTTCTAATGGGTTGTATGATGAGTAGTATGTGGAATTAGGATAATGGAGAATTTACTATGCATTTGTGGTTGTTCGCTTGATGAGAAACATGTTTAGGTTGAAACCTCCAAATTTTCATAGATTGAACTTGTTAGGTTTTGATGAATAATCCTTAATATGTGACAATTAATTGTGTTTGGAATTAATATATTGATGAAATTAAGAGATGATTGAGAATCTAATTTAATACCTAAACATTATACTACACTTAAAAAAAAATTGAAAATGTCAATTTGGTAATTTAATGTAGCGACCACTTTA
Organism: Vicia sativa; assembly: GCA_021764765.1. Lineage (NCBI taxonomy): Eukaryota > Viridiplantae > Streptophyta > Magnoliopsida > Fabales > Fabaceae > Vicia > Vicia sativa. Next base: position 61,185,571 of record CM038794.1, read on the forward strand.
TCATATACATAGCAAAATTGAGTGAAATTATGATAGCATTTGTTATTTACATCGTAGTGGCTTTTGTTTTGCAACTAGTATGTAGCATCAACTCTATTATGATATATGTATTCATATACATACTACTATATATAAATATCTTAGTTATAAAATATAAATAGTCCTTTAAGATAAATATATACATAATATAACATATGAGTTCAATTTTAGAATAACAAATTGATACACACATTGTAGCGGCACACATATGCGTTGTACGTAAAGAAAATATATTTTTCAGTTTATAATATATAATATTATATTAGTATAATAATAATGATTTTTTTGTATTATTAAGTATAATTATTTATTTTATGAGTTTTGAGTTAGAGGTAAATAATTTAGTTAATTTAAATTATTTTCAATTTTGTTAGAGTTGTCAATAAAATTGTCAGGAGTTGTTTTGAATTATTAAGAGTCATATTTTAATTGTTTTGGGTGATTCTGACATATTTAGAGTAGTCAGCATTGTTTTCGAGTTGTTTAAAATTAAATCTAATAAGCCGTAGAATTAAAGGTAAAGAAGGTATTTGACCATTTAAAGTTGTTTTGTAATTACTTGAGTCGGACCATTAACAAAAATATTATTTTATATACAAAAGTTGTCGGTAGAGCAAATTTGAGCATCTTAGAGCTATTTTGGAATTGTAGGGATTGTGGTAGAGTGATTTATAATTCATTGAGAATTATATCAAGTTATTATTATATATTATTATGACATTTTTATGAGTTAAGAGTATAGAATAAATTATATACTTGTCATAAATTATGAATTTTCTCGTGATAAATTGTGTTGTGTTGTTCCATTGAATTGTTGTTGTTGTAGCTTGTGATGATGTTGTTAATAATTGTGAAGTTGTTTGGATGAAATTGATTGTTGTTTACTTGTATTAATTTAGTTGATAAATTGTGAAGTTGCAATTGACAAACTATTATTGTTGTTGATACGTTGATGAAGTTGTAGGCCCATGGCCAAAGTTGATTGTTGAATCGTCCCGATTTATGGACATGTTTGAGTTGTAGGTTGAATGACCGTGTTGATCTAAGTTGATTCCATTGATGCATATTTTAAGTTGTTGTTGTATGATGTTGTTGTTGTCACATTGTTGTGTATTTGTTGTTTAAGTTGAGGTCGCATGACATACATTGCATTATTAAGTTGGCCTGGATTGGCACCACGTTGAAAGTTGAAGGCTTATGCCTTGGCCTTGATGGCACCACGTTGAAAGTTGAAGGCTTATGCCTTGGCCTTGATGGCACCACGTTGAAGGCTTATGCCTTGTTAATGCCTCGATAAACTGGCATGATTTTAAGTTGGGAGTTCTGCTCCAAATGGTACCACATGCATTTGCATAGTTGAGTCACATATTGAGTCGCAAGTTAAAGTTGTTGTTATTATTCGTTGTTTAGTGATTGTCGTTGTGTTGTTGTTAATATAAGTTGTTGTTGCTATAAGTTGTTGTTGTTATAAGTTGGCGTTGTTATTAAGTTGTTGTTATTAAGTTGTGTTGAGTTAAGTTGTTACGTTGAATATGTTGTGATAAATATTATTGTGTGGAGAAATTGTTGTCATTATATTACGTTGATGATTATGTTGTGATTGTTGGTTGTGAGAATAAATTGCTATGGTGATTTACGTTATCTAAAATTCTATCATATATTATTTATCATACAATTTATTAGATTGTTAGATATCTCACCCTTCATCCTTTCCGCTGCCTTTATACGGTAACGTGCGGTATTCAAGAATGGAAGAATTAGTTCTTGGTTCAAGTCGGTGTCTTTGCTCGTCGTAAACACTCGGGGACGTTGGTCTATGTTGTTTATATTGTTGACTCTTGTTGTTATTAGTATAATTTGTTGAATCCTAAGTGATGTTGTGAAATAAAAAGTTGTTAAGTATGTTGAAAGTTGAATAACATGTTTCAAGTTGCTATTAGTATAATATATTCAGTTGTATAACTATGAATTCCGCTGCGTAGTAATAAAAAAATATTTTGTTTGAAAGTTATTGCAAGTTGTTATGAGATTCTCCGAATTAAAAAGTGTTATGTATCTTATCTGTTTGTGTTGTTAATGTTGAAATGTGGCATCCCATGTTTTGTTGAAAATTTTAATTACTCTGATTTTCGATATATTTTCCGGGTAGAATTTGGGGTGCTACATTAGTGGTATCAGAGCCTGGTTGGTCTGTCCGGCCAATGTTGTCTAATGTTGTCTACTTCCTTTGTACGTGACAAGTGTGTGGAACACTGTCGGTACTTGTTGTTTTCTGATTGTTGTTGTAGGAGTTAGTTGAAGCTAAGTGGGAAGCTTTTTGCTTCGATGTGTTTTGTTGGGAGATATCATATTAGTATGCTACTAATGGATACAGTGAAAACGTTAGGAGCCTTGTTGTTTCTTGAATACGAAAGTAATACAGATTTAAGATTTTGGGTTGTTTGACAAGTTGGATTGTATTGGAAAAGAATAGTTGCTATGAGATAGAATTTAGTAAGTTGTTGTTTAAGTAGGCCATGCTGTAGAATTATTTGGATTGATTTAAAAGTTGTTGGAGTTGTTGGAGTGGTTGGGATCCTTGAATCATGGATGCAAGTTGGAAAAAGAATACTATTAATGTTAGTAACGACGGTTTAATCTCTATTATGGTTGTCGGCTATCTATTGACAAATTGAGGAACTGATCACCCTTAATCTCTTGTTGATAGTAGACGAGATCATGTTGGATGATATAAAATTGTTTTGCTATCTTAATGGTAAGTAAGTAGTGGGTGCTACAACCAGAATGTTGTTAAGTGAGGATACCATGTTGTATAAGAAATTAAGAGAGTGGTAGTTGTTACTATTTTGTAAGATATTGTTTCAAGGTATTGCTAAAATGGTTGGCAAGATAGTAACGATTATGTTTCAAGAGTATTGGAAGATTAACGTTTGCGTATTGGATTTAACCATGTTGAGTTGTTGTTATATCGGAAGATATAGTAGTCGGAGTGTTACCAAACGCATCGAGGATCGTAGAGTTGGGCGAAGTTGAGGATGCTTGTGTCAGATAGATTTTCGAGGACGAAAATATTCTAAGTGGGGGAGAGTTGTAACGCCCAGAAATTTAATTAATTATTTAATTAAATTATATGAGAAATTATTTATTGGAATTAGTCGAAGATGAGAATTATCGGAATTATTATAAGAGGCGTTAATTGGATTAATTGTTGACTAGCCGATAAATAATAATAATAATAATAATAATAATAATAATATTAGTTGACTTTTAGTAATAATAATAAAATTAGAATAATTTGTTGGGCTTAGATGGTTGAAATTAGTAGTAAGAGAGGTGTAGAGAAATAGGTCCAATAAGAGAAATATAATTATTAGTTAATATAAATAATAAGAAATTAGGTTTTTGGAGAGGTTGTTAGAAAACAAGGAGAAGAAAAGGGGAAAAGAATAGTATACGTGAAAAGAGGAAGAAAAAGAGGAATAGGCTTGGGAGAAAACCGTCGAGAAAATTGTGATGTAAGCCAAACCGAATTCAATCGAACTCCGTAGAGCGACCTTCAATCCAGGTAAGGGTGGGGTTCTAACTTTCTAATGGGTTGTATGATGAGTAGTATGTGGGAATTAGGATAATGGAGAATTTACTATGCATTTGTGGTTGTTCTGTTTGATGAGAAACATGTTTAGGTTGAAACCTCCAAATTTTCATAGATTGAACTTGTTAGGTTTTGATGAATAATCCTTAATATGTGACAATTAATTGTGTTTGGAATTAATATATTGATGAAATTAAGAGATGATTGAGAATCTAATTTAATACCTAAACATTATACTACACTTAAAAAAAAATTGAAAATGTCAATTTGGTAATTTAATGTAGCGACCACTTTATCATATACAGTAGCAAAATTGAGTGAAATTATGATAGCATTTGTTATTTACATCGTAGTGGCTTTTGTTTTGCAACTAGTACTGTAGCATCAACTCTATTATGATATATGTATTCATATACATACTACTATATATAAATATCTTAGTTATAAAATATAAATAGTCTGTTTAAGATAAATATATACATAATATAACATATGAGTTCAATTTTAGAATAACAAATTGATACACACATTGTAGCGGCACACATACTGCGTTTGTACGTAAAGAAAATATATTTTTCAGTTTATAATATATAATATTATATTAGTATAATAATAATGATTTTTTTGTATTATTAAGTATAATTATTTATTTTATGAGTTTTGAGTTAGAGGTAAATAATTTAGTTAATTTAAATTATTTTCAATTTTGTTAGAGTTGTCAATAAAATTGTCAGGAGTTGTTTTGAATTATTAAGAGTCATATTTTAATTGTTTTGGGTGATTCTGACATATTTAGAGTAGTCAGCGTTGTTTTCGAGTTGTTTAAAATTAAATCTAATAAGCCGTAGAATTAAAGGTAAAGAAGGTATTTGACCATTTAAAGTTGTTTTGTAATTACTTGAGTCGGACCATTAACAAAGATATTATTTTATATACAAAAGTTGTCGGTAGAGCAAATTTGAGCATCTTAGAGCTATTTTGGAATTGTAGGGATTGTGGTAGAGTGATTTATAATTCATTGAGAATTATATCAAGTTATTATTATATATTATTATGACATTTTTATGAGTTAAGAGTATAGAATAAATTATATACTTGTCATAAATTATGAATTTTCTGGTGATAAATTGTGTTGTGTTGTTCCATTGAATTGTTGTTGTTGTAGCTTGTGATGATGTTGTTAATAATTGTGAAGTTGCAGGTTTGGATGAAATTGATTGTTGTTTACTTGTATTAATTTAGTTGATAAATTGTGAAGTTGCAGATGACAAACTATTATTGTTGTTGATACGTTGATGAAGTTGTAGGCCTATGGCCAAAGTTGATTAAGTTGAATCGTCCTGATTTATGGACATGTTTGAGTTGTAGGTTGAATGACCAGTGTTGATCTAAGTTGATTCCATTGATGCATATTTTAAGTTGTTGTTGTATGATGTTGTTGTTGTCACATTGTTGTGTATTTGTTGTTTAAGTTGAGGTCGCATGACATACATTGCATTATTAAGTTGGCCTGGATTGGCACCACGTTGAAAGTTGAAGGCTTATGCCTTGGCCTTGATGGCACCACGTTGAAGGCTTATGCCTTGTTAATGCCTCGATAAACTGGCATGATTTTAAGTTGGGAGTTCTGCTCCAAATGGTACCACATGCATTTGCATAGTTGAGTCACATATTGAGTCGCAAGTTAAAGTTGTTGTTATTATTCGTTGTTTAGTGATTGTCGTTGTGTTGTTGTTAATATAAGTTGTTGTTGCTATAAGTTGTTGTTGTTATAAGTTGGCGTTGTTATTAAGTTGTTGTTATTAAGTTGTGTTGAGTTAAGTTGTTACGTTGACGAATATGTTGTGATAAATATTATTGTGTGGAGAAATTGTTGTCATTATATTACGTTGATGATTATGTTGTGATTGTTGGTTGTGAGAATAAATCAAGTGGTGATTTACGTTATCTAAAATTCTATCATATATTATTTATCATACAATTTATTAGATTGTTAGATATCTCACCCTTCATCTTTTCTTGCCTTTATACCGGTACGCGTGTATTCAAGAATGGAAGAATTAGTTGGTGGTTCAAGTCGGTGTCTTTGCTCGATACGTAACACTCGGGGGGGACGTTTGGTCTATGTTGTTTATATTGTTGACTCTTGTTGTTATTAGTATAATTTGTTGAATCCTAAGTGATGTTGTGAAATAAAAAGTTGTTAAGTATGTTGAAAGTTGAATAACATGTTTCAAGTTGCTATTAGTATAATATATTCATTGTATAACTATGAATTCACCGTAGTAATAAAAATATTTTGTTTGAAAGTTATTGCAAGTTGTTATGAGATTCTCCGAATTAAAAAGTGTTATGTATCTTATCCTTTGTGTTGTTAATGTTGAAATGTGGCATCCCATGTTTTGTTGAAAATTTTAATTACTCGATTTTCGATATATTTTCCGGTAGAATTTGGGGTGCTACATTAGTGGTATCGAGCCTGTTGGTCCGTCCGCCAATGTTGTCTAATGTTGTCTACTTTTTACGTGACAAGTGTGTGGAACACTGTCGGTACTTGTTGTTTTCTGATTGTTGTTGTAGGAGTTAGTTGAAGCTAAGTGGGGGAGAAGCTTTGCTTCTCTGATGTGTTTTGTTGGGAGATATCATATTAGTATGCTACTAATGGATACAACAACGCTAGTAGGAGCCTTGTTGTTTCTTGAATACGAAAGTAATACTGATTTAAGATTTTGGGTTGTTTGACAAGTTGGATTGTATTGGAAAAGAATAGTTGCTATGAGATAGAATTTAGTAAGTTGTTGTTTAAGTAGGCCATGCTGTAGAATTATTTGGATTGATTTAAAAGTTGTTGGAGTTGTTGGAGTGGTTGGGATCCTTGAATCATGGATGCAAGTTGGAAAAAGAATACTATTAATGTTAGTAACGACGGTTTAATCTCTATTATGGTTGTCGGCTATCTATTGACAAATTGAGGAACTGATCACCCTTAATCTCTTGTTGATAGTAGACGAGATCATGTTGGATGATATAAAATTGTTTTGCTATCTTAATGGTAAGTAAGTAGTGGGTGCTACAACCAGAATGTTGTTAAGTGAGGATACCATGTTGTATAAGAAATTAAGAGAGTGGTAGTTGTTACTATTTTGTAAGATATTGTTTCAAGGTATTGCTAAAATGGTTGGCAAGATAGTAACGATTATGTTTCAAGAGTATTGGAAGATTAACGCTATGTATTGGATTTAACCATGTTGAGTTGTTGTTATATCGGAAAGATAGTAGTCGGAGTGTTACCAAACGCAACGAGGATCGTAGAGTTGGGCGAAGTTGAGGATGCTTGTGTCGATAGATTTTCGAGGACGAAAATATTCTAAGTGGGGAGAGTTAGCATTAAATTTAATTAATTATTTAATTAAATTATATGAGAAATTATTTATTGAATTAGTCAAGATGAGAATTATCGAATTATTATAAGAGGCGTTAATTGGATTAATTGTTGACTAGCCGATAAATAATAATAATAATAATAATAATAATAATAATATTAGTTGACTTTTAGTAATAATAATAAAATTAGAATAATTTGTTGGGCTTAGATGGTTGAAATTAGTAGTAAGAGAGGTGTAGAGAAATAGGTCCAATAAGAGAAATATAATTATTAGTTAATATAAATAATAAGAAATTAGGTTTTTGGAGAGGTTGTTAGAAAACAAGGAGAAGAAAAGGGGAAAAGAATAGTATACGTGAAAAGAGGAAGAAAAAGAGGAATAGGCTTGGGAGAAAAACTGTCGTGCGAGAAAATTGTAGACAGAAAGCCAAACCGAAATTCGACCGGAACTCCGTAGAGCGACCTTCAATCCAGGTAAGGGTGGGGTTCTAACTTTCTAATGGGTTGTATGATGAGTAGTATGTGGGAATTAGGATAATGGAGAATTTACTATGCATTTGTGGTTGTTCTGTTTGATGAGAAACATGTTTAGGTTGAAACCTCCAAATTTTCATAGATTGAACTTGTTAGGTTTTGATGAATAATCCTTAATATGTGACAATTAATTGTGTTTGGAATTAATATATTGATGAAATTAAGAGATGATTGAGAATCTAATTTAATACCTAAACATTATACTACACTTAAAAAAAAATTGAAAATGTCAATTTGGTAATTTAATGTAGCGACCACTTTATCATATACAGTAGCAAAATTGAGTGAAATTATGATAGCAGTTTGTTATTTACACTGTAGTGGCTTTTGTTTTGCAACTAGTACTGTAGCATCAACTCTATTATGATATATGTATTCATATACATACTACTATATATAAATATCTTAGTTATAAAATATAAATAGTCTGTTTAAGATAAATATATACATAATATAACATATGAGTTCAATTTTAGAATAACAAATTGGATACACACATTGTAGCGGCACACATACTGCGTTTGTACGTAAAGAAAATATATTTTTCAGTTTATAATATATAATATTATATTAGTATAATAATAATGATTTTTTTGTATTATTAAGTATAATTATTTATTTTATGAGTTTTGAGTTAGAGGTAAATAATTTAGTTAATTTAAATTATTTTCAATTTTGTTAGAGTTGTCAATAAAATTGTCAGGAGTTGTTTTGAATTATTAAGAGTCATATTTTAATTGTTTTGGGTGATTCTGACATATTTAGAGTAGTCAGCGTTGTTTTCGAGTTGTTTAAAATTAAATCTAATAAGCCGTAGAATTAAAGGTAAAGAAGGTATTTGACCATTTAAAGTTGTTTTGTAATTACTTGAGTCGGACCATTAACAAAAATATTATTTTATATACAAAAGTTGTCGGTAGAGCAAATTTGAGCATCTTAGAGCTATTTTGGAATTGTAGGATTGTGGTAGAGTGATTTATAATTCATTGAGAATTATATCAAGTTATTATTATATATTATTATGACATTTTTATGAGTTAAGAGTATAGAATAAATTATATACTTGTCATAAATTATGAATTTTCCGTGATAAATTGTGTTGTGTTGTTCCATTGAATTGTTGTTGTTGTAGCTTGTGATGATGTTGTTAATAATTGTGAAGTTGCAGTTTGGATGAAATTGATTGTTGTTTACTTGTATTAATTTAGTTGATAAATTGTGAAGTTGCTGACAAACTATTATTGTTGTTGATACGTTGATGAAGTTGTAGGCCTATGGCCAAAGTTGATTAAGTTGAATCGTCCGATTTATGGACATGTTCGAGTTGTAGGTTGAATGACCGGTTGATCTAAGTTGATTCCATTGATGCATATTTTAAGTTGTTGTTGTATGATGTTGTTGTTGTCACATTGTTGTGTATTTGTTGTTTGTTGAGGTCGCATGACATACATTGCATTATTAAGTTGGCCTCGATTGGCACCACGTTGAAAGTTGAAGGCTTATGCCTTGGCCTTGATGGCACCACGTTGAAGGCTTATGCCTTGTTAATGCCTCGATAAACCGGCATGATTTTAAGTTGGAGTTCTGCCCAAATGGTACCACATGCATTTGCATAGTTGAGTCACATATTGAGTCGCAAGTTAAAGTTGTTGTTATTATTCGTTGTTTAGTGATTGTCGTTGTGTTGTTAATATAAGTTGTTGGTTCTATAAGTTGTTGTTGTTATAAGTTGGCGCTGTTATTAAGTTGTTGTTATTAAGTTGTGTTGAGTTGTTGTTACGCTGACGAATATGTTGTGATAAATATTATTGTGTGGAGAAATTGTTGTCATTATATTACGTTGATGATTATGTTGTGATTGTTGGTTGTGAGAATAAATTGCGAAGTGGTGATTTACGTTATCTAAAATTCTATCATATATTATTTATCATACAATTTATTAGATTGTTAGATATCTCACCCTTCATCCGCTTTCCGCTGCCTTTATACCGTAACGTGTGTATTCAAGAATGGAAGAATTAGTTTGGTGGTTCAAGTCGGTGTCTTTGCTCTGATACGTAACACTCGGGGGGGACGTTTGGTCTATGTTGTTTATATTGTTGACTCTTGTTGTTATTAGTATAATTTGTTGAATCCTAAGTGATGTTGTGAAATAAAAAGTTGTTAAGTATGTTGAAAGTTGAATAACATGTTTCAAGTTGCTATTAGTATAATATATTCATTGTATAACTATGAATTCACCGTAGTAATAAAAAAATATTTTGTTTGAAAGTTATTGCAAGTTGTTATGAGATTCTCCGAATTAAAAAGTGTTATGTATCTTATCTGTTTGTGTTGTTAATGTTGAAATGTGGCATCCCATGTTTTGTTGAAAATTTTAATTACTCTGATTTTCGATATATTTTCCGGGTAGAATTTGGGGTGCTACATTAGTGGTATCAGAGCCTGGTTGGTCTGTCCGGCCAATGTTGTCTAATGTTGTCTACTTCCTTTGTACGTGACAAGTGTGTGGAACACTGTCGGTACTTGTTGTTTTCTGATTGTTGTTGTAGGAGTTAGTTGAAGCTAAGTGGGGGAGAAGCTTTGCTTCTCTGATGTGTTTTGTTGGGAGATATCATATTAGTATGCTACTAATGGATACAGTGCAAACGTTGTAGGAGCCTTGTTGTTTCTTGAATACGAAAGTAATACAGATTTAAGATTTTGGGTTGTTTGACAAGTTGGATTGTATTGGAAAAGAATAGTTGCTATGAGATAGAATTTAGTAAGTTGTTGTTTAAGTAGGCCATGCTGTAGAATTATTTGGATTGATTTAAAAGTTGTTGGAGTTGTTGAGTGGTTGGATCCTTGAATCATGGATGCAAGTTGGAAAAGAATACTATTAATGTTAGTAACGACGGTTTAATCTCTATTATGGTTGTCGGCTATCTATTGACAAATTGAGGAACCGATCACCCTTAATCTCTTGTTGATAGTAGATTTAGATCATGTTGGATGATATAAAATTGTTTTGCTATCTTAATGGTAAGTAAGTAGTGGGTGCTACAACCGTAATGTTGTTAAGTGAGGATACCATGTTGTATAAGAAATTAAGAGAGTGGTAGTTGTTACTATTTTGTAAGATATTGTTTCAAGGTATTGCTAAAATGGTTGGCAAGATAGTAACGATTATGTTTCAAGAGTATTGGAAGATTAACGTTATGTATTGGATTTAACCATGTTGAGTTGTTGTTATATCGGAAAGATAGTAGTCGGAGTGTTACCAAACGCAATCGAGGATCGAGAGTTGCGAAGTTGAGGATGTTTGTGTCGATAGATTTTCGAGGACTAAAATATTCTAAGTGGGGAGAGTTGTAATTTTAAATTTAATTAATTATTTAATTAAATTATATGAGAAATTATTTATTAGAATTAGTCAAGTTGAGAATTATCTAATTATTATAAGAGGCGTTAATTGGATTAATTGTTGACGATAAATAATAATAATAATAATAATAATAATAATATTAGTTGACTTTTAGTAATAATAATAAAATTAGAATAATTTGTTGGGCTTAGATGGTTGAAATTAGTAGTAAGAGAGGTGTAGAGAAATAGGTCCAATAAGAGAAATATAATTATTAGTTAATATAAATAATAAGAAATTAGGTTTTTGGAGAGGTTGTTAGAAAACAAGGAGAAGAAAAGGGGAAAAGAATAGTATACGTGAAAAGAGGAAGAAAAAGAGGAATAGGCTTGGGAGAAAACCTGTATGAGAAAATTGTAGATGTAAAGCCAAACCGAATTAACCGAACTCCGTAGAGCGACCTTCAATCCAGGTAAGGGTGGGGTTCTAACTTTCTAATGGGTTGTATGATGAGTAGTATGTGGGAATTAGGATAATGGAGAATTTACTATGCATTTGTGGTTGTTCGCTTGATGAGAAACATGTTTAGGTTGAAACCTCCAAATTTTCATAGATTGAACTTGTTAGGTTTTGATGAATAATCCTTAATATGTGACAATTAATTGTGTTTGGAATTAATATATTGATGAAATTAAGAGATGATTGAGAATCTAATTTAATACCTAAACATTATACTACACTTAAAAAAAATTGAAAATGTCAATTTGGTAATTTAATGTAGCGACCACTTTATCATATATGAGAAAAATTGAGTGAAATTATGATAGCAGTTTGTTATTTACAATCGTAGTGGCTTTTGTTTTGCAACTAGTATCGTAGCATCAACTCTATTATGATATATGTATTCATATACATACTACTATATATAAATATCTTAGATATAAAATATAAATAGTCTGCTTAAGATAAATATATACATAATATAACATATGAGTTCAATTTTAGAATAACAAATTGATACACACATTGTAGCTGCACACATCAATGAAAGAAAATATATTTTTCAGTTTATAATATATAATATTATATTAGTATAATAATAATGATTTTTTGTATTATTAAGTATAATTATTTATTTTATGAGTTTTGAGTTAGAGGTAAATAATTTAGTTAATTTAAATTATTTTCAATTTTGTTAGAGTTGTCAATAAAATTGTCGTGGAGTTGTTTTGAATTATTAAGAGTCATATTTTAATTGTTTTGGGTGATTCGACATATTTAGAGTAGCCGTTGTTTTCGAGTTGTTTAAAATTAAATCTAATAAGTCGTAGAATTAAAGGTAAAGAAGGTATTTGACCATTTAAAGTTGTTTTGTAATTACTTGAGTCGGACCATTAACAAAAATATTATTTTATATACAAAAGTTGTGAGAGCAAATTTGAGCATCTTAGAGCTATTTTGGAATTGTAGGGATTGTGGTAGAGTGATTTATAATTCATTGAGAATTATATCAAGTTATTATTATATATTATTATGACATTTTTATGAGTTAAGAGTATAGAATAAATTATATACTTGTCATAAATTATGAATTTTCCGTGATAAATTGTGTTGTGTTGTTCCATTGAATTGTTGTTGTTGTAGCTTGTGATGATGTTGTTAATAATTGTGAAGTTGCAGTTTGGATGAAATTGATTGTTGTTTACTTGTATTAATTTAGTTGATAAATTGTGAAGTTGCAGCTGACAAACTATTATTGTTGTTGATACGTTGATGAAGTTGTAGGCCTATGGCCAAAGTTGATTAAGTTGAATCGTCCGATTTATGGACATGTTTGAGTTGTAGGTTGAATGACCGTGTTGATCTAAGTTGATTCCATTGATGCATATTTTAAGTTGTTGTTGTATGATGTTGTTGTTGTCACATTGTTGTGTATTTGTTGTTTAAGTTGAGGTCGCATGACATACATTGCATTATTAAGTTGGCCTCGGATTGGCACCACGTTGAAAATTGAAGGCTTATGCCTTGGCCTTGATGGCACCACGCTGAAGGCTTATGCCTTGTTAATGCCTCGATAAACCGGCATGATTTTAAGTTGGAGTTCTCGCCAAATGGTACCACATGCATTTGCATAGTTGAGTCACATATTGATTCGCAAGTTAAAGTTGTTATTATTCTGTTTAGTGATTGTCGTTGTTGTTGTTAATATAAGTTGTTGTTGCTATAAGTTGTTGTTGTTATAAGTTGGCGTTGTTATTAAGTTGTTGTTATTAAGTTGTGTTGAGTTGTTGTTACGCTGAAATATGTTGTGATAAATATTATTGTGTGGAGAAATTGTTGTCATTATATTACGCTGATGATTATGTTGTGATTGTTGGTTGTGAGAATAAATTGTAAGTGGTGATTTACGTTATCTAAAATTCTATCATATATTATTTATCATACAATTTATTAGATTGTTAGATATCTCACCCTTCATCTCGTTTCGCTTTATACCGTAACGCAGTATTCAAGAATGGAAGAATTAGTTGCTGTGGTTCAAGTCGGTGTCTTTGCTCGATACGTAACACTCGGGGACGCTTGGTCTATGTTGTTTATATTGTTGACTCTTGTTGTTATTAGTATAATTTGTTGAATCCTAAGTGATGTTGTGAAATAAAAAGTTGTTAAGTATGTTGAAAGTTGAATAACATGTTTCAAGTTGCTATTAGTATAATATATTCAGTTGTATAACTTTGAATTCCGCTGCGTAGTAATAAAAAAATATTTTGTTTGAAAGTTATTGCAAGTTGTTATGAGATTCTACGAATTAAAAAGTGTTATGTATCTTATCTGTTTGTGTTGTTAATGTTGAAATGTGGCATCCCATGTTTTGTTGAAATTTTTAATTACTCTGATTTTCGATATATTTTCCGGGTAGAATTTGGGGTGTTACAGCAAACATCATGTTTAACCACACCACATCATTATCAAGTCATTCACTAAATTCCCAATTCGGAAAAATAGCTAAACACCTATAATCGTCGCGAAAGTCATTCCTAATAACCGGCATTAATCATAATCGTCAACATCGCAATCGGATTGTCCATACGTGCCTTAAATCTACTAAAACGCAATCCGATTCAATTTAACCGTAATTTGGCCTATTTCAGGTCGTTTCGTAAAACCTCATAATTTCGAAAAACTAACCTTACCACTAAGTTCTACACATTGAACTTATCTAGCACGTCAATTTTCGTTGAATTCTGAGCAACTTGCTCCATCGTCGAATTTACCGAAATCGGAAAATCGGAACATAATCGGGTTCCAAATTTTATCGGCTAACTTATGTCCTAATTATATTTTATTAATACCAACTAGTAGTATATGGAATTGGGAAAATGAAAGGAAACAGAAGTTACTTGAAATTATGCAGATATTGAATTATGCAGAAACACAGAAAACAGTTTACAGAAAACAGAAATCACAAAATTTTGTTTCCTTCCCTTGCTCAAGAGGACGCACGTCCCAGCCTTTCCCACTAAAGGAGGCAGACGCCATGTTGTGGGGGACGGCCGCCCCTCAACCTGAGGTGGGCGCCTCCCCCTTGTTTCATTGTGCAACTCGTCTTCTTCCTCCATCTTTTACAAACAGACAGTGAAAATGGTTTCAGGTTTTTCTTACAGTTTGTCATTTCCATTATTATACTTCCATTTCCTACAATACTAGCAATAACACACCCATAATCCATACTTCTAATCCAACTTTTCTAATCTATTTCAATAATCAACCAACCAAAACCCTAGGAATCAACTATCAATTTTTCCTAAATCCAAAATATATCAACCAAAACCCTAACTATAAGAGATGGAGAAATCAAACCCCTTACCTCAAATGCTTGGATGATTCATGAAGATTCAACCACTCCAAACCTCAAGCTCTTGCTCTTCTCTTCTTCTTCCAAAACCCTCTCTTTCTCCCAAGGTTACTAAGTTTGGCTTTTGAGTAGAAAATGAAAAGAATAAGGAAAATTGGTTTTTATGGTGTTTTCGTACTAGTAAAGTTAAGGGTGTAAAACCAATCCTACAAAATTACTCCTCACACCCCTGTCTATTCTTATTAATTAATACACTAATAATATTATTAATTCAATTAATTAAAATAATTCCGGGGAATTAAATATCGGTCCAAATAATATTTTTACCGAACCGAACGGAATAAAAACCGGACCGAACGAAACATCGCCAAATATATTAATAGATATATCGATTAATATAAATATTCTCGTCACCAAAATAATCGTCAAACGGTAACTCGAAAATATTAATATAACATAATATTAAATAAAACGGGGCGTTACAACACTACCCTTCCATCTTGAATCAAATATGGCAAAAGGCTAGTGTAAGTCATTAGAATCGGCTAGATCTCCTCCTTACTGTACTTATGATAATGTGGGATCTTCTGTTGACCTAGACCCTTGTTCGGACCTTTAACTTATTATTGTTGGGAGGCTTGACTTTGGGGAACCTGAGGTGAATAAGGCATCTGCATTTGCATGGGTTGCTGATACGGCATGCTAGGAAATTTCATAGCAGCAACATAAGGATACGACATATATGGGACCTGAACAGGAGCAGGTCTAGCTGGTTGTCTTCCTCTTCCTCTGCCCCTTGATTCATACACGGCATTGGCTTCAGCTTCTTTTCTCCTAAAACCATTAAACAGATTCTTCACTGTAGACATCCCCGCATTCCCTCCGGATATCTTACCAATCTTCAAACCTTCCTCAATCTTCTCACCCATCATCACTAGATTGGAGAAATCAGAAAAAGTACTTCCAATCAATGTTTCGTAATATTGTGCTGGCAATGTTCCCATGAACAAATCATTTAATTCTCTTTCTGCTAAAGCCGATTGAACCCTCGAGGCTACCTCCCTCCATCTTTGAGCATTTTCTTTAAAAGATTCTCTTTCCTTCTGAGACATATTTTGGAGTTGTACACGATTGGGAGCCATAGTGGTGTTGTAGTGGTACTTCTTAAAGAAAGCGGCAGACAAATCATCTTAAGAGCGGATATTCGACTTCTCCAATTGCATATACCAGTCAAGGGATGCCCCCGAGAGACTATCTTGAAAACAATGAATCATCAACTTGCTATTTTTAACATGTTCCGCCATCTTGCGACAATACATCCTCAGATGAGTGTCTGGACAACTTATTCCCTTGTATTTTTCAAAGTCAGGTACTTTGAATTTTGGTGGAATAACAACATCAGGGACAAGACACATATCTAATGCACTCATACCAACAATATTTTTTCCTCTCAGTTCCTTCGCTTGCTTAGCTAGTTCTTTGCACATCTTCTATGCAGACATGTCTTGAAAAGGAATTGGATTGCCCACAGGTGCAACATTCTGGTAAAACTGTCTCAAGTAATCGTCTTGTAGGTCCTCATCAGCTTGGGGAGTCATGGACCAGTGATTTTCTTGTTCATCCTCACTCTACTCTTGCTCATTATTTCCCACAGTCTGTACCTTGATTTTCGGCTCTGTTGAAGAAGTCAGAAGGCATCCCTTAGAGTAACGGATTAGGTGCTTGCACACCTGCCAATGGGGCATTGCCACCACCTCGATGGGTTCTCACATTTCCCGTAACAATGGGAGGAATGGTAGTAGTTGCATTGTTTGCAGCAGCAACGGAAGTAGCAGCAGCAGCAGTGGCAGTAGCAGAACGATAGTAGTAGCAGCAGCGGCTTCATTAGCAATCCGTTCCTCTTCCCTCCTATGCTGAGAAATCATCATCTCCATCAGCTGGTCCATCTTGGACTTCAAACTGTCGATGTCACCTTGCATGGCAGCTTGTCTAGTTTCATACTGATCCATTGCTTTCTTTGCATTAGCCCTCGTGCCATATGGGTGTCAAGTAGTCAGCTTGAATCTGTGTGAGGCGAGATAAAAATGAGTAACCTTTTCTGGTAACAGGTGCATGATTATGTATGTGTCTGTGTATGTATGCATGTGAAAAATATATGGATAATTTTCTTTTAGTTTCAGGGAATTTCTCATAAGTTTGTTAGCAGTTATCAAACATTCAGACAAAGAATCAACTAGAATCGCAAATCAACAAGTTTTTATATAAACCAAAACGTCAAGCGTGTCTTTGTTACTGACCAAGTTCAAACAACATAGCAAAATACAGATTAGGAATTCAAAATATTACAATATCCATCCATGGTTTAATGACATAAAGTAATTTAAATGCTATCCTACTAGAAATATTTCCCACGACGAGGCTTCAAATCCTTAGTCTCTGCTTTGAACCTGTTCACCACATCCTGGAAAAGGAAGGGGAAATCACTTACAGCTGGGGGCACCTGATTATCTTCGAGATCTTCTAGAGCCGACCTAAGTCTCCAAGGCACATCAACAACCAAGCAGTTACACATGTCCACCATATCACGATATCTCTTATAGAAGTACTCATTATGCTCTTCTAAAAAGGACACAGTTTCGTCCTTTTCATCCAAAACCTGATTCAAATTATGGATCTCATCTATCCACCCCTGGAATTGTTCCTTTTCATAAGCATCTCTATTACTATCCCTTTCTTCTC
Source organism: Vicia sativa (assembly GCA_021764765.1). NCBI lineage: Eukaryota > Viridiplantae > Streptophyta > Magnoliopsida > Fabales > Fabaceae > Vicia > Vicia sativa. Next base: position 61,203,062 of record CM038794.1, read on the forward strand.
TTGCAACTTTCAACTCTTGGGTCTTTTCAACCAACTCAGCCAACTCTAATTCCCGTGCAATATGAACTTCCTTCTTCTCAGTTATCTCATTGTTTAACATGTTATTAGTTCGTAACAGAGAAGCTTCTAGCTCCGAAATTCTGGCTTCAAGACGTGTTCTCAAAGCCTCCTTTTCTTTAAGAGCCTTTTCTTCATCTCGGTAGGCTTTTCCCCTCTGTTGTTGAGCAGTCTTCAATTGTTAGCGAAGATCTCTCGTCCCGTTCGCGGCACTCTCCAAGTCTTTAGAATACCTCAGTATACGCTCTTCATCTTCTTCATTTTGCTTTCTTCTTCCCGCCAACTCCTCTTTTGCTTCCTTGAGGTCAGCTTCCAATCTTTCAACTTTATACGAAATACTATAGTTAACACTTTGTAGCTCCAATCTTTCCTTTTCCATCTTCCTAATGATTTCTTGAAGCCTTATGCTCTCTTCTATCGAAACATGAGTAACCACGGGTTCTGGATGATTGAAAGGCACTTCCACACAATAAGGTAACTTGATTTCTTTTACTCTATCTACAACCCACTGGCGATAGGATCGTCCATCAATACCACCCCTTTTGATCAATTCCCTGCTCTCTCTATGAATCTGATTCCAAGCTCTTCAGATCTTCCTTACCTCATTACGATCTTTTTGGCCAAATTCATGTACAATGAAGCTTTCCATGTGCTCAGACCTTAGTTCATTTTCCATTGGATATCCCAACTGTCTTGTTGCCAATCTTTGATTATAGTTAATACAGCCCACAGACCCAATCAAAGAAACATTAGAGTATCCTCCACAATGTGTGATGATATCAATAAATCCCCAATTTGGAGAATGCCACAACACACCATCAGCAGTGAGTGAAGCCAACTTTTGAGGCCATTTCAACCCTCTCAAAATCTTTTCCCATGTTCCACTCTGGGGTATATGCGATTTCAACCATAAATATAACAATGGAGAACAACACAAGACCACACCTCGTTTCTTTAAGTGCCTCTCATGCAGATGATAAAGAACATTGACCAATAAAGCAGGAATAGGATTCCCTGACATGAATATACTGATAGTAGAAGTACTCACGTAATCACTTTCATTGGTTGGAAACATGACTACACCGAAGATGAGCAAAGCTAGGATGGAACTGAAGGTCGGCCAATCTTCTTGCAATTTCAAGCTTGATAACTTATCTTCTAAATTTTGTCTGAGAATGCCTTTATCTGTAACCCACGGTGCCACCTCCCTAACAAGAAGAGACAAAGCAGCAGCTACCTCAGCCTTATTCAACTTCTCCCCTATATTGATGAAGGGGATATCATTGTTCAAAGGTTAGTTAAGAATTCTTTCATACTCTTCAATAGTAGGAACAAGCTGGAAATCTCGGAACGTAAAACATCGAAGAGGTGGATCATAATATTTTTCCAAAGCAACCAAAGCCTCCATGTTGGTGTTGGTAGTTAACAAATCCAAAATATTCCCAAATCTCTTTCCAAAGTAAGCCCTACTGACAGGTGGAATCTTGTCACTCAGAGTCACCAACTTTCCAATCTTCAACTCTTTGAACTTGAGATGAGGAACATTCTTCATTGTTGGATCCATTCTTCCCTTTTTCTTACTGCACAATCAAAGTTTATAAGGTTCCTTAAAAATAAAAGTTATATGCTAAATCAACTTATGCAAATGCATGCAATGTATGATAAAGAAATGGACAGAACCGGTTCACAAGGTAGGTTGGTCGTGGCTTCGACATCTACCCAACAAAAACCCCACACATGGTTGGTTCTAAAGTTTTTTTGCTAAATGTCTCTTGGAGTCTCAGATCCCCTTTTAACAAATATTATCATCACGTGAACGGCCTACGTGGAGATAATATTTCCAAAAGTATACTCCAAGAAACGGCTCTTAAAGGGATACTCAAAATCCTTTATTTTTGACCGGTCGGTCTCGGTTTGGATATCTTAAAGAAAAACTTAGAGTTATAGGTCGTTTGTCCAGAAATTGATGTCCTGCACTATCGTGCGGGGCAAAAACTTCCTTAAAACAACCAACTCTAAGACGGAGTCTTCGCTTCGATCCACATGACATTGGAGTCAGGGGGACCTAGGCTACGCAACCCCTCTATCCTAAATGTTACCTAGAAGCCTGTGTTTTGGGCTTATATATGTATCATAACCAATAAGCTCCCCACGATAATATACATCAACAGGATAATATATAAAGCATAGAGAAAATAAAGGCAATGAACAATAAATATCATTAACAAGAAAGCAATAAAAAAACACACAAACATGCGAAGCACTAAACTAGGGTTGACTCGCTTAGTCAAAAAGAGTTTTAAAAATTATCCTCAGTGAATTCGCCAGCTGTGATGACTGGTTTTTTCATCGGTTGTTTTAAAAACAATGAAGTCGCCACCTAATTTTATTTGTTCTAAAAAGAACGGGAAAATATAGATAAAACCCACAGAATAGGATAAGGCGGTCTACGTGACCAAAAGATGTGAATTCGGGAGTCGGTTATGCAAGGGGAAGGTATTAACACCCCTTACATCCATCGTACTCGATGTGACCCGTTTAGTTCTAAGTGTTTGTGTGTGTGTTAAATTGCTAATTCGTAAGTTATGATCGAGAAATAAAAGAAACGGGGTTTATTTATTATTATTTTGAGATTTCCGCGGTTTCAGAACCTTGTGCCTACGTATTCCCTCGTGCAATGGGAAAGTCAAAACTCTGTAGTTCTTCTCAAAAATGTTTTAAATTGATTGTGTTGATTTTATAAGAAAAATCGTGCATTAGACATTTCAAATGCTTGAACTTCGACTTATTTAGTTTGTTTGAAAAGCTTAAGTCCTCATTCGCGTTTAAAATAGCTATTGCACACTCTTTGTAAGAAAAGAGTTTAATGACCGCGTATGAGCGATATAAGAGTTTGAGTGAGTTGAGTTGATTTTAAGTTGTGGATGACAAATATTGAAACATTAGGCTATCATCTAATGATTCAAGTATTCGAAATTGGCGAGGAAGTTCAACCAATCATCTCTCATCCAAAAAATTTATTATGAAAACGGTGAAGTGAAGCAAAGTTCACATTTATTAAGTGTGCGAATAAAAGTATTTAAATCATTAGGGTATCGTCTAACGACCCAAATACTTTAAATCCAATTAAACCATCGGGCTATCATCCAACAATTTAACCGAATGTCACGACACTAAGTTTTTATTTATTAAAACATGGGTAGAAGTTTTTTAGCTTATTAGGCTATCATCTAACAACCTAAAAAACTTCAAATTTGTTTAAATCATTAGGCTAACATCTAACAATTTAAACAAACCCCATCCAAATGTTTTTTTTATGAAAATCAATTTATAAAACAAGTTCAATTAATTAATTTGTTTTTTGAAAGTGTTTCAAGATTCGGTACGCGAAGAAAAGAGAAATGAAATTGGGTTACGATTAATTAAGTATATGGACTTAATTAACCTCGTGAGGATAGGTGCTCCTATCCCCAACTATGAGACCCTGTTGCATGGAAAATTGGTATGTGGACCAATAATTATTTGGATTATGATTAATCAAAGCAACAAGGGCTTTAATTAATCTTGTGAGGATGGCCATGCCCATCCCCAACTATGAGACCCTTTAGGAAATTGACTTTTGAGTCAATCAAGAGAAATCGGAGTTGTTTTTATATTAATTGTAGTGACGTGTATAATGGTGAGTAAATCATATAAAGCAGATAAATAATTATCAAACAATACAATTAGGAATTTAAATAATTGTTAGACTAGATCTTTTTTATTTGATAAAATCGACTAATAGTTTAATCGGAAATTGTCAAATAAAAATTATCAATGGTTATTTAATACAAATTATCACAGTTTATTTGCAAATAAATAAATGATAATAATAAAAGATTAATTTTAGAAATAGCCTGTATGCAGCAGATTTGGGGGTGTGAAAAGAAATCCAGAGATAAAAATCCTGAGCCCAAATAAAGGGTCCATTAAGCTCCAAGAGAATTCGGTGTATGTTCCAAGAAGGGTTGCACCATATGGACCATCTCCAGCCTCATGATCAGAATACCAAGAAGACCAGGAATAATCACACGGTACAGATGCAGACACGCGTGGCAAAATGTATAGCATATTGATTAAAAAAAATAATAAAAGTTTTATTTAAGGGTGGTGACAAGTGTCACCACCATGCTAAAACCTAACTTAAGATTTTAATTAATAAAAAACAAAGGGATTAATTAAGAAAAAAAAGAACAGAAGCGTGGAACAACTTCATTACGTTACTCTCCCCTTCTCTCTAAACGTATCATACCTCTCTCCTCTCTCTAAGCATGCTTCGCCGGAAAGGATAAATCGGCCGCGCCGGAAATCGCCCCACGATGGTGACGGCGGCGGCCCGGTTCCAAACCCCAACTTTTTTTCATATTTCGATTCGTCTCTCTTCTCTTATTACTAATATGTAGTTTGTTTTTTCAGATAACCCAAGATTCGTCTTAAATCTAAAAGGGGATTCTGAAACCTTAACTTCCTATTTGCGAAAAACAGTGGCGGTTGCGGTCTGTAACATGGTAAACAATGATGAATAAGAGTGACAGAGAAAGGGAACGAATTCTGAGTCTCCTCGTTGGGCTGTTTGGAACCTTTTACACGGTGATATCTCTCTTTCTTCCTCCTTTTGAATCGTTGTCTGTGATAACTGTCTGTGATAACTTATTTTTTTGAAGAAAAAATCAAGTTTCTGAATGGATTGGAGGGTAGGAATATGATGATAGCTTAGGATTTTTGTGTTCTGGCTTGCTGCTCTGGTTAGGGTTTTGGGTGGTTGTTCTGTTGTTCTTGTTTGTGGCTTCTGTCTGTGGCTTCTGTTGTTCTTGTTTGTGGCTTCTGTTTGTGGCTTCTGTTGTTCTTTTACTGACACGAATCTGTTGTTGGCTTTAATGTAACTATAATGCTTTTGAGTTTTATCCCTATTGTGAACCAAACTGTCTGTGATTTGCAATAGGCCTGCTTTTAGCCAATGATTCAAAATTTGGATTTTGTATGAGGCTATTTGTAAATTCTGTACTATCCTGTTAACTATGATGAATAATTCTGAGTTTCCTTCTCTTTGTGAACCAACCCTGTTGTGATTTGTAAAGAGACCCTAGGCCAATGATCGAAATATAATTCTAATTGTATGAGGCTTTAATTGAACATGATTTGAAAATCCTCCCTGTATTCTGATTCTTGCTACAATCCCTAATGATGAGATTCTAAGAGAATTTGTGTAAAAAAACTTGCGTATTCAATGCTGCCAATTGCTTTCCTAACTGTTCTTTTCTTTATTTTTCATGGCATGAATTCCATTGGTGATGAGGCGCTTGAGAAAGTGAACCGGGCAGCAACCTTAGCAAGGCTTGGAGAAGCTTGGAGAATACTACAACATGAAACTTTGAGAGCTATTCATAGGGAAAAAAGATGGGAAAAATTCTTCTTTAGAATTCGATGAGTTTAGGCTTAGGAACAATTTTTTGTTGTAATCTTAGGGATAGGAATTTGTTGAACGTACGAAAGTCTTTCGAATTAGAACTTGTAATTCAAATATTTCTTGTCATGGTTTTTTTGTAGAAACCAGTTAAACCTTGAATGAAATCTAATAAGTGAATTGCAATTCTTAATCTTTGTTCTTGTATTGAAATAATTCAAGATTTGAAATTTCGAATAACTTTGTGATTGAAATTAAAAGAAGATCCCGGATCTTGTGCATTTTTGTAACACTTCAACTTATCAGGACTTGAAAATATCAATGGACAAAACCCCTTCCAATTTGCAATCTTACAATCTAAGCATTATTCTTGATTTTGTAACATATAGTGAACCATGAATCATAAATGAAACTATGATTCTCTTAGAACTCGAATTTATATCAAATTCCCATGAGTAAAATCCAACCAACTTGCATCTTTAAGGAACTCCAAACTTGCAACTGGTAACGAGTTAAACTTGATTTCTTTTTTGTAATAACAACTTAATCTCAAAACCTTATCAACTTGTTACTCAAGCAACAAAACATAACCAAATAAAAGATAGCGGCCCAATTTGACAACCATAATGAAATCATACATTATAACTTGCGCTTTGGCCTCAACAATCCATGAAATATCAATACCTTAAATCCTCCGATGATGAAATAAGCCTTGGAATGTGGAGATAAAAGTGACCATGAGAATTTGAATCCCATGAATTTCTGTTGATGATTGAAAGTGCACTGAGATAAAACTCAGGATAACACTTCGGAGATTATGTCAAAAAGAAGATGCCACAAACTTCAGTAATCAAAACCTTAGCAATTATCAATTCTCTGATTAAATAAAGAGTTAAATGAGTTGTCTTGAGGCATGAGAATCCTTTGTAACTTGAATGACAAAATAGAGAGAATATGAGAAACCCTTGGACCGGTTGTCAATACAACCAAATTCCATATTTTGAAAAGCTTGACAACCAAAATACTTTGATTTAGTAACAATGTATGAAATGCATATGATGCAACATGAGCCACGTAAAGTTATCAAAATGTCCAGAGGGTAAATTTTTGGGTACGACAACTGTGTTTCGTAGTTTTCACTCTCACACACATTATTTCTCTCTCTAAAACTTTTCTTTAACTTTCATCCCTAATATTTTAGCAGAAGTGCTTTTTCGAGAAAGTTCTTTTGTGAGTGAGAATAAGTTGTAATTCTTAAAGGGTAGATAAGCACAAAGAAACTTTATACCTTGGTTGAACATTATATTCATTCACTAATTTCCGTTAGGGTTTGAAGCTAACCCCATAAAAGCTTGTTTGAGGATTGCGTGATCAAGCCCTTATTTCAGTTATCCGTGTTAAAATCTCATAGGCTATTGGTTAGTCCTTGATAAAACCGTTATTAGATTAAATCTTAACTCGTGAGTATAACTTACTAGAAGATATCAAGTTTATTGGATACTATCCAGATTAATTCTATGGGAGATGAATGGGTCTTTTCTTGTTTGACTGAACCTCTTAATTCTCGATGTTCTCTCTTTCTCTTAACTATTTATTTTTCGCAATTTATATTCTACAATTTATTTTCTACTGCTCAATATTTAAATTATTTTCAAAAAAAATAAATTTAACTCTAGTTTTAATCTACAAAGTTTTCCAAAATCAAATTTTTCTAAACTACACAATTCACTTTTCTCTTGTGTACGAAATCAATTGACCAACACAAAATTGATCGTATCCCCTTCAAGTTTTAATAATGGCGTAAAGGTGTTGAGGAAATACACTCTTCCAAACTCATCAAAGATCTCCCTTCCAATCATAAATTAACAACTAAAATAATTGTACATATAAGAGATCTCTAGACACCTGAATCTTCTCCACACAGTACGTGGAATAAATGTTGTGCTAGCAAACAATTTCTACCTCATGAAACTCCTTTTAGAAAATAACTTATTGCACCTAAAAAATAATACACTCGAAGAGTTTCAGACAACTAGATGGCAGGCATGGACAAAGGTGGTTTATACATCTGTTCTATATTTAAAATACAAATTAGAAACATAAAAAAGAAAACATAGATAAAACAACCCTAGACATCCTCACAAGAGTGTTGACAAAGCGAAGGCACTCAAGTGGGAGAGAGAGAAATCAACTAATTTTAATGACATGATTTTGATAATTAAGTAATAACACTATGATGAAGTATCGAATTGAACTTTCAAATTCGATATATCATTCTTCATACATTCATCCAATAATATTAGGGTTCTTTTGCACCACATTCTTTATACTACATTATTTTTACACTTTTTCTTTCACCCTTTTTGTGGAACATAGTTACACACCTTGAATATAAAACTTCAAACACCATATTTTTTCACTTCTTTTCTTTAACAACACCTTCATTCCCAGCTAACATCATATACTTATCCCTCCTTGTAATATTGGTACACTTAAATCCCAAAGTCTCACCCAACTCTCTTTGTATATAATTAGCCACCTCATAAGGAGACTTTCCACCAGCACAAGTGAATTCTTTTGGAACTTTTTCAAGCACTTCAATATTATAACAAGGCCATGGATTCATCAAAAAGAGAAAAGAGTCCAAACATTTGAATCCACTAGCTGTAGTACCATAAAACAAACTCACATTAGCCTTCATAGCCACAGGCACAATCTCATCAGCAAGTTCAGCAAAAAGTGAACTAAACCTTAGCAAATAAGGCTCCCTACAAGTTGTTCCTTCAGGACACACAACCAAATCACCTTGACTAAGTAACCTTTGCATAGTTTCTCTATCTTTTTCTCTATCCCTTGTCAAACTCATTGTCTTAATAGGAGACATAATCTCTGAGACTTTGCTTAAGCTATAAGTTACTGTAGTCAAACGCTTTCTCAAACTCATGCTTAGAAAAACAGGATCTAACAATGTCCTATGAGTACAAACATAGAGAACACCTTTATTAGTAACATTTTTAGGAGTGTTACTAATATTATAGCCTTTGAGGTTTATTAAAATGCCACTAAATGAAACACATGTAAGTCCATATTTGTAGTAAACAATTATACCAAGAAGCAATCTATAAATTGATAATGGAATTGCAAATGGAAGCCACATGAACATGTAGAGAGTTGATGAAGGTGTAGGGAAAAATGCTAGTCTTCCATCATGGAATATTAATGGTTTTGGATATTTTTCTCTTGGCATGATTGAGTTTGGACATATATCATTGCTCACCACATAAGCTTCCTGTCATTATCATAATGCTGGAGTTAGATGAATATTAAGATGGAATAATTAATTTCTTTAAAAGGAAAAAGAAGAAGATGGAATAATTAATTTCTTAAAATGGAAAAAATGGAATAACTAATAGGAAAATGAAATTGTAGGTGTCCAATTTATTGTATTAACGTAGTTAGATAGTTGTTATGTAGTGTCAATTATAATCAATATGTCAAACATCAACATAGAAACTCAAGTGGAATAGGACCACGGTGGATAACAAATATCATCCATAAATTGTAACACAAATTGTAACACGGGAATCGTTTTCAATCTCTTCTCGATCATTGCAATTATGGAAGATAAATTATAATTTTTTCTATAAAATTCAGTGTCAATCACTATTAAATCAATTAAAGATGAGTTGTATCCATATTTTTAATAAAAATAAATCGATTACTTATAAAATGTTATACTATTTTAAATTTTTGACTTTGATAAGGTTTTTAAAAATCTTATTGTTGAATTATGAAATATGCAAATACTTATATTAAATATCCAATGGTTTAATATTTTTTAAAATTAATAGACACATATTTTTAAATAATAATATGAATTATAATATATAACTATTATATATAATACAGATATGAAGTAAGAAATATATTAAAGCATCGGTATTTGCACTCGTTCATGCGTATTTTAGCAACTAATTATTTATGTACTAATTATTTATGTTCATGTTTTTATCCATTTTGCTATTTTTGTGTTAACAAGTAAGGACAAAGTTAACGAATATTTAATTAAGGGTGAGTTTTTGGATATTGATGTACTTGCACTAGTGTATTTATTAATAATTGTCAAAATTATTTAAATATTATTTTGTTGTATCTAAAATAATAATAATAATAATAATAATAATAATAATAATAATAATTATTATTATTATTATTATTATTATTATTATCATTATTATTATTATTATTATTATTATTATTATCATTATTATTATTAGTGTATTTATTAATAATTGTCAAAATTATTTAAATATTATTTTGTTGTATCTAAATAATAATAATAATAATAATAATTATTATTATTATTATTATTATTATTATTATTATTATTATTATGCTTATTATTATAATAAAATTAAAATACTACTTGCATTAATTAATGTACTTGCACTAGTGTATTTATTAATAATTGTCAAAATTATTTAAATATTATTTTGTTGTATCTAAAATAATAATAATAATAATAATTATTATTATTATTATTATTATTATTATTATTATTATTATTATTATTATTATTATTATTATTATTATTATGATTATTATTATAATAAAATTAAAATACTACTTGCATTAATTAACTTCTTAAGCCAAGTCAATCAACAACAATTTACAAAAACACATATTCATACTTACTCATTTTTTTAAGTGAAACTGTCATTGAACTACTAAACCAGAAATAAGTCCAACAAAAAAAATTAACAAAAAGAAGTAGCAATTTTGAGACTTACCTTGCAACAAGAGATAAAATGATGATCATTGGCAGATGAACTTCCAATCCCTAAATCAGGTTTCCTATCTCCAAAATAATCCATGACAGCCCAATCCTTAACAACCAAACCATCCTTACAAACCAAACCAGTAAAATAACATCCTAAACTATCCAACTCTGTCCCAACAACATCATCACCATTCAAATATTCTTTCAAAAACCCTTCCACCATAACTCTAGGCACACATGTGAAGAAAACTCTAAACCCTACCGAAACCAAAGCCTCATAAACCTTAAGGTTAAGATTCTCCATGTAAAACTTTGGTAAAACAACCCTAGCAACCATTTCCATGTCCTTTATTTTAAGTCCACAAAAAGTGATGAATATCATAACTTTAAGCTTACGTTCATAGCTTAAAAACCATAGTATAGGACATGAACATAGCAATAAAAAAGCTCTTAAAATGCTACCACCTTCAAAGGCTACTAGCATGAAATAAGGAAAGAATGAATGGTTTTTTAATAGGATACTATGAATGTCACAAACAAGTGTTTGTGATTTTCTATCCTTTAAATCACAGTTCATGAGAGTAGGAAAAGATGAAGGTTGGTGAAGTGGTTTAGATGAAAGATCAAAGAAATTGAAACTATAGATTTTCATTTTCTTTGTAGTTTGATAACACGATTTAATGATATGGTAGCATAACCATTTTGTGAGGCATAGGAGTATTAATAGGAAAACCATTATCTTGAAGCGTCTCTTACTACTAATCTTTTTGTGATTCTTGAGATTGTGATAATGACATTGGTCACAGTTTTGTAATGAAAAAGTAGACTATAGAGATAATATATACTACTTGCATTAATTAACTCCACCTTTAATATTTTTTTTAACATAAAACACAATCAAGAAAATTAAATTTGGTTTTCGAGTTGATGTGATGTCCTTTATTTATTGGTGAGATCAATGTAGACTATCATTTGGGTAATCTATCCTTAATGATATATTAATGAAATTTTATCATATAAAATTAATTTTTGAAATTATATATTAATTTAAAACTTTAACTATATTTTTTTTACTTTTAAAAAAGTTTAATATTTTCTTTTTTATTTAATATGAGAATTATTACTCATATCGATATGTCAACATCTTACTACCTAAAATTAAGTTATATATATATATATATATATATATATATATATATATATATATATATATATATATATATATATATATATATATATATATATATATATATATATATATATATATATATATATATATATATATATATATATATATATATATTTTAATTTTATTTTTAAGATTTTAAATTAATATGTGATTTTAAAATTTTATTTTATATAATAAATTTTGATTGATACACATCATAAGAAAAATTATCCCTAAATAGGATAGTCAAGAATTTACTTTATTTATTTATTTTACCACTACGCATGACAACAAAACTCGTACACGCGGGTACCCATTCAAACCGCCTAGAAGTTGACGGAAAAAATTCGCTTTGATTGATTTTAGAATCGGTTTGAGTTTTCTTTTATTATAAAATATAGGAACAGGTCGGATAATCGGGACACTAGTACCTATTCTGAACCTGTTTCATTTAATTTATTATGTACATCATTATTAATTTTTGATAATTTAAAATATTAAATATAGATAATATTTTGATAATTTGATTTGTATTTATTATTTGAAATATAATTATGAAATGTACCTATTAATTTATTTGAGGCATCTTCATTTATGAACACCTAACTTACACATTGTTTTTTCAATGAAACCATCTAATCTTTTGGACCATCAAAACCCTTGCTCAAGGATCTCCTTCATAGCTCATACACATTATTAGTCATTAATGTTATAATTTATTGTCTACTTTTTAGTTTTCTCACCAGACAGCAATTATCGTCTATAACTTCAACGTTGCTACTTTTGCGGAATGAAATAAAAGGGCCCTATATTAACATGTTTGTAATGCTTAAATGGGTAAGTGTTGCATTAAAAGGGTCCATTTTTCTACTTTTATTTGTTTTAAATTATTCTTTTTCATTAATTTATTTTTGTTTATTGTATTTTAATTTGTGTAATTATTTAACTACTTATTAATAACGTTTTTAGAAATGACATTAATTTTATCATCGAAATCAATACAAATAATTTTAAAGTATTTGAAAATTTAAAAAACGACGCCTATTATAAGATGGAGGAAGTAGTTCTTGTATATTAATTGAGATTGCAAATGCATCATCAAGTACATTTTTTATTACTAAACTTTAAACTAAATATTTCAATAAAAAATATTTAAGTTAAATTAATTAACTAAAAATATAATTCTTTTTTCATGAATAGGGTCTTGGTGTGATCCCCTATCCTACTTTGTACTCTCTTTTCATTTATATATATATATATATATATATATATATATATATATATATATATATATATATATATATATATATATATATATATATATATATATATATATATATATATATATATATATATATATATATATATATATATATATATGAGGTTTATGGAAAAAATTAACTAAAAATATATTTGATGATTAAAGTGAAGGTTTAGAAAACACTTAAAAGGGGATTGAATACGTTTTTCCTTTTTAACAACAATATGAAACACAAGTATTTTTATCCTGATTCGTTTGAAACTCAAACTACTCTAGTCCATCCGCCAAGATGATTTTGCCTCTCTCAACAAGGACTTAATCCAGTATAATCAAACTGATTACAAATGCACAACCAACTGTTGTGCGTAACAATACACTACACAGGCCAACTGCAAGTGGCTAACTCCTCTAAGACTCTCTAGTTCTAGCCCTCTCGAGATATCTGACCCAACTGGTTTCTCAAGGAAAAATTACAAAATAACTTCTAACAATAGTGTATCAGATTGCTTCTAATAAGCTTTATCACAATTGTGATTTTTCACTAAGTTTTAAGCTCAATACAAATGGTAAACTCAATACTCAAAATGTTCTTGCTTGCATGAATTAAGCGTGAGTTCACTGGTGGAATAGTGCGCGTTGTTTCTTTAAATAACTGATTTTCTATATATAGCTTCAGGAATTTGACTGTTGCTATCTTGAACAATGAGAACACATTTAATGTTGCTTGTCTGCTTGTACTTTGTGTTTTCAATGAATCTCGAACTTTGTTCCACTTGAGCGCTTCATTCGTTTTAGCTTTAAATGTCTAACAGTACTGTAGAAGAACTTGTCTCAGAACTTGAAGTCTTGACTCTTCATTTCTCTTTATCTTCTGTCAGACTTTGTTAGCTTTTCTTCTTTAAGAGTTTGCTTTCAGTGTGCTTCTATCAAACTTTGCTTTTGGCATGCGTATTCAGAAGTTGATTTTCATCTTTAGAACCTCTAATTCTTTATCTGCTCAGCGTAAGTTAATATTTCACTTTCTAGAGTGCTTGAGTTAGAACATCATCTGAAATAAAAATATTCTTATCAGAGTATCATATTTACTATACAAAATTTATTTCATTTGTTATCATCAAAACTCTAAGATGTGATTAGAACCAAACTATGTTCTAACAATCTCCCCCTTTTTGATGATGACAAAAACATTCAGATTTCGATTAAGAAATTTTGTATATATGTGAAAATATCCCCCTTAGATAGATAATCTCCCCCTAAGATAAATAATCTCCCCCTGAGATTAATAATCAGAAGAAAATAAATACGCAGTAGAACTTTCCTGAGTTTGTTCTTTCAGAGCTTAGGAAATCTTTCTTTCAGAGCTTCCTTTTCAGATTTTTTTATTTCAGCGCTTATAGCTTAGTTTTTTTGTTGCAGAGTTTCTTTTTAGAGCTTAGATATCCCTGCATACTTTAGAAGCAAATACACTTGTATTTTTGTTAGAAATGTTTGAGACTTAGTCCCAATAACTGTTATATTAAATCAAATCAAAATTACAAGTTTCTCCCCCTTTTTGTCATGACCAAAAAAGCGTAAAAAAAATTGAGGACAATTTAAAAAGATCCATACTGTTAATAAATGAGGTCAAAACACACAGTTACAGAAGATTAAAAAAATCAAAGTAGATGCACAGAAGTTTAAAAAAAAAATAGAGACTAAGATTGACGAGAGACTAGAGAAAGTAGAAGATTATTGATCTCAGTAGAAGATTCTTCTTGCTTCACCATCCATGTTCTAAGCTCCTTGTTAGTCTCATCTGGCTTGTCCAAGCATTCGCGAACAACTTCATTTTCTTTCTTCAACTCTTTCAGAGTTTCCAGCACAAGAGAAGTTGGAGCAGAAGGTGAAGCATCTTTAGAAGAGACAACCTTAGAAGTAGAAACAACAGCTTCAAAACAGACAACACTTGAAAATAATTTTCCAATATCGATCAAAAGTTTTGGAACTTTCTCAGAAGTATCTTCAGCACCAAAGGCAGAAGGTTGTCGATACAAAACCATTGCCAAGGGGTTTTGTTCAGCGACTTCTGACTCGGATATATCAACAGATTCATCTTCAGAGATATCCATAGGTTCAGTAGATGGTTGCCATGGAGTGGTGTCTAGCTACAAAAGAGGCTTCTTATTCCAGATATCCACAACTTCTGTCTTGAAGACATTCGGATGCTTAGTGAATTTCTCATGAACATGAGAGTAGCAGATTTCTTTGAGCTTAAGGGATTCAGAGTTCAATCTCCTTCTGAATGTGTTCCATAGAACATCTGATGCATATGGGTTCAGGTTGCTGGCACAGTCTTCCTTCAGCAGTTCTATCCAACCCAACATCGCTGTTTCAAAAGTCTGCAAAAGTATATTAACATCTGTTTGAACATGTTTTGGGGTAGGTTTTGGAACAGCTTTCTTTTCGGACTTATTTTTCAGGTAATGTAGTGATTCAAGATTAACTACAGTCCTTAGAAATTTAGATGTTTCAAGATTTTGAGGGTGTTAAGGTTCTAATGAAGATGGATTGAAGGTATGTTCTGGGGAGTAAGGTGGTGTAAGTTCTAGAGAGATGGTAATGATGGTATGTTCTGAAGATGAAGTAGGAATAAGTTCTGGAGACACATTGATTCCTGGTAATCTCCAAGATCCATCATATTATTCAGAAGATGTTGGTGACAAAGGTATGATGGGGTTGTTGGAAATGGAGTTTCAGAAGAAACATTTGGATTAGTTTTGTGGGGAGCAGGAACAATGATTTCCTGTTGAGAACTCGGTGGTGTGATGAGTGGTGATTGTAGTGTTTGAGTTTTTTGTGGTGGAACTTCTGTATTAGATACATCAAAATTATCTATATCAGATAATACTTGAGCAATTTGTGTGTTAATTTCGTGAATGTCTAATGGAACAATTAGGTTAATGTCTACTTCTACATTTCCTAGAGTTTGTGGTTCAGGAGGAATAGAAGTTTGAGTGGGGAGTGTAGCAGATGTTACTATATTTACAGAATCTACAACAGAGATGGTGTCAGAAGATTTACCTAAAGTCTTCTTATGCTTCTTCTTATGAGATTTGTGAGGTCTTGTAGAAGTACCCTCTCCTGCTGATTTTCATTTCTTCGTCTTCATGATGTATACATCTGGACATGGTTCAATTCTCCCTTGAAACCATGCTGGATCAATTAGAGTGCCATCCTTTTTGCACGCTTCAATGAAATGCAGAATAGTTTCATGATGATCACCAGAGTTGAACAAAGGAAAATCTTTTAGAGGGATTTTCCTTGAAGTGACAGATGTTGAGACGTAAGGAGTGTCAGTAACACGGTGAACTGACTTTGTAGGTTTTGTATCGCAAATGTGCGGATAGCAAGAGTCGCCACCGACTTTTCTTTTATCCAATTAAGGGAAGGTAAAAAGTACAGAAAAAGACCTTCGTTAGATTACGAGTAAGGGAGAAGGTTATGAAAAGGGAAGGTATTAGCACCCTTTCCATCCGTAGTTATCTACGGCTCTTAGTTGCTCTTAGATCACTTTAAAATTGTGCTTTCCGTGTGTTTGGCAAAATGTTTTGAAAAAGACATTTCGCTTTGACTTTGTAATGATTCATGTAGGAATGTATACAAAGTGTTCGGAAATGTTTTGTTTTGAACTTTGACAAAAGTGTGAGGTGTGAAAAGTATTTTGATAGAGCAAGCAACTAAAAGTCTTATTACCTACTCAGAATTGGTCGTTTTCGTGTTATTTTACGTTCCTTTAGAATAGTGTTATCCATACCATTAGTTGGTAGGTAACTCTATTTGTTGGATGTAAGCGGGACATTCGAAGGGACATCGGATGGTCATAGAAAGCAACTTGTAGGAAGTATCCTAGCACATTCGAAGGGACTATCATCATTTTTCGTAGGCAACAATCGAGGGTCAAGATCATGTATTCGTAGGCGACATCGTGGGTCTTATGATCTTTGTATCGAAGGGACTATGATGATTTGTTTGAAGGCAACGGTGCTAGAATACCTCTACGTTCGAGGGACATGACCATTTTGAATTGTAGGCAACGAGAGAATTACCCTAAGGGTGCATGAAGTGTGTTGATTCAGATATATGTTATCTTGAAAATTAGTGGGCTATGTTCAATTTTATCTTGCCATACACGCCTAATTACTAGCAGTTTATAGGGTGCGGAAATTAAAATGCGGAAATGTAAAATGCGGAAATGTAAAATGCGGAAAGATAAATCCTACGCTATTACATGGCTTTGGGGCAGATACATAATTTAAACTTGCGGAAAATAAAAAGCCTAATTAAACTATTACATCCCATAAGCAGTTACATTATTTGAAAAAAGAAAACGATAAAAGAAATCGTCTGAAACGGGACAACCTGCAAGAGAATGAGAAATCGAAAAATACGAGAGGAATCGAATAAGAGGAAAATGTTAGTAAAAATGCAAGTTTTTGAATGAGAAAAATATTTCATGCTGAAAATAACATAAACATGCTAAAATAATTTTTTGGGATTTTTTGGAAATGATTTAATAATTAAAAACTAATTAAAAGTGATTTAAATGATAAATTAGTAATTAAATTAAATATGCATGCAAAATAATATTTTTTAATTTGAAAAATTAAATAAACATTTTCTGAAAATAAATGCAAAAAGAAAAATATTTTTTGACAATTTTAATGCATGAATAAAAATTTTGAAAAGAATTAAAATGCATGAAAAAATATTGAATAAATAAGAAAATATGAAAAATAGAAAAAAATAGAATGAAAATCAAACTTTGTAAAAAAGAATGGTCCTGGCATGGTTCGAACAGGGGACCTTTGAGAGTATCTTTGCACAGGTAACGCCTTAACCACTGAGCCAAGTGTCATTTGGTGTTGGAAAAGCTGAAAACAATTCAATATGAGTGATGACGCGTCCTTGATATTGAGTCAAACCGAGTCAGCACGCGTGGGGTCCAATTGGAAAGAGAGAACGAATCAGGATGCGTTATAACGCCACGCCATCCCTTGCCGGTCAAACCGAGTCAGCGACGCCGGAGCCCTAGCTCCGGTCGTCTTCTCCGGCGACCCCATTCCTCAAACCTGCAAAAATACGAAAAATAAAAGAACAAAAGGTACCCTACCCCCTAAATCGAGGGCTGCGATCTCAATTGTGCCATTAGTTTTCCCTAAAAACGCTTGTACAAGCCGGTTCGATTCAAACAGCTCGTGAAGCCCTAATAATGGCACTATGGTTTCCAGACGTCCAAGCTTGCATGTAAGAGTTCAATCATGTCCTAAACATCACCCGGTGAGAGTTCAAGGGCACGATCTGGGCAGCCTGGGCTTGATGTAGGAGTATGGATCGATTGCTGGGAACCTCTGGAACACGTTTGGATGGATGGCTTTGGCTGAAAGTGGCTGCAATTAAAAATTCGATTTTTCCAACTTTTGAGAAAAAATTTGGCAAAGTGAGGGTTGTGTATAGGGCTAGGGTTTCGTGTCCTTGTCTTGTGAACTTGCTGGCTATTTATAGAGTGATTTGGGATGGCAAAGAGGAGGAAAAAAGATTTGATCTTGAATGTGCATTTATATTTTTTCAAATAAAATCAAATATTGGAAAAAATTTGATTTTTTCATCAATGTGAAGGCTAGCACGAAATTGGTAAGAATCATGGGCTGTCTTGGACCTCAAGCATGATATAAAATCATTCTCCTTAAAAAAATATCTTATTTTCATATTTTATATAATTTAATTTTGAATTAAATGGTTTAAAATCCAAAAATAAATCAATAAAATAGAAAATTGCCATGGCCAAGCATTTATGGGTCACAAATAATGTCATGAACAAGTTTGGATCAAAAGATTATAGGCCCATTTTGAAAATTTTGCATTTTGACCAAAATGTCCTTTTGTGCAATTGTCCAAAATTTCCCAACTTCTGAATAGTGTATCTTGCTCAATTTTCCACATTTTTGAGTGTTCTTGGACTTTTTGGAAAGCTCTAAGAGTCCTCTAACCAACCTTTTTTGTCTCATCTCAATTGGAGTTTCCATGCTCAATTTATCTTCAAAACAAAAACTTGACTTTTTGTTGACTTTGAAAAGGACCTGTAATGTTTTGATCCATACCTCTCAAATGAAGCATTTTTTGAACATTCTTGTGAGCATTAAGTTGTAGTAGAGAATTGAATTTCCTTCAAAACAAGAGGTGGTGGAAAAATTTCTGAGAAAGTATGAAGAAGTTATGCTCAGTCAAAGTTTGGTTGACTTTTCTCAGAGAAACCCTAATTTAGAAAGTTTGACTTTTGAGCAAATCTTGAGTTTTTCTTGATGAATCATGATCAACCCTTGATAAAATGATGAATATAACTTCAAAATGAGGATGTTGACCAAAAATCATGAAGTTTGACTGTATGTTGACCACAGTTGACTTTTTGTCCAATACAACTGATTTTCAACCATCTGAGCAATTGTCTGAAGAAACTTGACTTGTGAAGCTTGAAACTTGACATGGAGAACATTTGAAGCATATGAGGAGGCATGATGAACATTGGAGATGTTGGAAATCCAATTTGATCTGAGAATCACCAAACCCTAGTTTGGGTTGATTGTCTAGGAGAGGGTTTGTCTGATAAACCCTTGAGGAATCCTTGAGTATAGATGTATGAAATGCCTTGAGAAGATGGAGGGCAAATTTTGGGGTATGACAGTGGGTTCAACCAGAAGTTTGTCAATGGTCTTCCTTTTCAGGAGGTTTTTTCCAGTCAGAGCTTTACCACATATGGGATTCAATTCTCCAAGTAAATTGGCGTCCTCTAAAAGAGCTATCAGACCATTCTCTATCAGAATATCTGATATCAATTTTGCCAGAGGTATCCAATTCCTTTTGGACTTAGGATGTTTCCTTCTTTCTTCTTCCCTGGTTTCCTTAACATGCGTCCACTGATGATTGAAGAGAAGTTAAGGAAAATCAATTTTGACATTTTTTTCCAAGACAGAACAACAGATATTGTTGACCTGCATTGATGTAGTCATAAGAACTGGTTTCCTTCCTATGATGAATACAACTGTGAATAATCTTTGCCCAGATCTTGTATTGGTTCTTCAAATCTTTAATCTTGTTTAAGGCTATTCCAGAAGTAAATATTTCAGCAAGAACACCTGTAACTGCTTTTCCTTAAAAACCTATAAATCTTCTGATGAGGTTTTCTCGTAATAAAGATTTCTTTTCCCATAACAAACGACAAAATTACTTTAGGGGTAGCAATGGTGTGTATCCAAAATTCCTTAACAAGGTATGGGACCACAGGCCCAATCATACGATCAAAGAATTTGTTCCATCCTTGAAATTTCACCGCTGGAAACAAATCAAACCCATTGTCTCTTAGGTTTTCCAAATCAACCATTAGTTCATATACAACTTCCAAGCTATCATCAGGAATCAATGTCATTCTTTTTGGAGTTATGTACTTCTCAGATGGTTGAGGGTTGTTTGTTGTAACAGTGGTGTGTTGATGAGAAGATGAAGATGTAGCCATTTTTTACTGTTTAGGATTCTTGAAGAGAGAGAAGAGAACGCAGAAATGCATAAACGTTTGGAATGAATGAGAGTGAAAAGTGAGAAAGAAATTGTGAAGATGTATTTATAGAGAAAGTGTATGCAATTGAAAATTAATTTTGAAATAATAAAGTTTTTTTTTTTTGAAAAACTAATCATCACAAACATTTAATAGAGTCTGACGTGGAGGAATTGCGTGAGATTTTAAAAAAATTTGAACAGTTACCTAGGAACGGCGTCTCAATAGCTTTCACGCATGCGTGACCTTTCAAAATTTTTGAGCATGTGTTTGACTTCTAGGGTTAGCACATTACAGCTATTTTATGTAATGAACTTCTGAACCATATTTGTAGTGAAACATTAGAAAATATTTTAGAGCTTTATATATGGTTTCTGATTTAACTTCTCTTCTAACTTCTGAAGAGTTGTTAACCAGAACATTCATTTAAGAACAAAACTTCTGACAATATTAATTAAAAATAATTTCATTCAGGACAAAATTCCATATTGATATTCTTCAGATGAATTTAAATTTATCTTCATAAAGAGGTTTACTGAAGATATCAGCCCATTGATGGTCTGTGTCTACAAAGTTTAAACTTAAGATACCTTTATGAATATAGTCCCTTATGAAATAATGTTTAATTTCTATATGTTTTGCCTTAGAATGTAAGATAGGATTTTTTGAAAGACAAATAGCAGAAGTATTATCACAACATATATGAATATTACGCTCATAGAGGTGATAATCTTCTAGTTGACTTTTCATCCAGAGCATCTGAGTGCTACAACCTGTAGCAGCTACATATTCTACTTCTGTTGTTGATAGCGCAATTGTGGCTTGCTTCTTGCCGTACCATGAGATCATATTTTCACCTAGAAACTGATATCTTCCAGAGGTACATTTACGTTCTATTCTATCTCCAGCAAAATCAACATCATAATAACCTACTAAGTTAAAATCTTTGGATCTTTTGTAAAATACTCCAACATTAGTAGTACCTTTCAGATACCTCAGAATTCGCTTAACAGCAGTTAGGTGAGATTCTCTAGGATCTTATTGGAATCTTTCACATAAACAAACACTGAATAATATATTTGTTCTAGACTCAGTCAGGTAAAGAAGAGATCAAATCATACCTCTATAGAGTTTCTGATCTACTTTCTTACCTACCCCATCTTTTCCTATAATGTATGTAGGATGCATTGGTGTCTTCGCTTCTTTACTTTCTGATAACTGGAATTTCTTTAGAAGTTCTTTAACATACTTTGTTTGATGTATGTAAGTACCTTCTGGAGTCTAATTTATTTGAATTCCCAGAAAGAATTTAAGTTCTCCCATCATGCTCATTTCAAATTCTGCTTGCATAGACTTAGCAAATTCTCTTCCAAGAGAGACATTAGAAGTTCCAAAAATAATATCATCTACATATATTTTACAAATTAAAATATCATTTTTAAATGCTTTTCGAAATAAGGTTGTGACCACTTTCCCTCTGGTAAAATTCTTTTCCAAAAGAAAGTTACTCAAACGTTCATACCAAGATCTAGGAGCTTGTTTCAGACCGTATAGAGATTTTTTCAGTTTAAAAACATGTTCTGGAGATTTTGAATCTTCAAACCCAGGAGGTTGACGAACATACACTTCTTCTTCTATGTGACCATTTAAAAATGCACTCTTAACATCCATTTGATATAAAGTGATGTTATTTTTAACAACAAAAGAAATTAGTAATCTAATAAATTCTAACCTGGTGACTGGGGCAAAGGTTTCATTATAATCAATTCCTTCTTGTTGACTATAGCCTTGTGAAACCAGTCGTCCTTGTTTCTGACAACTTCTCCTTTCTCATTTAACTTGTTTCTGAATACCCATTTTGTTCCAATGATATTGAATCCTTGAGGTCTTGGAACTAGATCCCACACATCATTTTTGGTAAATTGATTAAGTTCTTCTTGCATAGATATAATCCAGTCATTGCCTTGAAGAGCTTCATCTATTATGGTTGGTTAAATAATAGAAACCAATCCAAACCGTGATTCTTCATTGTTTCTGAGAGAGGATCTTGTTCTGATGGGGTCGTCTTTCTTTCCAATAATCATATCTTCTGGATGTGCTGATGTGATTCTAGGAAATATTTTCTGTGAGGGTTCCTCATAAATTCATAAGTTGTCCAGTGCATTTCCAATAGGAGGATCTTCTGAGTTGTCCTTTGCTTCTGACTCTTTAGAGTTTATTAGTTGAACTTCTGTACTTGCAGAATTTTCAGTCTGCTTTGGCTTTTGATGGCCAAGCCTATTAGTAAATCTGACTTTGATTGATTCTTCAACAATCAGAGTTTCTGTATTGTATACTCTATAGTCTTTTGAGCGTTCAGAATATCCAAGCAGAATACACTTTTGTGCCTTAGAGTCAAACTTGTTCAGATGATCTTTAGCATTCATAATATAGCAAGTACACCCAAAAGGATGGAAACATGAAATGTTGGGTTTTCTGTTCTTTCACAATTCATAAGGAGTTTTTTCAAGAATACGTCTTATAGATATTCTATTTTGAATATAGCATGTCGTGTTCACTGCCTCTTCCCAGAAGTATTTAGCCATATTAGTTTCATTAATCATGGTTCTGGCCATTTCTTGCAATGTTCTATTTTTTCGTTCTATAACGCCATTTTGTTGGGGAGTTCTAGGACAAGAGAAATCATGAGAAATGTCATTTTCCTTAAAAAAAAATTCAAAAAATTGGTTTTCAAATTCTCCTCCATGATCACTTCTAACCTTTATGATCCTTAGCTCTTTTTCATTCTAAACTTGGTTACAGAAGTCAAAGAACACAAAATGTGACTCATCTTTGTGTTTTAAGAACTTAACTCATGTCCATCTTCTATAGTCATCAACTATGACCAATCCATACTTCTTGCCTCTAATGGATGCAGTTTTAACTGGTCCAAATAGATCAATGTGTAGAAGTTCTAATGGCCTAGAGGAAGAAACAACATTTTTTGATTTAAAGAGGGTTTTGAAAACTTTCCTCTGACATGCTTCACACAGAGCTTCTGAGTAGAACTTCAGATTAGGAAGTCCTCTGACCAGATTGAGTTTGTTAGTTTGAAATATTTTTCTCATGCTAACATGTCCCAATCTTCTGTGCCAGACCCATTGCTCATCATTAATAGACATAATGCATTTTACATTCTGAGTATTAAGGTCAGAAAGATCAATTTTTTAGATGTTTTTATTTCTCTTGCCAGTAAAAGGATTGTCCCATCTTTTTGACTAACAACTCTACAGGACTTTTGATTAAAGATTATGACATAACCATTGTCACCTTATTGACTTATGGTCAACAAGTTATGTGCTAATCCTTCTACTAAAAGAACATTCGATAAAAAGGGAGGTTACCATTTCCAATGGTTCCATAACCAATAATCTTTCCTTTCTGATTACCTCCAAATTTGACATATCCTCCGGATTAAAGTTCTAGGCTTTGGAATATAGACTTTCTTCCCGTCATGTGTCATGAGCATCCAGAGCTCAGGTACCATGATTGGTGTTTCAACTTTGCTGCTAAGGACATCTACAACATATATTACTTTCTCCTTAGGTACCCATATCTTTTTGGGTCCTCTTTGGTTAGAGTTTCTAAAGTTCTGTTTGAACTTTGGTTTAGAATGAAAAATTTCAGAATAAGATGTATATTTGATATCATGTGTGTGACCAAAACTAAATTGTTTGTGCAGTGGTTTATATGTAATAACCATTTCATCAATATGTTTAGGTTGATATATTTCTTTCCCTTTGGGATATTCATATCCAATTCCTCTTCTGTTGTTTCCACTAACAGCATAAATAATTGAAGCCATTTTTCTTCTATCTATGCTTTTAGCAAGAAATTTTTGAAAACCAGAGTCATATTCTTTAAGAATGTCTTTCGAACTTGAAGCGGCATCTGAAATAGAAACTTTTTGAACTTTTTGAAATTTCTCTTTGAGTTTAACATTATTTTCTTAAGTTTAGAGTTTTCTGCTTTAAGTTTCTCAATTTCATATACAAGGCTCTTTTTGAGTTTCTTGTATTTGATTTTGAGTTGACTATGGTTTTCAAGATGTTCTGATAAACTATCTACAAGTTCAGCTCTAGTGAATTCAGAGAATACCTCTTTAGATTCTTATTCAGATCCAGTGTCATCTGCTGTTGTAGCCATAAAGGCTAAGTTAGCATGTTCATCTTCTGAGTTAGATTCAACTTCAGAAGATTCTGAATCATCCCAGGTGGCCATCATACCTTTCTTCCTTCCAAACTTTTCTTTGTCCTTACTATTTGTAGCTTAGAACAATCACTTTTGTAGTGTCCAGGTTCTTTAAATTCATAGCAGATGATATCTCTTTTGCTAGACTTCTTATGTCCAGAAGATTCTGCTTTATCTTCAGATCTCTTGTAGTTTCTGAACTTCTTTTGTTTGTGCTTCCACATCTGGTTGATCCTTATGGAAAGAAGAGATAACTCATCTTCTTCTAATGCAGAGTCATCAGAGCTTCCTTCTTTAGCCTGAAAAGAGTTAGTTTCATATTTTTTTTGTAGATTTAAGGGCAACATACTTACCTTTCTTTTGGGGCTCATATTCATCAAGTTCTGTCTCGTGACTTCTTAGAGAACTGATCAGTTCTTCAAGAGATACATTATTCAAATATTTTGAAACTTTGAATGCATTAACCATTGGTTCCCATCTTTTAGGTAAACTTCTGATGATCTTCTTGATATGGTTTGCTTTGGTGTATCCTTTGTTCATAACTCTCAGGCGAGCGGTCAGAGTTTGAAATCTTGAGAGCATTGTTTCAATGGACTCATTTTTTTCCATTCTGAAGGCTTCTTACTTCTGGATGAGAGCCAGAGCTTTTGTCTCTTTTACTTAAGAATTGCCTTCATGACTCATTTTGAGATAGCTCAAAATTTCTATTTGTGGTGAGAAATCTCTGCTGATTTTCTCATACTCCATTTTTAGCGTCACAGGAAATTTCTAGTCTTCGTGGTTTTGTGTTTTGTTGTTGTTATCTATTTTTCCTTCGCTTTTTCCATTAAGTATTTGCAGAACAAGAGACAGAAGTCCTTAGAACAACAATATAAAACACAAGTATTTTTATCATGGTTCCTTTGAAACTCAAACTACTCCAGTCCACCCGCCAAGGTGATTTTTTCTCTCTCAACGAGGACTTAATCCACTATAATTAAACTAATTACAAATGCACAACCAACTATTATGGCTAACAATACACTGCACATGACAACTGCAACTGACTAACTCCTCTAAGACTCTCTAGTCCTAGCCCTCTCGAGAAATCTGATCCAATTGGTCTCTCAAGGAACAATTACAAAATAACTTCTAACAATAGTGTATCAGATTGCTTCTAATAAGCTTTATCACAATTGTGATTTTTCACTAAGTTTTAAGCTCAATACAAATGGTAAACTCAATACTCAAATTGTTCTTGCTTGCATGAATTAAGCGTGAGTTCACTGGTGGGATAGTGCGCGTTATTTCTTTAAATAATTGATCTTCTATATTTAGCTTCAGGAATTTGTCTATTGCTATCTTGAACAATGAGAACGCATTTAATGTTGCTTGTCTGCTTGTACTTTGTGTTTTCAATGAATCTCGAACTTTGTTCCACTTGAGTGCTTCAGCCGTTTTAGCTATAAATGTCTAACGGTACTGTAGCAGAACTTGTATCAGAACTTGAAGTCTTGAATCTTCATTTCTCTTTATCTCCTGTCAGTCTTTGTTAGCTTTTCTTCTATCAGAGTTTGCTTTCAGCGTGCGTATTTAGAAGTTGATTTTCATCTTTAGAACTTCTAAGTCATTATCTGCTCAGCGTAAGTTAATACTTCACTTTCTAGAGTGCTTGAGTCTGAACATCATCTGAAATAAAAATATTGTTATCAAAGTATCATATTTACCATACAAAATTTATTTCATTTGTTATTGAAACCACCCGGCTGAACTTCCGACTGATAGGATGTACCAATGGAGTCGCCATCGAACGTTTTTTTATCTCGTGGAGGAGAAAGGAAAACATCGAGTACACCTGAGGGGGAAGAAACCACAGTCTCACGCTCGAGAGATCTAGTTAAGGGAGTTTGTTACGCGAGGGGAAGGGATTAGCATCGCACACGCCTGTAGTACTCTACGGTATCCACTTCTATTTTCTAGCTAAGGGGTGTGTTTATATTTATCTATGCTTAATCTCTACAATTCATGAGAAAGTGAAGGAAAATAAAGAAACCACGGGGAAAAGAAGGAATTTTTTACAAGTTGTGCTCGATCGAGCCCCGTGACAAGATACCTACGTATTCCCTCGTGCAATGGTAAAGTCAGGGCATCGTAGTTCGGCTCACTTGTTTTGGTGCATTTTGTGTTTTTTACTTATGAAAAAGGTTTTAAACACAAAAGAAAATGCGCCCGTAGGCGAAAAGAGTTGTCTCTGTTGGTTGTTTTTACCTTTAAGAAAGGAGTTCAAACCATTATTAAGTGTTTTGTTTTCAAAAGAAAAAGAAAGTAAGTTTTAGTTTTAATTACATGCAAGGATGCAACAAGAAACAAGCAAAACAAAATGGAGACTAAACTAGTACTATCCCTAATGTTGTCATGCAAAGATTGGACCTATGGTTGAGGATGTAAGGGAATCTCTACCTATGTCAACATGAAAAGGATGTAAATCCTAATGTCTAGGCTCGAGAGCTATCCTAACCGAGCGGTCCTAAGGGAAAGCTATCCTATATCCGTCTTGGTTGTGAAACCAAGGGATGCAAAGGAATGAAGAAATCAAGTGCTTTGGCATAAACACACAAGCAATGCCATGCGCAAACAAATGTCAAACAAGCATAGGAATAACCTAAAGAGCAAATGATGCGAGTTCTGTAATAAATGCGAACCTCGAGAAAGAGTGGAGAGTCAGAATAGGGAACTCTGGCAACATTGTTATTGACTCGATAAGGAAGAGCAACACGACTCGCGTGTGCCATACAAGACACGAACTAGAACTGTGCGAGGGACGACTGCCGACCCTTTCCGCTTGCCCCATATATCATGACTCAATAATAGGAAAAATAACAACGCGAGTCTTTGCGTAGAGGTGCCACGTCGGGTTGCCTAACCACTTGACCTACGCAAGCAAAAATGTAAACACTTACTGAGAATTGCCTCCCTGTGCATGGATGAGGACTTTAAACAAATCAAACACAATTAACACACAGAAGATCCCTAAACAGGTCTTTAAATAAACTAGAGGGATTCCTGAACATGCTTCAACTACGGAAGCCCCATTATGCATCTTTATTCCTACTTCTCATGGTAAAAGAAAAGCTGTAAAGCCCTACTTCTCATGATATCTAGGAAAGTTGTAAGAGAATGCGGTAAAATCAGTGTAGAAACTACCAAACAAATATCAAATCCGAAGAGCACTGCGAGCTAAAGAATATTCAAGAAAACTTCAAGTACTGCAGCCATGCAATAAGAGTAAACCAGTGAGAAATACTTAAGGTATCAAAAGCAAGCGGAATACACGTTCATACGCATCCGAAGTAATGAAACCTGTAAGAGAAGGGAAATCCCAACAAAAAGACAATAGAATGTACGTGTACGCGCACAAGCCAAGGAACATGTGTATACACGTTCCAAACAATGGTACCTGCAAGAAAACCACGCAAGCAGACAATAGAATGTACGTGTATGCGCGCAAGCCAAGGAACATTTGTATACACATTCCAACCAAGGTGTACCTGCAAGAAAGCCATGCAAGAAAACAATAGAATGTACGCGTATGCGCACAAGCCAAGGAACATGTGTATACACGTTCCGATCAAGTGTACCTGCAAGAAAACCACGCAAGGAGACAATAGAATGTACGTGTATGCGCACAAGCCAAGGAACATATGTATACACATTCCAATCAAGGTGTACCTTCAAGAACGAAGTAATATCGAACAAACAGATAATAAAATGTACACACATGTGTACAAGTGCCAAATATTTTCAAGAATGGAGTTAGACCCAAAAACAGACAAATAGAATGTATACATGGGTATACAAGCGTAAAACACCTGCAAAAACGGAGTAAAACCGAAGAACAAGACAATAAGACGTACACACATGTGTACGAATGCAAAACACCTGCAAGAAGGGAGTTAGACCCAAAAAAAAAATAGACAAAAGATTGTATACGTGGGTATACAAACACAAAACACCTGCAAAAACGGAGTAAAACCGAAGAAGCAGATAATAAGACATACACGCATGTGTAAGAATGCAAAACATCTTCAAGGGAGTTAGATCCAAAAAAACAGACAAAAGAATGTATATGTGGGAATACAAACGCAAAACACCTGCAAAAACGGAGTAAAACCGAAGAAGCAAGCAAATAGAATATATGTGTGGGCATACGAGCGCAAAGTAAGAGTGGTAGAAGTATAAATTTCACATGAAAGGAGAGTCCAAGTACCTCGCCGCACACGAAATAAAGTGTCAAAATTAACAAAGCAAGTGGTAGAAATAATGATCAGAATGCAAAACCGATTGCAAGTATGATTTCAAAATGGTATAAGCATGCAAGAAGTGAAATAAAATTGGAAAAATCGGGATGGGAAGTTGGTTTTCTGAAATCGGGCAAAAAAAGTCAACTTCTCGGAATCGATTAAAAATCACATAGTTGCTTTTAAAAACGTCAACGGATTCAAAAACGTATGCGCTTTTAATTAATTCCGAGTGGAAGTCGTACTTTTGGAGCATTAAAGTGACGGGCAGCGAGAGTGTTTGAGCATGTTGTGAGCAAAATTTGGTTTCAAAACCTCCAGAGTCGGTTCTAAAATGTGTCAAAACGTGAGGAACAAGTATCGTTACTTCGAACTTTAAAAAAAAAGACTTCTGAAGTGTAAAATTGCCAAAAATCGCTTATGGAATTGCAAAACTCATGTTTTGAATTAAATTCCAAATCAAGTTTTTATTTGGTTTTGAAATTTTTAAATGAATTATAATTTAATCCATAACATGTAATCAAAATCCAAAAGGAAAAGAAATGCATATCATGTACATGTATGTTTTAACTTTCAAGTCAAAAAGAATGTCAAAATGCATGTAAATGCATATGCACATGTGTTGTGTGGTGTTTAGGTGAATACATGTGCAAGTGTATGTGATATCATATGCACATGATACATACTCTATATAAATATTACATAAATGAAATGCAAATATATAAAAATGATATAAAAAAATGGAGTACACAAAGTGTCAAGTTGTGAAGTGTGCATACTTGTGAGTTTGTGTTGTGAAAAGTGAGGTTTCCTCATGTTTTCATGCCTTAAAACCATACATCAACATGTTCAATTATTCTAATGATCCTACATGCACATGTAAAGATATTCAAGAATGTAATTCATGTTAAAATGTGTGTGTTCGTGTGTGTGTGTGTGAGGATTATGTACAATGTGCAAGTGTATGTGGAATTATATGCCTTAAAGTCTATATTTCTACACAATTCAATGCACAAAATAAGCTTTTAATTACATGAATAAATTCATGTTAATTGATCTACACATTTCCTAATGCATGAACATGTAATTGATGATGCAAAGTGTTCAAATTATGTTCCGAAATGCAAGGATAATCAACACCATAAGTGTATTTGTGTAGTGTGCAAAGGGTTTCACACCGACACCTTTCGAGGCACAAAATCGGAATCAAATCAAGGAATTGTGCAAAACTAATTCAAGAATCGGAATACACGCAGAATTTGCAGTCAATTCGACTATTCAATTTCAAGAAAATCAAAAGTCGAAAATAGCTTAAAATAAGTGCTTAATTGAATTAATCACTTACTTGAACTTGAATTTTGAGTTGAATTGTTGAGGAATTCCTTGAGATCTTCCAAGAAAATACCGAATTATGCTCCAATTGATGATAATAAGAGAATTGATGAAGAGGAAGACCTTGATTCTTGAGGAATTGATGAAGAGGAAAACTTCAACTCTTCACCTCGACACCTTGAACGCTCTTCAATGTTCTTGAGAAAACTTGACGAAAAGCTTGATTTGATCCTTGAGAATTGATAGAGAATATAAGAGTGTGGGGATGTACCGGAGAAGGAGAGAAGAAAAAAAAATTCCGACGCGGTGGTTTTGGAATTCCAGTGGTGGTTGTCGGTGGTTTGAGGTGGTTGTGCAACTTTGAGTTGAGAGAAAATTGAGAGAGAAAAGTGAGAGCTCTCGGGTGAAATTTAACAAATGATTCTCTATACCAATTTTGTGAGTGGTAAAATATATTTATAGTGTGAAAAATTGGGCTTTGGAGTGCCTTGAATCCATAATTTACAAATTGCGATTATCAAAATAATTTTCGTACACAGTCCAAAACAGCCAAATCCGTGCGGAACTTGAAGTCAGAATGTAAACAAAAAATGTCTGGAACGCGATTTTGCTTGAAAGAATCAAAATTTTGATTCAATCAGATGAACGGTCCAGGCGATACGAATTTTTGAAGTTTCAGCACAATTTTCAGGTGTATGAAACATGCAGAATTTTCAATGCACTCTTCGGAGAAAATGCCTCGAACAAGGGTCTTCTGATCAAAATTTGAACTTGTCTATTTTTGAGACAAATGAAGCCAACTAAACGTGTGAACTTTTGGAACCGGTTTCACCTCATTTAGATAAAAATCGAGCGAGATATAATTTTTCGAAGTTCACGTATCATATGAAAATTGCTCAATTCAGCTCGAAAATGGCTCCGAAGAATAAAACACTGCTCTTAAATGGTAATGAATTTGTTATGGAGTTTCAAGTGAAATTTGTAAAGGATTTCGATACAGAATTGTAGACACCGACCCCGCTCAGTTTCGAGTTTCCAGCAGGGAATTACGAATGTTTCAGTGCACAGAATAACACTAAAATTCAGTTTAGATCACTTGAGAAATCAATTTTCCCGGGGACTTTCCTCACACAATTTGCTTCTGGATTTTAAACAAAAGTTGTAGATAATAATGAGAGGGACTTGCCGGTCCAAAATAATTAGAAAATACCCGACGAGCTGAGAGATATGTCTTCTGGAGTGCCCAAAACGCGCTGAAAACCCAAAATTCACTTTATTGAGAAATAGGCGATTAAATTCTTTTTCTTTGACGAAACGGCCTCCGATCTAAACAGATAAACTGGAGAACATATAAAAATTATCCCAATGCTTATGGAATCAAACCGAAATAGCTTTCTGACCAGAATACGTTGTATTGAGCATGCGAATCAGAGAATATCAATATCGGACTCAAAGTGATATGAGATAACCGAAACACGCCATTTCTTTCACCACTTGGGATACCTTGAAGCTGGTAACTCCGTGATAAATTCTATGTATGCAAATACATGTATTTTTATGCAATCAAATTATAAGCTAGAAATACGGAAAAGAAGAGGGTAAATTTTGGGGTACAACAGTTATCATCAAAACTCTAAGATGTGATTAGAACCATACTATGTTCTAACATAAAGTAACTAACAAAATATTTGTTTAGATATTATGACAATGTTTCACATTCAAAGATCAGAGTTAGTTGTTTATGAATGCTTAAATATCACATGTAAAAGTCTTGCAAAATTCAATAGGTAGTTGCAAGTGCATGTGCAAGACTCGAGATCCCATAGGTTTTCACTTCTTGTAACGTGGTGAAGTAGTAAAGCGGTAAATAAAAGTAAATATTTTTATAGATTATATCATATAGTTTCTATAAGAGTTAGTGTTACTAAATTGTCGTTCGATAATTTCTCGTGTTTATAAGTTTGGGATTCAATTGAGTTGGTTCGTATAAAAGGTAAATGCAGGAATTAAAACTATTAACAGAAAAATAATTCATTCTTCAGAGATTAGAGAATTCTTGAGTTTGCATTACATCAACCCTATCAAATAATGAAACTCATTGTCTAGATGTATTAAATCTAAACTACTCGTCAATATCATCATGTATCACTCACACATAGGTCATTTTTAACATATATTGAGATATCAACCGTATTATTCGCGTCGACAATCTCTCAGGACAACACAAATAACACAAGAATACTAAGCCTAAATCTATCGATAGAATCAAAACTCAATAGATGTTCATCCTAAATTTGGATTCGAATCTTCCATTTCTACAACAACCCAAACCCAAATCAAGAAAGCAATCTTCAACATTGATTTGTAAAATGAGTTTCATACAATACCATGAGCAATAAATATACATATAATCAAGGTAAATATACATACAAAATCCAACAATAAAGATTCACTAGTAGAAAAAACGCTTGTTAAGTCGATTAAAAATGACTTGTTAAGACAGTTCTGAACCTGACCTAATAATTATCGACATAAGATGTTTTGATTTATTAAGTCGGATTTAGACCTGACTTAAGAAAACGTTATTAGGACAATTAAACATCTCCCGACTTAATAAGCCTTGGCTTTGTTGCACCCCAAAATTTTCCCTCTTCATTTCACTTTATAAGGCTTATGTTTCATCATAAACATCATATTGCAAACCATTTATGCACTGTGATAGGATCAAGGTATTCTTATCTTCCTTATTTTCTTCAAGGTGTGGAATTTAGTTGTGTTGTCAATCAATCCAAGATGGCTCTTATATCCTCTCTCTGCTGTTTATTTATTCACCAAGGCTTATCGGTCCTCGAGACATCTCAACTGATTCTTTGTTACATCAGAGGATTCAGAATTTGCGAAGTATTTCGAACTAAATCACATTTTCTCTTATCTATTGGCTCTTGTGCACAGTTTTTTGGAATACTGAGGTGTGTGACGTCTTTCTTGACAAAATCTTTAAAGCACTATCATCATGAGTGGTATCTTAGTACACGCTCAATCATACACTCAGGTTCATTAGAGATTTTATTATTTGATTTCATTCTTATATCTTTCAAAGATTCTCCAAATGTAAGATATCTTTCTTAAGTTTAGTGATCAAAGAGAGTTCTTGGGGATTTTCAATAGAAAAGACGTTATATGGTTTCTAAGATCAAGTGTATTTTTGGTTATTTGTTGGTTCAATTCTTGAGTTCGAATGGTGAAATTATGATGCAAAATTCAAGTGAAGATATCTTTTGGGCTTATCATTGGAATTCAATTTTTTGGGTTAGATGGTCATGAGTAGATCAATTTTAAAAAGGGTTCATTGAAGGGAAATCTTGTCTATTTATTTTCATTACTTAGAAACGCGCTTATTTTCCAAGATTGGAAACAAAGAAGAATGTGAGGTCCACTTTTATTTGTAAACCAAGGTTCATGCCATCATTAAGGTGAAGCATCTCGTTGCAAATTCATTCAAAAGCTTTTACAAGTTATAAAAGTTTTGACAACACCATTGAAGCTTAAAGTCAAATAGTGAATACCTTAAAGCACAAGTTATTTCATTACAACGATCGTGATTTCTCCCTCTCAGGTTTACTCGATGTTTACCTTTCCCTTTGGGCAGGATTAAAAACGTTTGATGGATACTTCATTGATATATCCCATATATCGGATGATTTTTTGGCCCATTTTTTTAGGCTTTCAGAAAGCCCGTATGTACTTTTACCTGACTTAAGAAGGAATTTTTAAATCAGATATATCTAACCAACCTAAAAAGTTGGATTTTTTGCAATACTAAATTTTTCTGGTTGGTATATATATAATTTTAGGAATTAGTTAACACAAGCCAGGTGCAGTTAACAATCTATGAATCTCAACTAAAAAATGGTGTGAAATACTATTAAAGGAGAAACAACTCACAAGAATACTAGAATGAGATGTGTGATCTTTCACTGTTATAATGGTCTCAATAAGCTGTAGTAAAGTAGATTTAAAGCGATTTTCAATGGAGTTAACTAAAAACTTACTTTTATTAATAAAGATCTAAACTACATATGCCTCAATAAAACTATTGCTTATACTACTTCACATCTTAAATAGAAGCAGTGCAATAAAACCTAGTGCCTCGGTGACTAACATCATAATATATATACTTTCTCAATATGTAAGAAGTTTTAACTAATCCATGCCTCAAATGTGGTTTGATAATTGTCATACCCCAAAATTTGCCCTCCATCTACTTAAGAAGCTTCATACATCCCTACTCAAGGATTCCTCAAGAGTTGATCAGACAAACTCTCTCCTAGACAATCAACCCAAACTAGGGTTTGGTATCTCTCAAGTCAAGATGAACTTCCAACATCTCCAATGGTCTTCATGCCTCCTCATATGCTTCAAATATTCTCCATGTCAAGTTTCAAGCCTCATGAGTCAAGTTTCCTCGAGAATTGCTCGGATGGTTGAAAATCGGTTGTATTGGACAAAAAGTCAGCTGTGGTCAACATCTGATCAAACTTCATAATTTTTGGTAAACATCCTCATTTTGAAGTTATATTCATCATTTGATCAAGGGTTGATCATGATTCATCAAGAAAACTCAAGATTTGCTCAAAGTCAAACTTTCTAAATTAGGGTTTCTAGATGAAAAGTCAAGCTGAACTTTGGTGATCATAACTTTCTCATACTTTCTCGAAAGTTTCCACCAAAGCTCATTTTGAAGGAAATTCAATTCTCTACAACTTCATGTCTCACAAGAATGTCCAAAAATGCTTCATTTGAGAGGTATAGCTCGAAAACATTGTCATTTTCAAAGTCAACAAAAGTCAACTTTTTGTTTTGAAGATATATTGAGCATGGTAACTCAATTGAGATGAGACCAAAAAGGTTGGTTAGAGGACTCTTAGAGCTTTCCAAAAGTCCAAGAACACTCAAAAATGTGGAAAATTGAGCAAGATACACTATTAGAAGTTGGGCGATTTTGACGATTGCACAAAAGGACATTTGGTCAAAATGCAAAATTTTCAAATAGGCCTAAAATCTTTTGATCCAAACTTGTTCATGACATTATTCTTGACCCATAAATGCTTGGCCTTGGTAATTTTCTATTTTATGATTTATATTTGAATTTTATAACATTTAATTCAAAATAAATTATATAAAATATGAAAATTAAGTTTTCAAAAGGAATGGATTTATATCTTTCTTAAAGTCCAAGAAAGCCCAAGACTCTTGCCAAGTTCGTGCTAGCCATGGCATTCATGAGAAAATCAATTTTTTCAAATATTTGATTTGTTTTAAAGAAAATATTTGCACATTGATTATTCAATCTTTTTCACTCTCTTTGCCATCAAATTTTCTATAAATACCAAGCATCATAGACCACAGGAGAAACCTAGCCCTTGCACTAACCCTTATTTTGCCAAAATATTTCTCAAACTTTTGAAAATCGTGTTTGAATTTCCAGCAAGTTTCAGGCCAATTTGATCATTCCATCGTGCTCAGGAGATTCCCAGCAAGCAATACCAATCTTTACATCAAGCCTGCTGCCCAGATCGTGCTCAAGAACTTGCTCCGACTTGGTATTTTTGAAATTTTGAATTTCTTTAATCATGCATTATTAACCGTTCTTGTGTGTTTGAATGGACTCAGGGTGATTATTAGGTCAGGAACAAACCATCTCATGCAAGCTTAAACGTGTGGAATTCGATTTGCCATGTCTAGGGTTTTTCGAACTCTTTGAATCGAGCAGCTTTATACAGGCGTTTTTAGGGCAAATGGATATCACCATTGGACTTAGGAGGTCCGATTTAGGGTGAATAGGTCTTCCTTTTCCATTTAATTGTTGTATTTTGGCAGGTTTCAAATCTTGTTTGATCGGAGAAGACGACCGGAGCTAGGGCTCCGGCATCGTTGACTCCACTTGGACCGGCGAGAGCGTGCGTGGCGTTTCTGGGCAATCCGATTGGCTCTCTCTTTCCACCTGGGCCCCACGCGTGCTGACTTTGATTTTCAAACATATCCAGGACGTGTCAACGTTCATATGCATTTGTTTTTCACTTTTCCAACACCAAATGACACATGGCCTAGTGGTTAAAGCGCTGCCTGTTCAAGGATTCTCTCCCTGGTCACGAGTTCGATCCATCCAGGGACCGGTTTTGTTTCTTTTTCTCAAACTTTCATATTTTCCAACTATTTTCCATGTTTTTCATATTATTTAATATTTTCACCTATTTTAATTTCTTTTCATAATTTTATTTCTGCATTAAAAAACCATCAAAAATTATTTTTCTTTTTGCATTTATTTTCTGAAAACCTTTATTTAATTTAATAAATTTAAAAATATAATTTTGCATGCATATTTATTTTTATTCATAATTTTGCATTTTAATTACTTTTAATTCATTTTTAATTATTAAATTGCATCCAAAAAATCCCAAAAAATTATTTTAGCATATCTATATTATTTTCAGCATGTCATATTTTTTTCATTTAAAAACTTGCATTTTTCTAACATTTTTTCTCTTGTTCAATTCATCTCGTATTTTTCGATTTCTCATTCTTTTACAGGTTGATCCGATTCAAACGATTTTTCTTTATCATTTTATTTTTTCCAATAATGTAACTGTCCATGGGATGTAATAGTTTAAATTAGGCTTTTATTTTCCGCAAAGTTAATTATGTATCTGCCCCAAAGCCATGTAATAGCGTAGGACATTTACTTTCCGCATTTACATTCCGCAATTTACTTTCCGCACCCTATCAATTGCTAGTAATTAGGCGTGTATGGCAAGACTAATAATGAACATAGCCCACTAACTTCAAGATAACATATTAAGAAATCAACACACTTCTCTCATGCACCCTTAGGGTAATTCTCTCTCGTTGCCTTACAATTCAAATGGTCATGTCCTCGAGCGTGGGGTATTCTAGCACCGTTGCCTTCAAAACAAATCATCATAGTCCCTTGATACAAAGATCATAAGACCCACGATGTCGCCTCCGAATACATGATCTTGACCCTCGATTGTCGCCTCTGAAAATGATGATAGTCCCCGGATGTGCTAGAATACTTCCTACAGTTGCCTTCTATGACCATCCGATGTCCCTCGATGTCCGCTTACATCCAGATGGAGCTACCTACTAACTAATGGTAAGGCTAGCTATTCTAAAGGCGTGAAAGTATGAAAGCGACCAATTACGAGTGGGTAAATAAGTCTTTTAGTTGCTCGCTCTATCAAATGCTTTTCACACCACACACTCTTTTTTCCAAGTTCAAATTCTCTTTCAAAAAACCAAACATTTCCGAACACTTTGTATACACTCCTACATGAGTCATTACAAAGTCAAAGCGAAATGCCTCTTTCAAAACATTTTTTGTCAAACACACAGAAAGCAATTTTAAAAGGTAATCTAGAGCAACTCAGAGCCCGTAGATAAACTGCGGATGGAAAGGGGTGCTAAAACCTTCCCTTTTCATAACCTTCTCCCTTACTCAGAATCTAAACGAAGGTCTTTTTCTGTACTTTTACCTTCCCTTAATTGGATAAAAATAAAAGTCGGTGGCGACTCTTGCTATCCGCACATTTGGATACAAAAATCCTACAAAGTCAGTTCACCGTATTACAATAATATCAAATTTTGAACAAAATTGCCTTCAATCCTTGTTCTTGTTGATGCTACTCAACACCATCAGTCCAACACCTATAGAGACAAAACAGTAGCAACTATTCGGTAACAGATTTTAGCACTTAACTATAATATGCAAGAACCATATACCTTTTTGTACTATGAATAATTATATCCTTCTTTCTGAAGCTGGAATTTTCACCTGGATGGCTACTGTTAGATTTAGGAACAAGCATATGCACATTGCAGATGAACAGTGACACAAGTGGATCGGTGGTCGATTCTTGTTAATTTCCTAAATCTTGTTCACACACAGGAGAAATGTAACATCCCAATATTTATATCACTATGTATGAGAAGGTATATAATTATATTTGAAAAATTATCAAGATAAATTATTGGTTCAATTAGAATAAAAAGGGTTTAGTTAAGAATGGACCAAATGGCATAGTTGTGAATATGACTTAGTTGAGTGGAATTTTGCTCATTGAATATCCTTGCATGGGATCATAAGGTCTTGTTGGTGGAGACCCATACCTTGTTTTCATTCCAAATCAGATTCTGGTAAGGGAATAGAGAGAGAGAGAGAGAGAGAGAGAGAGAGAGAGAGAGAGAGAGAAATAAGAAGTCATATTTTATATCTTCCAAACTCTATTTTCGGAACCTTGGAACAACTTCTACAAATCAGGTGATAACTTTCTGCTCATAACTCTGATTAAGCTGATTCTTGATTCTTTGAAAAGCTTGTGAAATTCTCTAGGTTTTGCGTATAAATGTTTCATTCTGGATGTTTGTGAACAAGGAGAAAAACGTGTTAGAAGATTGATGTTTCTTGCTGGATTTGAGAAAAAAGGGTGTTACGGGTTTGAGGAACTTGGAGGTGAAACTTTGATCAAGAAGGGAGTCCTTATTCAAAATGTTCAGCATCCAAACCTTTAATCATGCAATGTGAGTTCTATTAGTTAGGAACTTGGGTAGGAATTGGGGAAAATTATATGATCATGGGTTTAGTTGTGATCAATGTGATGCATGGTGGATTTAATAAGTCTTTGCATGCTTAATCAACTAATAATAATAATGTGTTTTCATTAGGATGACTAATATATTGTATCATTGATATGTGTTGGAAATTAGTTCACGATGCTATGAAAGTGTTTGGAATTGTTTGGGTTGAAAAGGAATGGATTTAGAAGCTTAGAAATGTAGAAAAACTGAGTTTAGGTTCAGGAAATCGATTACCCTTATTGGTAAATCGATTTCTTGTGAGAAAACGGTGAAAATCACTTATGGAGTGGTGGAAATCGATTTCCTATATAGGGAAATTGATTTCCGGAAGCATTGACAACAAATTTTGCAAAACTTCAGAAATTTGTAACTTTCGCCTCGGGTATCGGAATGACGTGCGGTTCGTATAGTTAGAAAGCTAGTAAGAAGTACTTTATAATAAAATTGGTTCCAGAACTAGTATCTTTAATCTAAAAGTGATGTAAACCCATCTTAGTGAGTTTTTCCGGATAAAATACATGTATAAATTTCCTAGAGTGCAATTCTGTTCCGTTTAGGAAATCAGACGCCTCCATAGTCTTCTATAACTTCGAGATGTGTTGTAAATGGAATGAGGCCATGCTATGATAACTATACTACTTATATATATGTATTCTTGAGAAATGAATTATGTGGAAACATTATATTGTGATCAACATTTAGTTCCCGCTCATTTCGGTCGAACGTTCGGATTTGCTGCCTGTGTGGCTTGTGTGCAATGTAATTGCTTGTACCGTGGTGTGTGATACCGGTATGTACCGTGCTGTGTAAATCACTATAACCACGACTAATGTTTTGTGATCATTAGTTCCTGCCTTGCTATGTGGTCTGAGATACCTTGCTTTGTGGTTTGGGTATGTCATAGTGATTGTATGCTTGAGTCGGTTATATGACATTGTTTGGACGCGTGTGGACGCGAATCTGATTGTTTCCATTGGAGAGGCGTTGTAATGAACATGTATGAATTTTAAATTATGCAAGAAGCCAAAGTAAAAGAAGTGAAGTTCGGTGTTATTTGTTGAGCAAGGATGAGCTTGGCGAATATTGAGGATGAGGATGTCCGACCAGAATTAATTTGTTAGAATTTCGGAAGTTGTGAAGACTCAGTGTGAATAAGTAAAGGTCGAGAACAATAGACATATTATTTCTCATGTATGATAGGATAATATGTCAGAAGAATGTATTGTTAGACGACTAAGTATTTCAGTAAAGATTATTAGGACGCGAGCGTATCGACGAGTTGAGTTGTTTTGGATGGAACAACATTCAGACGAATTCACAAGGTTTGACCAAATGAGAAGTGTAAGAAGCATTTTTCCCCTCATTAGGAGAAGATGTGAGGAACCTGTTGTCATGGTGATTGGAAGGAATTCGAAGGCGAATTCTTAAGGCTAATGTACCTAATGAGAAATAATCACGTTCATAATGATTTAGCTAGAAATGAATTAAGTGGAAAACGGTAATTTTGGCATAGTTATGGGGCATAATGGTATTTCCAAGCTTAAGAATAGACTTAAGGTCTTGTTTGGCCTAGGCATTTCATTTATTTATGTCACAAAATCAAAATTGGAAGGAGAAAAAGAAGTAGAGGGAAACGTGAAGAGAACGAGGAAGAATGAAGGAGGACCAAGCTTCACTATCATCATGCATGTGCAAAGTCTTGATCATTTTGAAAGGAGAACAAAGGTCAAGATCATAAACAACCTATATCTGTACCATCATCGTCATGAAGTTCTGATTTTTGAGGTGAGTTCCATAGATATGAACTTGGGGTAAGAATGGGAAAATTGCATGTTGGAGATTTTGGGAGACATAACATGTTTGTATGATCAATTAATTGCTATAAAATATGATCTATTGATGCAAATGTATGCCTTGAAATGTGATTACATGATAGGGTTCGAATTTGGGATGCTATTGGATGTTTGGGGTTGTTTACGAATTGGATTTGAATGGATTTCGAACCTTAAAAATGCAGAAAAATTGATTATGGTGTCAGGAAATCGATTACCCATATTGTTAAATAGATTTGTTGTGCGAAAATGGTGAAAAATCACTTCTGGAGTGGTGGAAATCGATTTCCTGTATAGGAAAATTGATTTCCTGAAGCGTTGATAGCAAATTTTGCAAAACTTTGGAAATTCGTAACTTTCGCCCGGGTATCGGAATAACGCGAGGTTCGTATCATTAGAAAGCTAGTAAGAAGTACTTTCTAATAAAATTGGTTCTAGAACCAGTATCTTAAATCTAAAAGTTATGGAACCCCATCTTAGTGAGTTTTTCCGGATAAAATACATGTGTAAATAAGGCGTCTTCATAGTCTTCTATAACTTACGAGATGTGTTGTAAATCGTATGAGACCATGTTATGATTACTATAATACTTGTATATATGTATGCTTTAGAAATTCATTATGTGGAAACTTTATATTATGATCAACTGTTGGTTCCCGTTCGTTTCGGTTGAACATTCGGATGAGTTGCTTGTGTGGCTTGTGTGCAACGTAATTATTTATGCCGTGCTGTGGAAATCACTATGACCGTGACTAATGTTGCGTGGTCATTAGTTTGTGCCTTGTTGTGTGGTCTGGGATACCCTGTTGTGTGGTCTGGCTATGTCATAGTGATTGTATGCTTGAATCGGAGTAGGCCGTCTACCAGGACGTAAATCACTTATGACCACAACTAATGTTTTGTGGTCATTAGTCTGTGCCTTGTTGTGTGGTCTAGGATACCTTATTTTATGGTCTGGGTATGTCACACACAACTGAGCTACCATTGCAATGTGCAGTTGAGGGTCCTTTGGAGCGGTTCCTCGCTTGTGGCGATCATATCGGCGTGCTTGGTATGGTGGGAGGAGATGCCATATAGGCAATATCACCTCGATTTTTATTAACTCACATTTAGTGGTGCCACGTAGGCTACACCACTAGGCTTTCTCTCGATGGGCTCGTGTTGTCAAGATGGTGTTTTTATACCGGCGATTCTAATCACAGGTGTTTGGATGATGGGTAAGTTCTAACGCCATATAGGCAAATGTCCCTTGTTTAACTTATCACTGATGGAATTCCATTCGAAATGCTTTGTTTTGTCGTGTTTTTACTAGTACAAGTCTCTTCATGTGATGCACGGGTGTAACTCACCGAGGATGTGGTAGTGTAACCTGGTTAGGGGCATTAATGTACTTCTGGATTCCTCATACATGGGTACGGGTCTGCATACTTGTTTGTGTTGTGACTTGTGATTCTTGTTAC
The DNA here is from genome assembly GCA_021764765.1 of Vicia sativa. Lineage (NCBI taxonomy): Eukaryota > Viridiplantae > Streptophyta > Magnoliopsida > Fabales > Fabaceae > Vicia > Vicia sativa. The sequence continues at coordinate 61,245,142 of CM038794.1, forward strand.
CTCATTGGTTAGTTATGAGACATCTAGTGATTGTGTTACCCTTGTTGTGTATTTCTACCTTTCCATGAGATATAACTCGGATTCTCGGTAAATCTGTTTGATACATGCACCCTGTAGAACCGAGTTAACCCGTACGATTGGGGAACTCACTAAGATTTAGTAATCTCACCTCAATCCTCTTATTATTTTTCAGGAACAGGTTAAAGATAGAGGAATTGGTAGATGGTTAGTTTGTAGACTGTAGGCGAGCAGATGGTAGGAAGGCCTCATTAGATCTTATCTTTTCCGTTGTGAATTTCTAATGTTCTTAGACTCCATTCCATCTCGGAATTCCTTATTATAATCCTACTCAAGTTCCTCACGAAATTTACTCCAGTGCTACCGGAATCCAGAGAAAGTCTAACTCTGCCCAATCGGATCTTGGAACTTCCAGTTGTTTGAGATCTTTACCATGATAGTTCGGTCATCAAACATTCCATGCAAACGCTACATTCATGATCAACAATCCTAATTCTCTCCCCATTCTACATGTTTCCACCACTTTATCTCGAGTCATTTTGGATCCTACGCGTCCTTGTGGTGGCTCCACCGTGATCCTATCCATCGCATATGCAGTTGGTGAGATGGCCAATCCCAACGATTGAATACTACAATGGTAGAAATCAGGCTAGCAACACGCACATATGCGGGAGAAGAGAATTGTTAGTGATGTTTCATGGCAGGGACAAGAATTGACTTGCTTTGATACCAACTGTTTGGAACCATGGTACTCTTATCTGTAGAATTATCCTTAGAATTTCTTATGCATGTGTTGTGTAAGTGAGTACACACATGGCATAACGATTCAAGCTTAATTCTTACCTATTCTGATCTAGATTGTTGTTCTGAGTAAGTAAGCTCTGAACGTGTGGCACTCTTAGGTTTTAACATCCTAAGGAGTGTGATTGGAATGATTTGAGGAACTATGACCTTAATGGAGACCTGTTCAGACACTTGTTGGCTGTGACTATAGAATACGGGTGGATATCGTTATACGCTACTGAGGTAGGTTACTTGAGAGCATGGCTACGGAGTTGGACCATCATGTTAGTACTGTTCTTGCAGGAAAAACCTTATTAAAGATATTTTAGGGATTTGGAAGCTCAAGTGTCGTAACTCAAGTTCCAAGCTTATGATTGTCTTGCTTATCCATGGCGAAACCTATTTATATCATTCCTTCCATGAAATGTTTCTTCCCATAGCTGCCTCAGCGCATTAACCATGGCTTGAAGGCAAGGAGCTAGGCATTACGACTTGTAATCATTCATAGTAACGTCTCATAAAGACTCAGGAACTCTTCATCTTCATAGCGTCTACTCGATCCTTCATCTTTGGTAGCTGCCGAACTACTCCTCGGATCCAAGCCGACCTCACGACCTTCCCGAGATCCATATCGGGTAAGGACCTCATCCTCAAGTCAGGGCCGACCGGGATCTCTGCATCTTCCCTCAGGACATCTATCTCGGTGAGGTTTTATGCATGATCATAAGCCCCTTGTAGCTCGGTTTTAGCTCCTTGAATCAGTGTCGACCAAGCAGTTGAACCCTTAATCCCTTAGCGAGATGTATACATTTTGAACCTTTAAAGGTGTGGCACGTGACCCACGTGACACCGATATCGGTCACTTTGTATTTAGCATGATTGCGCTAAATAGGAAAACACGATTTCACGCCTTCTTTCCCTCCTACTCGTTATATTTCATTTATTTGCTCTCACGAATTCCTCCTCTACATATTTTCAAACCTACGCAATCTTTAAGTCGGTTGCTTCAAAACCTTCCTTCAATCGATCGATCATCAACTCGGTATCTTCTTTTCTTTACATTACTTTTGTTTCAATCGAACATGGTCATCATTAGGAATCGATGACTTTGGTCGTAAATCCACTTAGGAAGCGAGGCGTAAAACCTGTTTGAAGAATGCATCGTGAGATGAGTGATGCTGGAGAATAATGACCTAAAGAGTCACAAGCGAGGGTTTTGCGGAGAAGCCCTACCGATGGTGATTCGACCACGACTCTTGGGTTGATGGGTGATAATGAAACCAACCGATCAAAGGAAAGGCTGGGCTTTAAGCGAAGGGATGAAGAAATCGCTGCACTCGCTCTCTATGGAATATCTCGTCTGAGAGGCGAAGATGGCGTGATTTTGGAGTCTTGTGAGTGCGGGGAGAGTGTGCAGTGATCCGTCCTCGGGGTCGAGGCGGAGTGGTTTTACTTATCTTGGAGTGATCGGGAGTTTGGCATTCAATTCCCACTCTCAGCTTGATATCCTTCGTAGTAACTTTGACTCCTCAACTCCGTCCCAGCAATGGGGTTTCATCCAAGACCTTGATAATTTCGAGCCTATCCATAACCCCGCATTGGCTTGTTCTTTTCTTTTGAAATAAAAAGCGCAGACGCGGGTTGCCATCGGCATCCCAAAAAGTTTCCTCGAGCCTACCTCCTCGAAAGGCTACTGAGCGTTTCATTCGAGGTAAGATGTAGGTCTCGGTGCCCTTATGTTGTTATAGTCTTGATGGGCATCATAAGTTGCCTTTGTCTTTGGGCCTACTCTATCTCGGCTTTGATTACGGCGACCTAAGTGATCTGAGATCCTTTCTTTAGAAATCTTGGACTCCTTTAGGCGATTCGGGTCGGTTACTTGCCTTGTCTCGAAGTCACGACTTCCTAGGTAAGAACTTCTCAATTAGCTTTGATACCTTTCGCTTTGTTTGTATGTTAATTTCCTTCTTTCGGTTTTATTTCCCACAGACGAAATGGTGATATGTCAAGTGAAAGGCGGAGGCTAATGGTAGGAGCTCGTGCTTCCCGATGGGTGTGGTCCCTCGAGACCAAGTCCAACTTGGTGGGTCGGAAGTCTTGTCCGAAGAGCGTCCACGTCCGTGACCACGCTCCAGTATCATCGCTTCTAGAACTGAATGACCCAGGAGGTCTCTTATACCAAGAGGTGAAGACGTGGAAGCGAGACCAGAGCTCGTGATTGGGCTATCTCCAGTTGCTAAAGGCGTAGCTGGTCGAAACTTCTCTGGAGAATCGGTTGGGCTGCTGCCGACTTTGATGGCCTTAAATTTTTGTATGATCATCTCAGCGCCACCACCGTGAACAAGTGACCGTCTGGGTTCGCAGCAGATCATAGCGACTAAGTTCGTGCGATGAGGTGTGCCGTGCTCACCAAAGTTTGTTCGAGTGCAGTGATCATGTGGAGAGGCGAACCGAGCTGGAGGCGAGGTCAAGGTTAGGCGACAGGCGGTTCCTTCTTAAAACCGTATTCAAGGGTAAGCTTTCGGTGCCGATGACATCTCAAATCTTGAAAGAAGAATTGAGAAGTAGAGATAAAGACTTTGGAGGCGAGCTTGCCGGATGTCGACCAAGTTCCAAGATGCGAAGTCGTATTCGAGTTAAGGGCCTGTGAAATCCCGGATGGGTATCTTTGGATCGGGGACTTAGCTTTTGGCCAAGCCGGCTCGAGTCGATTGCTTATACCCCAGAACATGACATCTCGGAGGTTGACTTCTGAGCCATCGTAGATGGGAGTGGTGGAGGTTGATGAAGATGAGAGACCACCATTAGCGAAGACTAAGGTGGACGCCAACCTCTGCAACCCAACCCTTGATTTCTTTGTTTCTCCGTTTTGAATTTCGTAGTTAGTCATTCCTTTTGGCGGATGCATTTTGTACTTTGAATATTAAGCCTGCTACTTTATTTAATTGCTTTCAAGTTTTTGCTATTAATTTCCATGATGTTTCCCAGATATGTTCATTTGTGCCGAGTTGCGAACTTTTATGTAGTATTCACAGGAGCCATAGGATGCGGCGCGCAATCTAATGGTTTGAAAGGACCACATAACAATTGTTCACAACTCCAACATACCTCCCAGTAACCGGCTTAGGGGAGGCGGAGGTGTTGAGGGCACGATGAAACTCGATTGCGATGCTTCTTTTTACATTTTGAAGGTTGCCGGGAGGAGCAGGAGCCTTTGAGGTCAGGCCTCTATAGGGTTGATCAGGGCGGATCTGAGCCCAACCGAGGCGACCAGGGGTTGAGAGCCTCTTTGGGAGGTTGACCAGGGTTTAGAGCCTCTTGGGAGGTTGACCAAGAGGGTTGAGCCTCTGCGAGGTTGACCAAGGGGTTGAGCCTCTTGGGGTTGACCAGGGGTTCATAGCCTCTTGCGAGGTTGACCAAGGGGTTCGAGGCGTCTTCCGAGGTTGACCGGAGGGTTGAGCCTCTTGGGTTGACGGAGGGTTGAGAGCCTCTTAGGAGTTGACCAAGGTTTGAGAGCCTCTTCCAAGGTTGACCAGGGTTTCGAGCCTCTGTAGGGTTGACGAGGATTGTTCCCAATGGAAAGGAGCGAGCCTTTCTGAGGCGATCTAGGCCGAGATCGTGATGCGTCGCCATATGCTTCCATAGATCGAGATCTTTAATAAAATTTCATTATAGGTGTCTCATTAAAACCACGGCCTTGCCTAGGGAAAGAGTGCACCAATTATTTTTATAAATATGTTAACTAAAATAAAATTTAAGATTAGCGATGTTCCGGTCCTCGAAGCACTCGATCAGTCCAATGTTTCCAACTTGTAGGCCCCATTTTGTAATTCCTCCAGACCTGAGCGGTCCCTCCCAATTAGGATCTAACTTGCCCTTCTTAGTAGGATCGGTCACTTTTTAAGTGCCAAGTCTCAGGCCTT